>OVBI01000066.1:0-184205 GCA_900406495.1 Sisymbrium altissimum | reverse complement strand
GGAGAAGCCTCACTGGAAAGCTGTTCTCAACCAACTATACTAACCAATGGTTCCAGATCTTGGATCTTATAGTGGATGATCAATCAGACATTATCCAAACATTCCTGAGTCGATATATTTTCCAGGCAATGGTTCACTCAATATGGAGAGAGAGAAATAGACGAAGACACGGGAACCTGCAGTTCCTGCAACTATCCTCATTCGAAACATTGATAAGCTTGTTCGCAACAGGATATCTTCTCTTCGTCTTTGGGGAATCACTAAACTCGAAAGAGCAATGGAAAGGTGGCTAGGTACTAGATAAGCCATGTTTCTTTTTTTATGAATTCTCTGTAATCTTCGTTTCTACTTAAAACCATAAGTTACAATGTTGCAGTCCCTGCAAAACCGAGTTTTTNAAAAAAAAAAAAAAAAAAAAAAAAGAGATTGATTCATTGTGGCGTGGCCGAGAAAGCTACGGTTGGAGGAGAAAGTTTGAAGTTGCAAAGTGGGTTTCATTACATCAAAGGCTTAGATGATGCGACTGAATTGTTGGACGAAATGGTTCGAGCTTGTCCCCTTCCTTCAGCAATAGATTTCAACAAGCTAATGGGTGGCATTGTTAAAATGAAAAGACCGGATCTTGTGATTTCTCTCTATCAGAAGATGGAGAAGGAGAGGATTCAGTTTGATAACTACAGCTTCAGTATTCTGATAAAGTATTTCTGCAGCTGCTCTAAACTGTCTTTTGCTTTGTCTACGTTTGGCAAGATCACCAAGCTTGGTTTCCAGCCCGGTGTTGTTACGTTTAGCACGCTGCTCCACGGGTTATGTCTGCAAGATAGGATTTCTGAAGCCTTGGCTTTGTTTAATCAGATGGTTGAGACAGGATGTACTCCCAATGTCGTAACATTTAATACACTGATGAACGGTCTTTGCCGTGAGGGTCGACTTCTCGAAGCTCTAGCTCTGCTTGATCGGATGGTAGAAAATGGTCATCAACCTAACAAGATTACTTACGGAACAATTGTCAACGGATTGTGTAAGATGGGCCAGACTGTCTCCGCCTTGAATCTGCTGAGGAAGATGGACAAGAGCCACATTGAAGCCGATGTTGTAATTTATAGCGCCATCATTGATCGTCTCTGCAAAGACGGACAACCTAGCGATGCTGAAAAACTTTTCAGTGAAATGCAAGAGAAAGGTATTTTTCCCAATGTAATCACCTACAGCTCTATGATAGATGGCTTGTGTAGCTTTGGTAGATGGAGTGATGCCGAGCGTTTATTGCGTGATATGATTAAAAGGAAAATTAATCTTGATATTGTGACTTTCAATGCATTAGTTCGCCTATAATTATATGTGTGCGGTGTGCTGCACACCTATCGAGGAAGATCGGTGTGCTGCAAAGCCCTGATCAATGCATTTGCTAAAGAAGGCAAGTTCACTGAGGCTGACGAATTATACCATGAGATGCTCCGCAGAGGACTAATTCCTAACACATTCACATATAGCTCAATGATCGATGGATTCTGTAAGAAAAATCGCCTAGATGATGCGGAGCGAGTGTTTGATTTAATGGTTAGCAGGGGCTGCTCTCCAGACACAGTCACCTTAAGTTCTCTCATTGACGGATACTGTAAGGCCAGGAGGGTAGATGATGGAATGAAATTTCTCCATGACATGTCTAAAAGAGGATTAGTTCCGGATACAATATCTTATAACATTTTGCTGGACGGTCTCTGCGCTAATGGGAAACTGGAAAAGGCGTTGGAAATGTTTGAGGGTATCCAGAAGAGTAAGATGGATTTGGATATTGCCACGTATAGCATCATCATCAATGGAATGTGCAAGGGTAACAAGGTGGACCAAGCATGGGACTTATTCTGTAGTCTTCCCCTCGATGGAGTGGAGCCTGATGTTAAAGCTTATACTATAATGATATCTGGGTTTTGCATAAAAGGCTCAGTTTTAGAAGCAAATGCGCTATTCCAGAAGATGAAGGACAATGGACATCTACCCGACGACTGCACATACAATACACTGATCAGAGGACGTCTTAGAGCTGGTGAAATTGCTGCATCAGCTGAACTTATCACGAAAATGCGAAGTAACGGGTTCTGCGCAGATGCGTCCACCTTTAAAATGGTTCCTGGTATGTTATCCGATGGTAGATTAGACAAGAGCTTTTTGGACATGTTGCCTTAATGTTCGGTCTGGTTGTTCAGGTGAAGAGTTCCTTCTATGATATGTCGTATTCACCTGAATCTGAATTAGAGATCTCAAAGAACAACTAATGTACATATGTTCGTTACATTTGCGCCGATGAAAACCTGAAAAAAATGCTCTTCGAATGTTTTTAAGTGTCGTGAATCTGTCTTCAAAACTACTCTTTTATGTTTCACATTGGTATCTTGAGATCATCTTCCCAAGAAACTGTTGTTGGATTCAAACAGCATCATCTCTTCGGGTTCTTTGATCAGTTTTGAAAGTAAAAAATAGAAAAATTGTTCCTTCTTCATACTAATATATTATGTCAACTCTTACTCATTACACAAGCTTTTCAATCATCTGAGGCAAGTAAGCTTGATAAGTCTCTTCAGCCACATTTACAACATTATACCTATGTACTCTGACATTGAGTTTCTAATTATTATACAGGGTTATAAAGCTAAACTTTTTAATGATAAGGTCGAATCTTCGAGTAGATTATTTTAATCTGACTTTTATTTGTTCTTAACTTTTTTTTTTGGGATGGCTTTTTACTTTGGAAGAAACCTCACGTAAACTTCTTGTCTTTTTTCATCCAGCTTTGATGCACGTGAAATCTGGTGTCATGCTATTATCTCATTGCAAAAATAAAAAAATGTTAATGCGATGTCAAAAATGAATTAGGGGATAATTGTATCCCATTTTCATGATTAGTTTTTTTTAATTTGTTTCTCTTTTTCTCTATTGTTACTGAATCTTTGAGTGCAAAGTGGGTTGGCGACACGTGTCAAAGCACGAGTCCGGAAGTGGGGTTGATGACCTAACTCATTGAACTTCCGACAGGTCCTAATAAAACCAAGTGATAAATTCGTAATTTAAATTTCAAAGAAAAAAACAGACAATAATGTGTTCACCTTTAACGATGAGATTTTTTCGATTTCACTTCAGATAACGACATAAATCTAATTCACAATATCCAAATTCAATTTCTGATACATAACTACGAACTAAATAACTTTTATATTTTGTTTATAAATATAAACTAAAGTGGACTTTGTGTGCTTGCATCTCTCTAGAGTCCAAATTACCTTTAGCAAAATTACATATTATAAATATCGATATTACATATAGGAGTATATTATTCTCCCAGCTAATATACTGCGTATTTATTAGATTGACAGCTAAACATTTTTTGCACTTAAATCACAATAACTATATGTCTTCCTTTTCTGTGTAAATGCTTCAATAAGTTTTGTCCCCTTTTTGGAACCAGGAATCAGTCAATTGGACAAATAATACAAACATTGATCATCTATTTTTAGCAAAGTTACAAAGTGGCTACCAGTATTAAACGATTAAATGATAAGGAACCAAAAATGATTGAATTATTGTCTAATGGGGGAGATAGAAAAAGTAAATAAGACCCAATATATGAAGTCAAGCCACCGTGCAAAACAAGTTGGAATTGGTTTTGTGACATAATAATCTCTTTTTTTGGGGCCAGAGAGGTTGTGACATAATTATTTTTTATTCAGAATATTATATACACTTTGTTCAATAATTTTAAATTGAAATTACTTTTTTTTTTACTTAGTTTAGCCCCACACTTAAATGTGCACACGAGAAACCTAAAAACAAAAGAGATAGATTCGATTCTCCCACACGTGCGCTTCTGTGACACCACTTTCTCCTTGTAGGAAATAAAAAAACAACACAAATATATCAATCTTGGTCGTCGTAAGAATATCTCAAATTTACTAATCTCATTTAGTATCAAATCTATAATTAGTTAAACATTTGACCAAATAAAGAGTGAAATATTCGCAATAAAAATGAAAATCCTGGAAGTTAGATAATAAAATAAAATTTATATCTCAAAATTAAATTGAGAAAAACAAAAAACAAAAAAGGAAAGGAAATGTAGTCAAATTCTTCGCAAGTTTAATAGACATAATTACCCTTAAAGATCGCATCAATTTACAACCAACTAGTAAAATAGTGGCACGACTTTGTTCTTTGCCGTGTTTTGACCTCAAACCTTCTTGACATAACACACGAACACACATATACATACACGTATGTGTGTGTTTTGTATATACATATATTTTTTCTTGGGAGAGAAAAAACAATATTCCCAGAAATTTCGGGTTGCGTGTCGTTGTTATTTATAAATATTGTTTTTCATTTTATCTTTCGTCTCTCAAAGAATTTTTGAAGTTTGTATATTCTTTTGATTAAATACTTCGAGAGAAATTCGAATGCTCTGTTTGGTTTTCTCGTCAGAAAGATGAGAGGCGGCACGAGTGGAAACAACGTTTTGGATACTATAAACGCAGCTGCTACTGCTTTTGCTTCATCTGAGGATCGTCTTCATCAACCTTCTCCGTTTCGGGTGAGTCCATCTTCTCCGTTTTCTCCGGATTTAGCTATATGATGGTTTCTTGATCCGTTATAAAACTATATGATGGTTTCTTGATTCGTTATTGTATAACTCTTTAGCTTTAGATCGAACAAATATTGTATGGTTTCGTGAATTCAATCTGATTTCATCAAAACAATTTGAAACAGAGGAAGAGAAAATGGTGGAATCGGTGGAGTGTATTGACATGTTTTAGACCATCAAGACAAAGAAGAAAACGAATAGGAAAAGCTGCTCTTGCTCCTGAACCGGTTACTACTACTACTTCTACTACTGGTTCAACATCTAATTCCGGTTATCGTTCGGTTATGACAGCTCTTCCTTTTATAGCTCCACCTTCATCACCAGCTTCTTTCTTCCAATCAGAGCCTCCTTCCGCAACACAGTCACCTGTAGGGATCCTCTCTTTTAGTCCTTTGCCTAACAACAACAACAACAACCGTCCTTCTATATTCGCCATTGGACCTTACGCTAACGAAACTCAATTGGTTTCTCCTCCGGTTTTCTCTACTTACACTACCGAACCATCTTCAGCTCCGTTCACACCTCCTCTCGATGAGTCTATCTACTTAACCACCACAACACCTTCTTCACCTGAAGTTCCTTTCGCTCAGCTCTTTAACTCCAAGAACAATAACTATGGTCTTAGGCTTCCTCCAATGTCGTCTAACTATGAGTTTCAGTTTTACCAACTTCCTCCTGGTAGTCCACTTGGTCAGCTTATCTCACCTAGCTCTGTTGTTTCCGGTTCTTGTCCTACTTCTCCTTTTCCCGATGGAGATACCCTCCGGTTCCCTCAGCAACCTCCAAAGCTATTGAGCCCTGAGAAACTGCATTGCTCTGAGTCTGTTACAACTCCTAAAGAGCACAAGATTGTGAGACCGCATAAACCGGTTTCGTTCGATCTTGATGCTGATCATGTCATTAGATGTGTTGATCAGAAGCTAAGAACAACGTTCCCTGAAGCATCCACGTCGTCTGATCAAGAACAAGAAGCAACGCAAGGATCGAGTAAGGAGTTCAATTTCGGCACGGATGAGAAGCATTTGACAGTTGATGATGAACATAGTGCTTCAACCAAGAACAGCAACGATTGGTCGTTCTTCCCTGTGATGCAATCAGGTACACTAAGCTAACCTTCGTACCTGAAGATCTATAGTCATATTGAATCTGAATTTAGAAACCGATTGGGACACAAACCACCACACCAAGATCTCTTGTTAAAGATTCAAGAACGAAAATCAGCTAGTGATTGGTCTTAATACAACGAAAATCAGCTAGTGATTGATCCTAATACCTTTTTTTAACACATGCATGATGTTCTTAAAGAATTTTTAGATGATTATGTTCAGAATATTTTCTTGTTTCTCTTTTTGATTTTGTAATAAATATTTTGATGTTGTTAATTGTTGTATATAGCTTTGTCTTTATGTATTTTCTTCTCTCTTTTTTTGTATTCGATCGCATTTGTAAACATAATTTCATTTTTTAGAAATTCCAATAAATCTTAGGATGTTTCTGTTTTTAGCTCTGTTTTATTTGGCTTGATCAGAAAAGATTGAAAACGAACCAGTCCGCATCAGTTTAACAAGGATTGTTACAGAATTTTTGGAGACATGAAAAGTTCGACTGGGCCAGCTTAAATCACTCAGCTTCTCAGCATTTCGTAAGCCCATTTGGAATATAGATTCAAATAGGCACTTCTAGTTCAATCTCATCTAAACCAGTATGCAATTCGAGAGTTAATAAACTAGAGTCGTCAATCCCAAACCAAAGTCAACTAAAATCTTAGTCGGTTTTAACTCTTGTTACCTTAATAGGAGGAACGATTAGTTTTCGAAGATTCCGTATATCTACCTTATAAAGATCCATCTTAACGGCCCTGTTTGTACCATATTTGAAAATCTCTTGCAATTTTTCTTTCATTAATCTGTGCATAAATGATAATAAATTACACTGTCTCGGGTTTGAACCCCTAGAAACATTAATGAACTTTTTATTTAAACCACTAGACTAAATAACTTCCACTCTTTATTTCTTTTGAATTATATACTGGTAGATGTGTGATTAAACACAAGTTTGTGAGAAGTAAAGTCTCTTTTGCTCCAAGTTGCAATACCTACGAAAATAAAAAAAAATAGCAGAGGAGTTTCACGTTTGAGATAGATAACTTCTCCAAGAGAGAATCTGTGATATCATCAACAACATTCTTAAGCGGCAGCTGCCAATGGTAAAGAGAAAGATTTTATGGGTGTTTTAATTTATAACTTATGTCCAGATTAACAAATTACAGAAAAAGCATATAAACTCAGCAAGCCTATATATTCCAAAATTACGAACCCTTTTTATTGGTTTTACTCAACCCTAAGAAAAACTTTATGAACTATCGATCTTTTCTACTTGTTCGGCTAACCTAGAGAACTCTTCTTCAGTCGGGTAAGAGAATCCTCTAGGTTAACCTTGCTTGATCCGGACGCTTCTGAATCTTCATTCTGATATCTTCAATATCTTCTTCCTTAATTTGAATATATCTTCATGACCCGCTGAATCTTCAATATCTTCTTCTTTATATTGAACCGCGTAATCCACGTCGCACTTGCCACGTAATTATCTTGAATTTGTTGCAATAGTTCCTGCATTGTTCCAGAGCAACTCCGTTTGCTTCCACTTGACTTAATAGAATGCTTACACTTTCGTCTTTTAAGCTCGATGTTATCTGTTTTTGTTATTCAGGTATGTTAAGGTTCATCCCAAAGGAGATCATATTGATGATCACTTGTCTATGTACCTCTGCGTTGCGAATCCTGAATCATTGCGCTTTGGATGGACAAGACGAGCTAGCTTTTCCATCGTTCTATTGAATCAATCTGGCAAAGAGCTCTGCAGAAAAGATGGCAATTTACTTAAATTTATCTTCCATGTAAATATCTAACTGATTGTCAAGGAAATAAATGTAATTTCAATCTTTATGGTTGTGCCTTACAGAACCGTTTTGCCGATTGTTCTGCGGTCAGTTCACATTAATGGGTTGGCCAAAGGCCATGCCTCTTGTTACCCTTCAAGGCCTTCAAGAAAAAGGGTTTTTGGAGAATATAAACTGATTGTAAAAGTCGAAGTAAAAGTAGTTGAAGTTGTTGATGAAGGACATGTAACTGGGAATGAAATGTTCGATGTCAATGGTTTCCAAGTTCTTCTTTCTCAGGTATGGTTAGTCACAAGGATGCTTCTCGTGGTATATTCTTTTTTTTGTGGTTCTCTTTTTCAATTCACTTTACTAGGGTTGGATCTCTGGTTAACATGCATCTTTCTCTACACGTGCCTTCAGTGAGTTGGATTTTCGTGGAACACCCTGACGTTGCAGTGAATATCAAACCAAAGAACCAATGGGTGAAGACAACATACATGAATATCTTACTCGGTTTAATTGAGAGATTAAACAAGCCTCTACATAGCCTCACTGAGGCTGAGATAAGCAACGCTGAGAGCGAGTTGATCGAGCTGACAGAAGCTGGCTTCAAGCTAGACTGGTTGAAAATAAAGCTTGATGGGGTTTCCTTGGAGAGGAAGAAAGCAAATGCTGATGGATTTGGAGTCCAAGAACTCGTAGAACACATCAATAATCTCAAAATTGAACTGAACAAGGAGCAAACCAAGTCTGCTGCTAAAATTTCATCATTGGAGCAGACAGTGTCGCATCTCATAGATGAGCTTAACAAGAAGAATGCCAATACATTCTAAACTTGCTTCTTAACATCTAGACCCCCAAAATAAGAAAACATTCTAAACTAAGTATATGTTATTTTTTTCCTGAAGAATATTGATTTTCTTATTTAAGTTAAAGGTCAACCAAGTAATTTTAAATTCGACTTATGTCAGCTTTCTTTTTCGTTTTGGAAACGACTTAACAAATTTTCCTAATGATGCCGACTTAACTAATAATACCCTAATGATTAAAGTATTAAATAACTTGGAATTTTGAAGCATACACTTTAACAATTTACAAAACAAACTCTTTGGTGCTCGCCATGAAACGTAAGGAACGAGAAGGTAACGTCACAAGTGATCACTTTGATCAGCTCCCTGGGTGGTTGGCACGATCAACTACAGCGGGAAGTTAGCCGTTATTCATACAATCTCTTTTGGTGCTTCCGATGGATTTACATTATGGATACTAGAGGATGTCGAAAAACATGAATGGTCAAAGAAAACATGTAGGTTTCCGCTTTCTTGGTCGAATCCTATTGAGATAGATTCATATTCTTACATAGGCATCAACAGATCCAGCGAGATCATTTTGGCTCCAAAATTGATGCCACGCAACCTTGAAACTTTCTACATTTCCTATTTTGATTTAATAAACCAAGGTATCAGAAATGTTAAGCTGGAAGGAATTGCGGATGATGAAGAGTTCAAGCGTCATTATGGAAACAGGGGTTCTTGTCCTGTTTCTATCTCATCAGAACACAAAATATTACCTTTTTTAAGTTATTTTTCTTTGTTGATCCTGTAATACAAGAGCATCACGAACTTTGGTTTTTGTCAATAAATTTTTAAATTTTAGACACCAAGCAGAACTGGTATACTGTATGAAAGTGACGGAATCACGAATATATCTTGCTCTCTATTTTTTTTTTTTTTAAATGATGTTCCATATAGATTCCTAGCTACAAGAAGTCTACCATTCTAGTAAAAACTGAGTTTTATCTTGATTATTATAACACTTTTATTTCAAGAATGATTTTAGTAAAAGCTTGATCTTATTCTCATGTTGTTATCATTCTTTTGAAAAGAAATCACTTAGTCCGTTACAAAGTTAAGTAAGACATAATAAGATCACAAATTACTTTTTTGGTTTTCCTGTTAAGAGACCTGAGTCAAAACTTACGGAAATCGTAGCAACCGGAGCAACAGATTTTCCAGGTTCGCAGATTATTGATTACGGTAACAAATGATTAGTCCGTACAACACTGAAACATGACTAGTCCACTGTTAATGGCGTTTCTGGTTTTCACTTCTCAAACTATTCCATCAGGTATAATATAGGTCATGTCAAAAAAATATAATATAGGTCATGTAAGATTCTGGGATGTGAAATCAAAGAGAGATATGATTGTTTCGCGGATGTAAGGGTTTCACAGTATTTCTCTGCGGGTTCTAAAGACTGTGTAATGTCCGGGGAAGTATTTTACACTTAAGAACCGAAGAAGNAAATAAATGGGTTTTTTTTGGTGGAAAAAAAAAAAAAAAAAAAAAAAAGAAGAAGCTTGAATGAGAGAAGAGAAGGGATTGGGTTTAGGGTTGAGAGCTTCATGTTTTGTGTAGGAAAGGAAGTGATGTTGAGCTTTGGTCTGAAGTTATCACGCTTTTGTCTGCAAATGTATTCGAATGATCAGAGATTGTTTCAGAAGAATTCAGTGGGGAGATGAGAGGATTAAGATAACACAATTCACGTTTGGAGGAAACAGAGTGATAGTGTGACAAGAAAAAATGAGCAAAGTATCAATCTAGGATTAATTTGTTCACGCAGGAGTAAAAATGATTTAAAAAAATTTAAATTAAAAAAAAAATACTCAGATCCATAATGCTAGGAAACAATGTTCATGAGCATCAAGAGTTAATAAAACTTTTTTTTACCAGTTTTGTTAGCTTATAGAACTGTGAGAGTTTTTGACTTTTGTTATTGATGTATATGCAAAAGTATGTTAGGTTGGTAAAGTCTATTGTAAATAGTAAAAAGTAGTCTAGTTTTTTTAGTCTTATGATGATGTATACGTATATTGGCTTCTGATTAGTGAATAATGTTAATCAACAAAAAGCACAAGGTGGTTGATTGAGATATGTCGTGTCTAATAATGTGAAAACAAAGGGAACTACAACGATTGAAAAAGAAACAAACCACCCCACTTTTAAACCCAATTAATGCCGTATTTTAAGTTGAAGTGCCGCTTTTTCTTGCTCTCTCAATATTGTTCTCGATCTATCATTCATGGCCAACAAAAATATCATTTAGAGCATTTACTAGTTTCATATTATTAAATTTTCTATTTAGATGCCAAATGCATCTATTACGTACTGGATTTAATAAAGTCATGACTGTTTTTATTAAATTTATTTATGAAAATTCTATGACTGATATAAATTATAACATTTTTATTTTAAAAAGTATATATATATATATATATCATTTGAAACGTGTTAAATTTGACATATTTACTTTCTTTTGACTTATTTTTGTTGAAAATTTTTGCATGTTTTGTGGTATTATTAATAACATTTTTTTTAATTGTATAGCAGAATATGGTAAGATGACATTTAAAAAATTGTACGTAATGAGAAATCTAGCAAATGAGTCTTATAAGAGAAGTTTAATTATTGTCAAATACCAAAGCACGTAAATTTGTTTTATTATATAACCTTCTTCTGAATTATTGTGTTCTTATGGAGGAAATATTATAGGTCGACAGAATTTATTCGGATCACGCGTGGGAGTATATTAAACCAGAAAGTAAGATAATGATATGATTCATGTATCATATTATTGCTATTTTATTTTATATTATTTATTAAATTAAGTTTTCGGCTCAGCAACTGAAGTGGCACTAATGGCATTGGTCCCTTAAGCTGCAAGTAATTACCTTTATTTTTATGTAGCCATACATATTATAGCTGCCATTATTTTTTTGTATCACACACACATAGTATATAGTTATGAAAATTTTATCGACTTGTCCCATCAACATCTCATTGAAACCACTTGACATGATATCATAAGCACCGGGATCTGAAATTGCTATTCTAGTAGCTTACAAGTTACAAGACTAACTACGAGTGAAATATATGAACGATCACATGGATCCATAACATATACATAATACATACATAAAATCAAATTAGGTTTTAGATAAATATGAGTTCAAACAACTATAATCTAAAAGGTTAAAAAACAACTGAAATTTGAAATATATAAGCATCATACATGAAAAAATGAGATAGATTATTCATTCTTTTTTAATTCAGTTTTTTTTTTTATAAAAGAATATATAAAAGGCCCCCCAAAAAAAACATTTTGCGATGTTTACGGACAAGCTCATAAGAGGGAGGAAAAAGTTGGTTTAACGTAGGTGAATTAATGTATACAATATTAGGTTACGACAACCACAATGGCAAACATAGCACTTTTACACAAACAAACACATGCAATGCAACCACGGCCCAATTTATTGGACGTGAGAACTATCAACAACGAACTTGGTAGTCTTATTAATTCTTAATATTTTCTTTCTTTATGGAATTATTTTTGTCATTATAATTTGTTTTTCTTTGTTATCTATAAAACACTAATACATTTTCACATTCCTCACATGCACACACAACTCTCCTCCTCATGTTAAATATTCTCTTTTCTCACCTCCCCACATTAAAACATGGATGGATCAACGGCTGTGATCATCCTTACCGTCATCGTAATCTACCTCATTTGGTTTGTCTCTTTACGCCGTTCTTATAAAGGCCCACGTGTCTGGCCCTTAGTGGGCAGTCTTCCAGCACTGATCACAAACGCTCACCGTATGCACGAGTTCATCGCCGAAAACCTCCGCGCGTGTGGCGGCACATACCAAACCTGCATTTTCCCCATCCCTCTCCTCGCTAAGAAACAAGGACACGTGACCGTCACGTGTGATCCGAAGAATCTTGAGCATATACTCAAGACCCGGTTCGACAACTACCCGAAAGGTCCTAGCTGGCAATCGGTCTTCCACGATCTGTTGGGAGACGGAATCTTTAATTCAGATGGTGACACGTGGCGGTATCAACGTAAGACTGCTGCATTAGAATTCACCACCCGCACGCTTCGCCAAGCAATGGCTCGTTGGGTTGATCGAGCCATCAAGAACCGTCTCGTACCGATTCTTGAATCTGCTATGAACAAAACCGAACCGGTCGATCTTCAAGATATTCTTTTACGGCTCACTTTTGATAACATCTGTGGCTTGACGTTCGGTAAAGATCCACGAACACTTTCGCCGGATTTTCCCGAGAATGGATTCGCGGTGGCTTTCGACGGAGCCACGGAAGCTACTCTTCAACGGTTTATCATGCCGGAGTTTATTTGGAAGATCAGAAAATGGCTTCGGCTCGGTTTAGAGGACGACATGAGCCAAAGCATTAACCACGTGGATAATTACTTATCAGAGATCATTAATACACGTAAGCTCGAATTGCTGAATCGGCAACAAGATGGGTCCCATCACGACGATCTATTGTCGCGGTTCATGAAGAAAAAAGAATCCTACTCGGATAAGTTTCTTAAGTACGTGGCACTAAACTTCATCCTAGCTGGACGGGACACGTCATCAGTTGCCATGAGCTGGTTCTTCTGGTTGGTCAGTCTTAACCCAAAAGTAGAAGAGAAAATCGTAACCGAGATCTGCACCGTCCTGATCAGAACACGTGGCACAAACGTGACAACGTGGACTGATGAGCCGTTGACTTTCGATGAAGTTGACCAATTGATTTACTTAAAAGCAGCATTGTCCGAGACACTAAGGCTATATCCATCTGTACCGGAAGATTCGAAATTCGTCGTGGCAAATGATGTTTTACCGGATGGAACATTTGTTCCGGCTGGATCGAATGTAACATATTCGATATATTCGGTTGGACGAATGAAATTTATTTGGGGTGAAGATTGTCTTGAGTTTAAACCTGAAAGATGGCTCGAAGAGAACGACATAAACCGTAACCAATACAAATTTGTAGCGTTTAATGCTGGTCCACGGATTTGTCTAGGTAAAGATTTAGCTTACTTGCAGATGAAATCGATTACGGCATCGGTTTTGCTTCGACATCGACTTACGGTGGCTCCGGGACATCGAGTGGAGCAGAAGATGTCGTTAACGTTGTTCATGAAGTATGGTCTTAAAATGCATGTGCATAAAAGGGATTTAACTTTGACGGTGGAGAAAGTGGTGAATGAGATGAAGAAATATGAGCGTTGCGAAAAAAATGAAATTATTGGAACTAATGATGGTAATTATGATGAAGTTAAATTGGTTGCTGGCTTGACATGAGTAATGTGGTTGAAGGTGGTTTAGTAAATATATTAATTAATTTGTAAGCCAAAAAAAATAAACTTACGTTAGTTATTTTTGGTTTGAAAAAATAAAGCCATGCATTTGTGTTCTTGCTTCATAATGTTACGAATAATGTCGTTGTTCGAATATACATGTATAAAATAAGTAATATACTATTGTTGATTACAACCTTGTTTTTCTTTTGCAACTAGAGTTCCCAATTTGGTTGGATTGATTCGGATCAAACTGAAAGTATACTAAAAAATGAATTCAATAATCAAACTGAAGACGCGACAAAACTAACCGATCGATTTAGTTTAGACTGTTTAGTTGCTAATATCCGAATAAACAAACAAATTAATTTAGATTTCGTGTTTGTTATTTAAAAAGTAAACACCGGTTTGACCCAACAAAATAATAAATTCATATTCACAACATTATTTAAAAATGATTTGGGAAATGCTTAGTAATGAAGGGCCGAGGTTAGACACGTTACCTAGTCGGATATTTAGTTAATGGGTAGTTAATTGCAAATTGCAAGTATATGAAAACTTTATTATAAAATATTTCTTTACTTACTGTTCCTACATACTCGAGTTGCATGTGTTCCCACTTGCTTTTTCATTTTTTAAACACTTACGCTAAGAAAATAGTATAATACGTGAGTTCATATTTATATATGATATATCAACCCACACGATATATGAGTATATCGTCATTGTCGTTATCATTATAATGTACCATTGTCAATGTCATTATACTTATTATTTCTTGATAGTATAGTATTAGTTCTGTCGTGAAGTTCGAGGTCAAGCTGAATAAAAACGCAAAGGTCAACGGTGAAAAACAATGAACCACCGAATATTAAGGTTCTGGTTTAATATGCTCGTCAAAACACGTCATTGACATGCTTGCAATAATTTTATATTTTTATACATACTCTTTTACATATTAGGGAAGACAAAAATAAATTTCATAGATGTCCAAACTACTAAGTAGTATCATATAACCCACATTTATATACGTTAATCGTATGATCACTAGATTGCGTAAAGATGGTCGTCTTGAATATATTTGTTCTATGTGTTTTTGTTTTGTTTATGAGGTTACATTTGTCTGGGACGAATGTAATGGTTAATGACTTCAATTAACTACATCTATGTGTTATGCTCCGGTGTGCATTGTGTACTAAATTATAATACATGAATGGTGATTCTCCACTGTTTACAGTTTTTAGTAAATTATCGAGTAATTTGTGAAAATAAGTATGATTGGAAAGTATTTAGACCAAAATTTAACTTACTATTTTTCAAAAATAATAACAATGATTAATTTGACTCCAAATTTTTTAATAAAATGTAAAATATGATTTTATTTTGGTTTGGCTAAATAAAAATTAAATTATTTAAATAATTTTACGTCAAAATTCGACGAAAATCATTCTAATATAAATTAATATAATGATTTTTTCTTTAAATAAATCAATAAATTACTACTAATTAATTAAAAAACGTTTTTATGTCTATACAATTAGAAATATTAAAAAACCTCTCAAATATGACATTTTTTAAGAAATTTACAAATAATCCAAATATTTATATGTTGATTTTATCAGTGTTTCATGCATTTCTGATTATCTGTTGATTTAGCACAAGTATCCGATTCGTCAATATTAAATTACCAACAAATTTGTGAAAACATATCTAAATACTATTGTTTATAATTTTGTGACATAAAAACACAAAATAATATTTTTCAAAAAAGTAGATGTTCTAACCAATCAATTTTTTTTCTCCTAGCAAAATTGAAAACTTATATACAAGCCAGATTGGAAATAAGGCTCATTTCTTTGTTTATTTTTTCTTCTAATTTTTTTTTAAGTTTGCGGCCGAAGCCTATATATATTTCTATGGGTCGATTGTTGATACTACCCTCTGTGGACATGACTTTCGACTTTCGTCATCCTATCCTATCAAACGGTGTTAAACGGAGACGCAAAAACTCCTAACTCGGTTGCACTCAACCACTAACACGCAGCTTTGGTAATTTTCAGTTTTTCGTTTCCTCTTAATATGTAATCATCTACAGTTTGCATCATTTATTTTAATACTTCATATATATAATTGATACATGTGGAAAGCAACATAAAAAATATAATTGAACTGATATGTATACATACGAAAATAATTTTTTCTTAAGAATCATATTTTAGTCATAGAGTGACAATTACGTTTAACAGAAAAGGATTTAGGTTAAGATAAAATATATCAGAAACTATATTATTGGAACAGAATCATATCTTCAGATACTTTGATATTGTGTCCCCCTAATATAATCTTCATATATCTATTAGTGCATAAACTAGTATTTGTATGTACGTGTATATACACGTACCTTAATTTTATAATAACAATAATCATGGATGATTTATTTATAAATTTTGGTCTGTGCTTTACATTTATAAATGATGATAGCGCGTCCCACAAAAGCCTTACGTGACATCAGTATCTCCAATCGGACCGTTTAGATCGATTAGGTGACGTGTTTGAACACATCATGGGTCCTCATGCCACATACTTTTTTCGTTTTTTTTTCAATAGGCACCCAATGCTTTGAAAGTATTTTCTGATTATTCCTGTATTTAAAAATATTACTACAAAGTACCAACTCAAAAATTAACTTAACATAAATCAAGAATAATGATATCCATTATAACTAGAACACCCAGGTTCTGGAAGGCCAGCCCGGTGGTGATTTTTTTAATGTTGCCCCTTTATTAATTTAATTTTTCATTTTCGGTAAAAAAAAAACAAAAAATACATAAATTTTAATTTTGGTGATTGGTTTTGTAATTTTTTTCTAAAAAGAAAAATAGTTGAAGGAATTTATATGTGTATTGGATTTTCTTTTCCATGATGTAATTCTCTCATTCAAAAATCTTCAATTTTCTTTTTGTAAGGCTTTTTAACAAAAGATCATCATTTTATGTCTATGTTGATTTTGGATTAGGTTAAAAATATTGAAACCAATTTTGTTTATTTATTTTGGTTTAGGTTTATGTTTGGAGACTATTTGGGATTTTCTTTAAAAGTGCATCAAACCAATAATACATCATGTTCTAATTTATGAATCCTGAGATCCAATTTTTACAATCTATTGGACCTAAATTTCGTTTAGATGTAAACTTTAAAAATGAACTTTATTTTTAACCTATTGAACAAAATTCATATTGTTGGAATCAGTTTTACTATAATTACCTCGTGAATAACATGTGACACGGGATTGTGATAGACCAAATCCTAGGAGGTGTGGATAGATGCACAGGAGTTCACATAACTCAACTGCAGGAGGAACCTCACCCATTGACCAAGCATTCTTTTTCAAGTTAATGAAAATTGATGAATGAAAAAAGGAGGTAAAAATCAATCCATGTGAGAACACGCAGCCTCCCATCTATTTGGAGGATCCTCAAGAAGAGAGGAGGAAGATGACACTCGAAAACCTCTTGGAAACTATTAAAACAAAGTTCTGTCTTCACTCTTGTCACGTTGATGGGGATCCAAAACATCATTTAACAGAAGAAAGTTCTGGTTTGCAGATGAAATTCCTAACTTAAAAACTCATATACTTTTTGAATCACTATTTTTAGTTAACCAGAAATTTTTCATTAGAAAACCGTTTTCTCTTCAAAAACTTAGAAACCTTTTTTTTTTTTTTTTTGAAAACACTTAGAAACTTTATTATTATGAGAAAAGTGAAGAAAGAGAGTTGCATTCCTCTAAAATATATATTAGAAAAACTGTCAGTAATATTATTAATTATCTATCTAACGATTGGATGTTTATCATAAAATTGTTGGTTATCCATTTCAAAGAAATATTCTTAATTTATGTAAAAGTTGTGATCCTCCAATAAAATCATTTTGAACATATAATTTTTCTAAAACAAAAAAAAATTTAGTCTTATTATTTTATTATAAAGAATTTTATTCAAAAATAAATTACATTTAAAAAAAGCATCTATGCATTGCAGATTTTTCGATAAGATATTGATTACCATAATTTAATCACTTTTAATTATGCTTTTCATTTATTTTGGTGTCTGTTTTTTTCAATAATTTGGTCTATTTAGTTTTATTTAAAATTTTATATTTTCTAATTTTTTTTGTTAGATAGGCTACTTTTATAAAAAAAAAAGAGACCGAATTAAATTTCAAAAACAGTGAAAAAGTTTAGAGAAAATAGAGTTAATTCTTAAAAAAATCAATAAATTTATTATATGATATATAAAACAAGATAAAGATAAAAGAAGAACAAAGAAAAGTAATTTTGTGAAGAAAACATTAAGATTTTTTGTAATTTTTTTTTATTGATGAGAAATATCAAATGTTGAGAATCTGAAAAGACATTCAAAGATAGTAATTTTGAATCCAACACATGAACAACTCCAATTTCATGGCAAAATTTTTAAAAATAAGAGTATCTTTATCGATAGGATTAGATAAAGATTTTCAGAATATAAAAAAAAATAAAAAGAAAACATGGAGGAGTTCTCTCTTTTGAGAATTTATAAGATACTTTAAAAACTTGATATCTTCACATATCAAGTAACTAATTATTAATAATTAAGTAAAATATAATAATAAAATTAAAATATTAATTTTTTTTAAAAAAATTCATATGAAATCTAACCGTTAAAAATGCTCTGAAATATCTAATTGTATAGTTCTGACCAAGCGAATTATTTAGCAATCTAAACTGCACCAAATTATCAACAAAACAGCTTATGGTATGAGAGATAGTAACTTGTAGAAAAGAAAACGTTTTATTCTCTAATTTTACTATCTATTTAATAAGAAAGACAAAAAATCAAATTTGAAAAGTTTTTCTTATTCACCAATCATGCAAATTAGGAGAAAAATAATATTTCTTTATTTTATATTCATCAACCATACCGAAAATGATATTTATTTTTATCTATGAATTTATCAAATATGGTATTTCTTCCACTAAACACCCAATATTGTGGGAGTAATGTCATTTTCTTACCATATTTGTAAATGACTACCAATAAAGTACCAATTGAGCAAACTTAGCATAGATTTAATAGAATAATCTTCAAAATTTTGAATATTACTAAGTCGTTTTGATCAATCAGACAACTAAGAAACAAAATAATGATAAATTTATCAACACTAGTCCAACTAATGGAGAATTTCTTTCTAAGATTTGAAAAGTTTTTTTCTTTTTCGATCAATCATACAATTTAACACCCCCCCAAAAAAAGATAATAATTGTTTATATTTGTACCCATCAAATTTGGAAAAACAAATGAAAATCTGTAAAAAAAAAAATCAGAATGAATTCGGAGCTCTGTCTTTTCAAAATTTCTTTTTTTCTTCCAAGTTCTGTCTTTTTCCAATTAAAAAAAAGCTTAAAAAAGAAATAAAATATTATTCTTTAAATAAAAATAATAATAATAATTAGTACTACACTATCATATCATTGTTATCGGTTATATCCTTAGTTACTACTACTAAAGATTAACGCACCAAGAAGAAGAAGAAATCTCAAGAGTGAATGCTTTCTTCGAACGCGCTCTCTCTTTCTCTCTCTCTCCAGTTCTTTCTTATTCTCTCTCTCTACCAAATTCTGCTGCCTCTTCGTCTCTCTTTCCTCTTCGTTATCTCCTTCTCCTCTGTCACTTACTGAGAGAGAAGAGAGAGAGAGAGAGAGAGAGACTTCACTGCAAGTGGAAAAAAAGCTAAATACTTTTTATAGTTTATTCACTTGTAAGCATCAATTTAGGGATCTGACGCTTCTTCCCTGTGTGTGACTGTGTCTTTGGATTCTCGATTGCTCCTTCCCTCTGAGTCTGAGCTTTCTCGATTGGTTCTGTTCCAAAGCTGCTTGAGATTGGAAATCTGGTAACTTTGTTGAGAATTAGGTCTTCCATTGATCAAAGTTTTCAACTTTTTTTGCTTCTCAGACTTTGTGTTGTGGGTTTGAGCAATTGGGATTTAATGGTTTATCATCTGCTGGTTTATGGGTTTGCTTTACTTGTGGAATTTGTTCTGTGTAGATCTGTTGATAAGGTTGAAACTTTAGAGTTTTACTGTTGCAAATGGATCTCGAGTAGCTTTTGGTAGAAGATGATCACATTGATTTTTGAGATTCTCTTTGATGTCATCACTCAGATGCTACTTTGTTTTCCCTTAGGGTGTTTGATCATTTCGAGGAAAGATTGAATTTTTATGCAGAATCATGGTTGTTGAACTTTTTGCTAGTATCAGACTGGGAAAGGATAATTGAAACCCTAACGCTGGGTTTTGTTTTTGTTTTTTTTTGTAATCAGATCTTTCAGCTGCTTCTCTGAATTGGTCAAACACTAATGGGATAATAAAAAAATGGCGTTTAAGTTGGGAGTTGTTTTCAGTTGTTGACCTCTGCTGGGTCAACTAAGTATGATCTCTGAAGTAGTCAAAAGGATAGTTACTTTGTAGTGTGGAACAACAACGTCTTTTTGATAAGAGTGATAAATTTGCCCTCTCAAGGTTTCGTGGAAAGATCATGCCTTGGTGGAGTAAACATTCATCAAAAGATGAAAAGAAGAAAGCTAACAAGGAGAGTATCATCGATGCGTTTAATCGGAAATTGGGGTTCGCTTCTGAGGATAGGTCTAGTGGTCGGTCTAGAAAGTCACGAAGACGACGTGATGAGATTGTGTCCGAAAGAGGAGCTATATCTCGGTTACCATCAAGATCTCCATCTCCTTCTACTCGGGTTTCACGCTGTCAGAGTTTTGCAGAAAGATCTCCTGCTGTACCTCTTCCTCGTCCTACTGTCCGTGCTGCTGTAACGCGCATTGATTCTGGATTGAATGGATCACAGAGACCAGGTTTAGATGCAAGTTTGAAGCCATCGTGTCTACCACTTCCAAAGCCCCTTGTTGCTGCCAATGTGCCTGATAATATCGGTGCTGAGGCTGATTTTACCACTGCTTCTGTGTCTAGTGGAAGTTCTGTCGGTGACAATCCATCTGATTCTCTTCTCAGTCCATTGGCTTCTGATTGTGAAAATGGGAACAGAACAGCACCAAACATTTCTTCGAGGTGAGTTTTGATACGTCTTCCTTTAATCATCCTAGCTAGAGAATGCTTTAGAGGTTTCTTTCTGGTTAGGCCGAGGGAGAGAACATAGTTCTTACTAAGATTTCATTTCTCTTGCTCTCCATTTCTAAACATGTTATTATCTTACTCTTTTATCTATAGGGATCAGCCCATGCATAGTGATAAAAAATCAGCTGAGATGTTCAAGCCAGTCCCAAATATGTCTAACAAAAATCGGATTCTATCGACATCTCCTAGGCGGAGACCTCTGGGCACTCATGTGAAGAATTTACAAATCCCACAACGAGACATAGTGCTCTGCAGTGCTCCAGATAGCTTGTTGTCTAGTCCTTCCAGGAGTCCAATGAGATCCTTCGTCCCGGATCAAGTATCAAACCATGGTTTGTTGATTGGCAAACCATATTCAGATGTTTCCTTGCTTGGGTCTGGACAGTGCTCAAGCCCAGGTTCTGGTTACAACTCGGGTAACAATTCCATTGGTGGAGATATGTCTGCTCAGCTGTTTTGGCCTCAGAGCAGGTGTAGCCCTGAATGTTCCCCTGTGCCTAGCCCAAGAATGACGAGTCCTGGTCCTAGCTCCAGAATACAGAGTGGTGCCGTTACACCTCTTCATCCCCGAGCTGGAGGATCAACCACTGGTTCTCCTACTAGACGGCTTGATGATAACAAACAGCAAAGCCACCGTCTGCCTCTCCCGCCGTTATTAATCTCAAATACTTGTCCTTTTTCACCCACATATTCGGCAGCTACATCGCCGTCTGTCCCTCGGAGTCCAGCAAGGGCAGAGGCTACAGTAAGCCCTGGATCGCGATGGAAAAAAGGGAGATTGCTGGGGATGGGCAGTTTTGGACATGTCTATCTTGGTTTCAACAGGTTCGTAATTCTAGTTGGAAAGGTGCTATCTTTGTCTCACATTTCATGTTGGCTATGGAAAGAACGTCTCAGTTAAGGTCTAATTCATTTTGGTAGAAATTATTGTTTCATATGATGGTCAAGTTTACTGGTGGAAATCTCAGTTTTTGTGGTTGCAATAAATTGATTTTCACTCTTCACAATTGATTGAATAGGATAGCTTGCATGTTAGATTTCCATGCCACTCCTGGTTTGATCAGCTATGTTTTCTTCCTCAGTGAAAATGGTGAGATGTGTGCCATGAAAGAGGTTACTCTGTGCTCAGATGATCCTAAGTCAAGGGAGAGTGCCCAACAATTGGGACAGGTGAGTTCCACATCATCAGCTGTTTAAGCTGCTCTTTTTGAGTGCAGTTAGTCTCTAAATTTTCTAACGTTGGAGTTTATTTTTCAATAATTTTGTCTCACAGGAGGTTGCAGTTCTAAGCCGTTTACGACACCCGAATATAGTGCGGTATTATGGCTCCGAAACCGTAAGTTTTACAGATATTTTGTCTATCTTTCTGTTCTCTGATATCGGTAACACACTGAGGATACTATCAGCGGTTTCAGCTGAACTACTTCATGCAAATGACAATGCTGCTCTTACTTTCCTTCCCCCATACAGGTAGATGACAAGCTGTATATATATCTGGAATATGTCTCTGGTGGTTCGATCTATAAGCTTCTTCAGGAGTACGGACAATTTGGTGAGAATGCAATCCGTAACTACACACAACAAATTTTATCAGGGCTCGTGTACTTGCACGCCAAAAACACTGTTCATAGGTGAGCCAGTAAATTCTATCCATTCTCCTGATTCGTCGATTTCATCCTTCCTTCATTGGAAAATTAAGTTAATATGGATTTACACTTTGTTCAGGGACATTAAAGGAGCAAATATACTGGTGGATCCACATGGACGGGTAAAAGTGGCTGATTTTGGGATGGCAAAACATGTATGAATATGTTCTCTCCAATCTTGTGCCCTTGTTTTCTTTGAAATTTTGCTTCAATGAGAAAGGACCGATCCGATTAAACTACACTAAACGTAGACATGTTTGCGTAAATCTAATACAAATTCATGAATAAAATGCAGATTACTGCTCAATCTGGTCCTTTATCATTCAAGGGAAGCCCATATTGGATGGCACCTGAGGTAAGTATGCTGCTGCAAACGTCGGTTTCATGTTCATAGTCTATATATGCTGATCCTTTATACAATGCGATGAATTCTCAGGTGATACAGAACTCAAATGGCAGTAACCTTGCGGTCGACATATGGAGTCTCGGATGTACTGTTTTAGAAATGGCTACAACGAAACCTCCATGGAGCCAGTATGAAGGGGTTAGTGAATCATATTTACTCAAATGAACAAGGGATTTTATTTAATGATGCGAATTCTTCCATCCTCATGCATGTGAGTTCTTTATAGGTTCCTGCTATGTTCAAGATTGGAAACAGCAAGGACCTTCCGGATATCCCTAATCATTTATCTGAAGAGGGGAAGGATTTTGTGAGAAAATGCTTACAAAGAAACCCCGCAAATCGTCCAACAGCTGCTCAGCTTTTAGAGCACCCTTTCGTTAGAAACGCAGTGCCGATGGAAAGGCCTCTTGGGAGTTCCGAGCCTGCAGAATCTATGAATGTCGCTTCAAGCACCATGAGATCACTGGTATATTAAAGCTCGTGCTTTCAATTATGAATTCTCGATGCTACTTACTGGTTGCCTAACATTTCTGTCTGTTTTAGGATATTGGACACGCAAGGAGTCTTCCGTCCTTAGACACGGAAGATGCAAGCAATTACCAGCAGAAAGGGTTAAAACCTGGCTTAGGATTCAGGTACCCGTTAGCCATTTCATTTCGACCTTCATTTACCAAGCATCTAAACATTTTTGTGAGTAAAACTTACTTCTTTTGGTCACAGTATTTCCCAGTCTCCTAGGAACATGTCATGCCCGATTTCACCAGTCGGGAGTCCAATCTTTCACTCGCATTCGCCACACATTAGCGGGAGAAGATCTCCATCCCCAATATCTAGTCCCCACGCTCTCTCCGGTTCATCAACACCTTTAACAGCGTGCGGTGGAGCCATCCCTTTCCATCACCAAAGACAAACTACAATCAACTTGTTGCAAGAAGGCATAGGTTCAAGCAGAAGCCCGGGAAGTGCCGGAAACTTCTACACCAACAGTTATTTTCAGGAGCCTAGACAGCAAGATCGGCCCCGGAGTAGTCCAAGGACGCCTCCTCATATATTTTGGGACAACAACGGTTCGATCCAACCAGGCTATAATTGGAACAAGGACAACCAGCCAGTTCTATCTGATCATGTCTCCCAACAGCTTTTAAGTGAGCATCTGAAACTGAAGTCCCTCGACCTGAGACCCGGTTTTTCAACTCCCGGTTCGACAAACAGAGGACCCTAACTCGTCGAGTCAAATGATTCGACAACAATGACAGAGAACCATAAAACCCAATGGAGGGAAAAAAGCATCAAACATATAGCTGCAGAGACTCCTCCCTGATTTCGGAATTGCAACACAGCCTTGAAGGGTTAGGATCTCAGGGTCTAGGGTCGATGAGCCATGAGTCGAAAACCCTGAACCATTGGTTAATATCAAGAAATGAGGATTCGTTTTTTGTTTTGTTGGAAAATCTGAAGAGCTCTTTATCTTGTCTTTCTCTCTCTCTTTTCCTCTGAGGATACATGGGAGGTGAAAGAGAGGAGAGATCAACAAAAAAGAAATTGATTTTGTGTATAGGAAGGTGTGGGTGGTAGAACAGAAATTCAATCTTTCACCTAATTCGTCTATTTCCCTCTTTTCTTTTGTATGGTCTGATTTGTTGCTGATGGGAAGAAAAAAAGAGAGGGCAAAAAGCTTAAAACCTAAACTCTTTGATGTAATCTATTTTTTTATTGCAAGAGAATCCCACTTTCAGTTACAAGCTCATTTATAATTCCAGTTTTGGTTTTTTTTTTCTTTTCATTGTGACTTTCATTTTATTAAACCAGCATGTTGACTACTTCCCAAATTATACAGGTACAAGTCCAACCAATCATCTCAATTGATCACATTGACCTCATACCTCATCTTTATAAGTTTTACACTTTAGACGAAAAGGGAGGATGAAATTCGGCTATGAAAAATCAAGTCAGCAAGAATAACTGTGGAACCAAAAAGAAAAAAAAACGAAGGAAAAAGGAAAAATATAAAGATGTGATTATTTAGATTACAAAATCGTCCACACGAGTGATGATGAGATCGTGAGATTAGAATGTTTGTCTACGTGTATATACACATTTGTTTTTTAAGTCAACACTCTTTTCTTACAAAAGGAACAAACCATATATAGACAGAGACCGATCGTGGATTCTTTTTCTTCAATAATGATGATGTAAGTAACATAATCAAACATAGATTAAAAAGGATTGAAGAGGATAAGAAACTTACAACTTACGTCACATTGGTTACATACCCCAAAGGCTTTTTTATATATATATATTTATATATCTGTTGTATCCATATTTGGTCAGGTCGTCTCATTTCTCAGAGCATTGTTCAAGCCGGACATGGTGAGGACAAGCCCTTTGTGGCTCTCCTTTTGTCCACAGAATCCAAAGATCGTCCCGTTTTCGAGCTAGAGTTAACATCGTTCCTACATTTTCATCCCGAGATTTCTCTCAATACTCATTCGATGCACGTTATGGAGAGAGCAAAAGAAGGAGATTTTCCAGCTTACCGAGTGTGAAAGGGACAATGTAGAGCAATGCCGGTTGGCCGTGTCCATCCATTAGGTTTAGAGCCACGTAAGTAATCAAAAGACCTGCGGTGTTTTCAAATAGTCGAATGATTATCAAGAAAATGAAGATATAAAAGATCCATGGGAGATTAGTGTGTGACTTTTACCTAATCCGTAGGCAACCATTGCCCATATAAAATAGCCGGTTCGAAGAGTCTTGTTAGCTAACCAGTCATATCTGCAAGAGCAAATGTTAGGAAAGCTTATTGAAAGGAAAATATATCTGATGACTTATTTGAGATAGAGAGAGTGAAAAGCTTTTGAACCTGAGAGAAAAGGCGATTAGCAAACCGGGCAAAAGAATATCACCGAATCCAATAATGCTGTAGCCTCCCCACGGATCGAACATGCGCGGAATCTTCAGTAGCATCGGGATGCCATCTTCTCCGCTTTTATCACCACGAGCTACCTGCAAAGAGGAAAGAAGCAACATTGCATTTTCTGGAGCCTATGAGGTGAAATGAAGATTTCTAAACGAGATTTGAGTTTTAAGGATTGATGGATTCTCCATGAAAGTAAGGGTGGCTGGTTGGTTGGTTACTTACGACTATCATAACGCTTTCGTGGAACAACTTCTTGGAGACAAACACCCAGAAGATATCGTACAAGAAGGCACAGCTGAGGAGAACTGTCCCGACCTGTTCCAAGCAATATGTGGCATTGTTAGAATTTTTCTTTTTCACGTACCTCTAAATATGTTTAGGAAACTCTAAGATGGAAAAGATTGAGATGAGATATAAATATGTTTATTAAATTACCTTAAGATTTGGGACATGAACAATCTGTAATACTGTGATGATCAGTGCGATCCCCTAGTCAATAAAACAACAATGTCAAATTCCACCCGACAGAATTGAACTGTAGTTGAAAATGAAATTCTATGGGACTGCAAATCCTTACCAGAACATCTTGGCCAATCCAAGCCAAGGAACGCTCCCGGTAAACAGCCCAGAGAACAGCAAAGACAATGCAGAAAGGAGAAACTGCAAGAGTCAGATAAGAGATAGGTCCAAGGAAAGGGACTTTTACGTAAGAATCTCCGGCACGTTGGAACCATCTGCAAAAAGGACGAGAACACTCCATGACATTCTCCAGGAAGTGCATTAGAGACAATAGGCGTTGAAAGGAATCACGCTTTTACCTTGATAGCAAAGCGACGAGGCAAGTTTGCAAACCCTGAAGATAAAGAAGGTACACCATATAAGACTTCAAACCGGTTTGACAATTTAATTTAAGTATGCATTGGATTATGATCATAAGTCGGAAGAGACTCAAACCTCAAACTGAGAGGAGGCAGATAAAAGAATAGAACTAAAAATAAGTTGGTACCTCAACACCACCAATGCAGAAAACAACCACGAGAAGCTCCACAAACCAATAAGACATAAGCTTGTATAGAAGCACCAGGAAGCCCGAAGCAAGAACTACGAAAAAAATAGCTGAAAGAGTATTGATCTCTACGACACCACTACCCCCATCATTTGTGCTAGGGATTTCGTCTATAGCATCCTACATTTTTGCGAAAAAAAAATGATTAGAAGTAAGAATGATTACGTAAGAATAATAAAACTATAAACAAAAGCAACATAAAACAACACCATGTGAATGTTTTGTCAAAAGTAGACAAATGCCTCAAGGAGGGGCCCAGTTCATTAGAAAAGCCATCCGTTACCTATCCATTTCTTGGATGTTTATGTTGACACAACCTTACCATAAATGGGAAAGTAAAATGGTAAGAAATGGGCAAAGTGTTGTTCAATGTATTATAAATGACTTTTCTTCCTCGGCCAAACCAAGTTGCCAACTACTCTGTCCCTTTTGGCATCACTAGAATTGCACAAGAAGGGGATGGGACTTACTTATTGGCAGCTTACGTTATCCTTACCTATTCAACTAAGTGTTCCTAGCCTAACACTAGTATTCCCAAATAAGTAGGAAATGACAAACCTTCAGTAGCTTATCATGTTCAATAGCTGCTTCTCGGGCACTCCATGCAGACCAATAAGATGCACACAAAATGGTACCGATAGCCATTAACCACAAAAAGACTTCGGCTACATCAACAGCTGGTCGTCTTGGGGAGTAGAGCTGCACGGACACTACAAAAAAGTACCGAAGATTGAACGATTCATATACTGATGTGGAATTTCAGATTAGAAAAAAAAACAAGCTAAACAGATTACATTTCCAAGATGACGTACCTTTTGAACTGTTGGTGAGCATTTTTTCCAAGGTTGCACCAGCATCTTGTGGGAGCATGACGGCAGGAATCGTTATATCTAAATCCGTTTCGTCCGGTTCACAAACCATTTTGTAAAGTTCTATCAAACAAACAAACATAATACAACTGTTATATACTACAAACAAGATTAAAAATTGTGTACAGAACATGAGACAGAACCAACTTATATAGGATATTGTCTGTAGTAGTACGCATACCCAAATAACTCAGTATAAGTGATTAGCACAGCAACACAAACCAACCAGACAATTTCAGCAGCCAGATCAGCACAAAACAAGTGATAAACATACCTTTCTGGTTATTTATGATTAGCAAAGCAGAGGCACCAGCAGCTTCCGCATTATTAGCCTTAGCTGTGAACCGACAGTTTCCCCGGTCAACAATAACAACGTCTCCATAAAGCTAACCAAAGATTAAAAACCGGTGAGTTTACACACATTCACTTCCAACATCAGAAACCAGTTTAAAATCCTTAATTCCATCACACCTTGGTCTTGAGCGGTGTACAACAATCACGAGGGTTCGCAAAAACAACATGAGTCTGGTTAGCGTTCTTCTCCTTAGACACTATCCTCCTCCCAAATCTAGCACCAACTCCCACAAACTCCGCATCTTCAGAACCATCAATCCACGTTTGAACTTTAACCTAACCAAACAACCACGTGACATAAACACAACAAAAACCTCATCGATACAAGACTGTGTAGATGTTCGTAGAAAAGCAATCAATAGCTAAAACAAACAGGAGAGACACATCCACCCGTAAAAAGAGTACAACTTTACTACTCTAAGGATCCAAAGTGGTCACCGGAACTAAACTTACACAACCTTCAATAACCAACCCTACAAGTAACTTCACTGCTAAGTAAGTGAACTAAAACCCAAAATCGAGGAGTTCATAACTTAGATCAACTACAAGTAAAACACTAAGCTTTAACTCAAGAAAGTTACTAAATTTGAACAGCACAGAATCATAAAAAGCAACAGACTTTGTTGGAAAGTTTTCGAATTTAGTGAAGAAAAAGGCGAAATTCGGAGGAATGAGTGAGAGATTTAGTACCAAAACGAAGTCATTCTCGCAACCTGGCTTCTTCGGAGCTAAATCGTCTTGATGAACAATATCACCGGCGGTGACTGTAGAGAGAAGGCAGACGAGTAAAATCGAAGAGGAGACGAGAAGAATCCGGAGAAATCCGAGCGAATCCATGGAATGCTCCAAGGATTCTCTCTCGCTATATCACAAATTTTTATTTTTTGTTTTTATTTTTATTTTATCACAGAAACAATGAAGAGAGCGAAACGAGAGAGAGAGAGAGAGAAAGAGAAGAGTGAAACACGGCAAAGATTAAATATTAAACTTTATAATAAGATAAAACAAGATTGGGTAATATTCCCCCAGAAAATAAAATTGGGAATATTTACATTTTATCGGGTATATTTGGATCTGTGGAAAGTGACGTAAGCGAGAAGGAAGATAAGTGAGAGACAACTGATGAAAACGACGTCGTTACGTTCGAGCCATTTACCGGTTTTAGCTCTACAAATGGGTGGTTATCTTGCAAATTGCAATCTTGGTCAAACAAATTACAATAGACTGTAAATTATTTACCGTACAATTTGATCTATATAAATATTTTCTGTAACTGTATTTTTTATAACTGTAAATAATAAATGCGAATATAATAAATAAGGAAAGATATTTTTATAAATTTTTATTTTTTTTACCACCTTAAAAATAAAACTTTGAGAAATAAAGATTTTACAGCCATTTTTTATTGTAGAGGCTATAACTTTAGAAATCAACATAAAGTATGATTGATAATTTTTAAAATTGTAGATAAAAATTAAAATTAAATACACTATTTACAACTCAATCAATCATCCCATAATTAGAAAGATTTACGGAATCACATCAAAATCTCTCATATATATTAGCATAAACAGCATGCACATCAAAATCTCTCATATATATATTAGCATAAACAGCGTGATTCGTTTGTATTAATTATGAATCTTGTGAATATTGTATATATACAATGGAATAACACAAGACATTTTCCTCATCACTCATTCTATCAGATATAATGGAGAGGACAGTTTTCTTTGTTTTGTTCGTTCCCTTCCTTATCATGTCCGCGTCAGGTACTATGTTATACTATCTTCAATTTATTTTTTACGTAGAGGTTATTTGTCTTTAGTTGTTAAATGTAATTATATGTTTTATTACAGTTAAGATTCAGGCACAAGGGAATTTGTGTAGAGATGGTCTAGGCAGTTGTGAAAACTGCCACCATAAATGTAAAACTAAGCATGGACCATCCACCGAAAGCAGCTGCGACCGCAGTGTTGGGGTGCCATTGTGCACGTGCTTTTACCAATGTCCAGATCCCCCTCCTCGGCCACTTTCGTCGCCATCACCCCTCAAAACTTGCAACAGTGGGACTCGTCTATGCACTGCAAAGTGTTCAGACAACTGTTGTGACAGGAACTGCGCAAAGGCCCATAAAGGTGGACATGGAATTTGTAATTCTATTGGTAATACTCGTCTCTGTCTGTGTGAGTACCCTTGCTAGCTAGAACGCCATGTTTAACCAAATATACGTTATCAATTTTATTTTTGATATGGGTAAGTGACTATTGAATAAATTATATGCATTGCAAACAAAAAGAGAATATAAACGCTTTGCAAGATGCTCCTTCCGGTGTTTCTCTAATTTTTTTGTTCGTGACTCCTCCATTGGCATTGACTAAAAAATGAAAGAAAGATTATTTTCTTGTATATATTTTTCTTAGCCTGTCCCAGATTCGTGGTCAATCTCGATATTGAATCTAAAGTTTCCATAAGGATGGTAAGATTTGGATCACGTCGTCATTTAACAAAAAGATTGAATTGACCTTTGTTGCGACAATTTCCTCGGACATACCATGTTGTTTTATTTGTCTAACCGAATTATTATATATGATTACTGATTGATTATATTATTTTGTTGGTTTCTGGGTGGACCCAAAAGGATATCGGAATCTTTTACTCTATAACCACAAATAAAAATTTAATTTTATGCTTATAGTACGAAAGACAAAACTCCATGTCAATCTTTCGTGATTTGTTGTTATTTATGTCACATAACATCTCTTGACCTAATATATCTCAAACTTCCATTTTCATCACATACGTTTTGCTTCAATTCACTGTTAGATTCTACTTTTCTTTTAAACACCGAATTCGGTCGGAATCGGTATTTGCTGGTTCGGTTTAAATGGATTAGTTCAAATAAAACGCATATCTTATTCCATGCTATTTCTAAATCAACGACATAGACAAACGCAACAACCACTTACATTTTGGGTTCATAACTCTTACAAAATTTTGTACACATCTTCTTCCACCTTTAGAATTCTTGTTCCCTCTCTACCCACTCCACTAACAATAAGAAACAAAACAACTCTTATCATCTTTCACGCAACCACATCACCTAACTCCATTTTAAAGCTCTCATAAATCTGATAAACCTTTAGTTCCAATTTGCATTTGGTTTTCTCTTAAACCGAAGAACTTTAAGGTACTAATGACTCACAAGGTTAGATACTTGTGTAGAATTCATGAGCTCTCGGCAAATCGATCTTCACAATAGCCGCGGTTTCATGGTCTAGCTAATAAAGCAAAGTTCTGTTCTAATGATCTCCACCGTCGAGACATCAATGACTCTCTGGTAACCTGCAGAAGCAGAGTAATAGGAGGAAACAACAGATAGTGATCAGGAAGCATCTTGAGAAGGTTCGGCAACTCTCACATTATTTTAAACATCTGGCAAAAAAAAAAAGAAACTGTTACGATTCTACTTACCGCCATGGGAATTCGCTTGTGTCTATCCCAGCTTGGTGAAGCTCATCAACGTATTGTAATGCTTCCCGGCATTCCTCTCGATCATCATAGAACTCTTTCTTATCACCTTCAAGCTGATACGCTTCATGGCCTTTCCCTGCTACAACCTGCAAAAAACAAAACAAAGCAATATCAAGCAAAGAACGGTATATGATTACACTACTCTGATTGCTCGTATAAGATTCAAATCCAGCAACTTTGAGAACAGAATGAGGAGTATACAGAGAATGGTTTGATTCTGAATACTTACAACCATGTCACCTTCTTCACCCATAGCAACAGCACAACGCACAGCTACACGTCTAATATCGTGAAGGAAGAGTCTATGACCATTTGCCAAAGGAGGATAGTAATCATGTTCGCCGTGTTTCAAATACTCTTGCATCGTCCATCCAATCCCAGACAACATGTCATCCAAGATGTCCACTAAAACCACATTGGAGATTTTTTTTTCTTATTGTTAATATATACCTCAGGACACACTCAAGGCTTTATAGAACTCGGCCTAATCTCAGAGTTACTTACATGGATCTTCATTCCCTGGATTATCAGATGTCAACATCGTCACATCACTCTTTTCAGTAGCGATTTTTGTCATAACCGGTCTTTTCGCTCTCTCATTCTCACCCGCGCAACCAATAACTAAAAACAAAAACAAAATCATATAAAGACTATAGAAACGGGTAAGGATGCATTTAAATGGATGGAAGAAAATTTTAATTACCAGTAATGATTCTTCTTGGTTTAAGCTCACGAATAGAATCTAGCAGCCTTGACAAGCCATCAGGTGTGTTAGCATGATCAACAATAACACCAAAAGCTTGTTCTTCATCAATCAACTCACACCTTCCAGGGACAGCATCAACTTCCTCAACACCTCTAACAATATCCTCAAGAGGAGCTCCAACAGCAATCCCAACAGCAACAGCAGCAAGAATGTTATAAATGTTATGCCGTCCTAACAAACCCGAAGAGATCTCCAATATACCTTGAGGTGTATTAACCAAAACCTGAGTCTCAAACAAAGAAAGCTCAAACTTCAACGGGTGAACATCAGCTTTCGTATTCTCCATAGCAAACGTCACAACAGGAACATTAGGATTCCCTTGCTTGACGAAAAACGCAGCGTTTGGATCGTCAATGTTAACAACTTTCCTATGTCTTTCCGGATCAACCATTCTCGCAAACAACTTAGCTTCAGCATCTCTATACTCTTCATCACTACCAAGAAAACCACTCTCCTCTCTACTCAAATTCGTGAAAACCGCAATGTCGAAATCAACTTCATCACATTTCCCTAAAGCAAGTTCTTGAGGAGAAGCTTCCATAACAAGAGCTTCAGTTCCATTATGCAACATCTTAGCCATCAAACTCTGAACCAAAACGGCATCAGGATTCGTCGTACCATTAAACGAATCTAATTTAGTATCTCCATGGATATAACAAGAAACTGTACTAAACATTCCTGTTCTCACTCCCATAGCTTCATATAGGCTTTTAATCAAATACGTGGTGGTCGTCTTCCCATTGGTTCCCGTGACTCCGATCACCGCCATGTTCTTCGACGGATGCCTATAAAACGAAGAAGCTAAAGCAGCTAAAACTGCATCAGTATCTTCAACGATGACTAGTGCTTTACAACCTAACGTATCTTCAATATCAATCTCTTTACTAGCTACAACCGCCACTGCTCCTCTCTTATCAGCTTCACTCAAGACGGAATCTCCATCGGACGAAGAGCACACGAAGAGATCTCCGACGCTGACACTTCGCGAATCGTGTTGAATTCCGGTGATCTCTACGTCTAAGTCGCCGTAAACTGAGATCGGTACGACTTTGCTCTCGTCTAATAGCTCAGCTAAGGTTAATTTGAATTTAGGTTCGATGATTCTCGCTTTAGATCCGCCGAAATGATCTAAATCGAACTCGAATTGATGATCGGATAATCCGGTTTCCTTCTTCTTCCCGCCGATCCTTGCGTTACCTTCGTCGTCAACCCAGTCTTCTTCGTCGGAGACTTCCGTTAATCCAGTTAGTTTATCGATTTCGTCTAAATCAACAACTTCCTCTTCGTCTAGCTCGTCGGTTACGTCGGTGACGTCACCTTCTTCTTCGTCATCGTCGAGTTTCTTAGACGACGACGTTTTGGGAGGATTAGGTTGGAGCAGTCCTTTTTTAACAAACTCGCTTCGTTTCATCGATATAGCTCTGTCGATATCTGAGAACAGATCGCCTCCTGATTCCACGTCATCACGTCCCGTCTCTGGCGCGTCTTCCACGTCAGCGATGGCTGAGAGATACGTGTTTCGATTTTTCTCGAAGTCTTCTTCCTCTAGCTTACGTGCACGAGCAGCTTGACGCTGTATCTGCTGGAACTTGGAGACTCCGTGCATTGAATCCTCTGGCGCTTCGGGTGGATCGTCATCCGCTGGGTTTGGGTAAGAAGGATTCCGACGTGGAGGTCCCGCTGATAACCGGAGGTTACGGGAGTTTCGAGAGAATGGTAAGTAAACCGGTTTGAAGGAGAAGGAAGTGGTGGTTCTGCCGCCTAGAGAGAGAAAGATTGGGTGAGGAGAGAGGAAAGTGGACGCCATTGGAGGGAGACTGAGTGAGAGAGAGAGAGAGTGATGAAAGGTTTTTCGAGGGGATAAGAGTTTCGTTGCGAAACGGTGCGTGTAGAGGATGGATCGGAGACGCTGGTAAAACGGTGCGTTTCAAGTGTTAGTGATACACTGGTGGGTTTGAATAAAGTATGAATAAGCCCGTAATTATGGCCCACTAAAATAGCCCACTATCTTTGACTTCAATAAACATTATCGGCCTAAATGTTAGCATTTTGACCAAATATATATTTTCTTTTATAATGATAGAAGTCCAAGTTTTATGCACATAATTTTCAATAAACCAGGGGAAAAAAAAAAATAAAAATTCAATACACCTTAAGTTAGTCTTTGAAAATCTCTATTTTTTTAAAAAAAAATTGTATTAAAAAGATTTGAATTCGGGCTACAAAAGAATTAACCTGTTTGCACTATCCCTAAATTATCAAATCTAAGAATTAGTAAATATTTTGTTCATGGAGAAAACCAAAATATTGCTTCAGTTTGCTATGTTTTCTTTTTTTTTCAAATTACCACTGGGCTTTTACCATCAAGTTATTATTTGTAAATCATCGTTGCCTAACTTATTTATCAAATTCTTTTGTTTTTTTCAGCTAAAAGAAAAACCTTATTCACCAAATTTTCTGATAAATCTAAGGGAACTAAAATTATTCAAGTGGTCAAAACAATTTTTTTTAAAAAAAAAAAATTCTATTTTTAATTTAGATTTGCAGGATCACTTTTTCTCAAAATGAGAACGACTAGACTATCAACAATTGTCAAATTGCTATGTAAACAACCTCATAATTTATTTTCTACTAACATTGATGGCTCTTGCTTTTGACATAAAAAAACTGATGATGTTCATTTGATTTTAAGGGATTAGTTTACAATAATTGAGGTTCATTCCACAGCATAAATTATAAATGAAATTAAAGAACTTTAATAATAGTTTTTTTTAAAAAACGTTAATAAATTTATGGCTAATTGATTTTGGCTTCAAATAAAATTTAATAGTACTATTTTCATGCTTGCTGACCCAAATAGGCAAATAAAATGGTCTAAATATGGTTTATTTATTTAGCCAATACCTTTGTCCCTGATAGAACGAAATAAAATCACATGGCCACTTTAATTTGTAATGTAGACTGACCACCGCCATTTACAGTTGAGTTGGTTTGATACATAACTCACTCTTTGTGGTCCCTTTTCCATTTGGGCCTCACTTCTACGTTCCCACGGCCCATTTCATAACACGTGACGTGCACATGCTAAAACGAACGTAACTACACACTACTGTTTTCTTAATATCTATCACAAAGTACAAAGAAATGCCTATTAATGTGAGTATCGTCTGCATGCGACTGCCATTTTAAAATACTGATAAAACCCAACCATGTCATAGTCTTTATAATACGTGTTACAGATATGATTATGTAGTTTGATACAATGATGCTTTTGTAAGCAATGTAGTTAGTTTAATTAATCAACATTGATACATATATTTTACTCCGATTAAGCAACATATATTAATACAGTGTTCTGTTTTAAAAAAACTTCAGAAATTATATATAGCTTACATTGTGTCTAAGTGTCTAACGTCTAACCTGTCTAATGTATATGATAACTTCTTAATTAACTTAGTTTGATAAACTTCATATTCTGCAATTGCTTCGCATGCATGAGTTTCTTATTCTAAGCTGCATTAGTTTAATTGTTCTTCATCTTAAATATTCAAGCTGTAATCACAAAAAATACACATTAAGGGAAGAAAGATGAATAAAAAGGTCTCTCTAGCAAAAAAAATAAAAAGAGATCTGGTTAAAAAGTTTTTTTAAAAATCATAATCGGAGATAAGAGTACCTAATACGTATAGGCTACTATTGTATAATTATATTAAGTTCTCGGCCTCTCGGGTCTAAATGTTAAAAAGAAACTCCTTCCAGTATTTGCAAGGAATTTTAAAAATTAATTATGAGTAATTGACTTTCATTAATATATAACGCTAAACGACGTTCATGATGAATATAGTGGATACGATCCACCTACATCGACGCGTATATACGTAATCGATTTTTTGTTTAATATGTAATCTTTTTGTAAACAAACTATATATATTCATCAAAAATAATGGTAAGTTCAAAAGAGTTTATTTTATAAAATCCTGTGTTAGTCTTCTAAAGAATTATATTTTATTAAATTTGTATTTGTTTGTATGTGAAGATGATAAACCCATTACAAAACACCAATAGAGGTATAGTATGCCGTTTAGTTTTTGTGTTCTCTGCATAATTAAATCTCCAAGTGAAATTTTGTTTACAAGTGTACACCCTCTATGATTTACTTTAGTCTTACTTGCGTGCATTATACTTTGGCCTTTACATCGACCTTTTCCGTGTTTTTATTACAAAAATTATGTAAATGTCATACGTCGTGATACCTTTGTCGGTACACTATCTACAATAATTCGTCTACTGATTTTACGTGTATGAAATAAACGATTGTAATTATGTATTGACCAATTTGACATAAATAGTTATATTCTATTGGATGGCGGAGAGAATCGTTGGTGAAAAGTTAGATGGATTTGATTATTAATAACATAAGACAAGTGGACAACCACACGTATACCGTTACTAGTCAAACAATCATATTAATGTTCCATCATCTTTTTCAATAAAATAATACGATTAGATTATGCTAACATACGAATCTTTATTGACTTAAACGAAACGAATCCTATTGGCTAAAAGAGTTATTTTGTCACTGGTGAAATAACAGTATATCAAATAAGCAATCCATCAAATAAGCGAAACAGATGAAGCAAGTAAGAAATTGGTTGATAAATTGAACTTGGTATATACACAAGAAATTAATATTGTGAATGGCATAAATTTAACATGGACAACAACATGTTTTCTGATAACATGGACAACAACACGTTTAAACGATCATGGACAACAACAACATATGTAACATAAAATCATAAACGATTGTTTTCTGATAGCAGTAAAATACGTGCATTTGCAAAGACCAATGTTTTGTTTTTATGAAAAAAATGATAGTTACTGAAATTCGCGAATGGTGAATTAAAAGCTTATACAGTCGCTGTCACCATCTCAACTTCGACAATCACATGTCATAGTTAAAAAACATTAAAACCTACTATTACTAATATCTATTCATATTTGACATTTACTATTTGTGATACATTGACCATATCAATGGGAGAACAAAAAACACAGGTAGATCTCAGATTAATTTACGCATTCACGCACATAACTAACTAGAATTAAATAAATTTGCCAGAATCTTCGTGAGCGTGCGGTGGAATATAATTACTAACACAAGTACGTCGTATTACCAACTTTAATTACTACTAGTCTATTATTCAAGGTTACAATTCTAGTTTATGTCCTCGTTTATCATCTGATAAATCAGTATAAGTTAATTTAATAACTTTTAAAAGAAACTATAAGATAATCATAGACCCGGAAGCAAATATGAAAAGAAAAACGAACATGCCGTATTGGGATCGGCTACTCTGTAAATATATTTTATTCAGATATACACATTATGACATTAACCTGTTGATACATAAATGTATACACACATATTAAATGTGCATGTGTATACACGTAGTATGACATAGATGGAAGGAAGTATACGAGTCTTTACGTTACTAATTAATAGTATGATTAGTCTAAAGAAGACTAATAATATTCATTTATGCACCCGGAAGACCGGTAAATGTTCAGGAAGGACTATAACAGCATAATATAATACGTAAAAGTAAAAAATAAATAATAATCATTAAAAGCAGATGTACAACTTATTTCAATTATTTGAGTTCGATTCCAACGGTTACATTTTCGACAAGAGAAAAATAATCTGAGCCAAAAATTTATGCGCTGACAATAAAAGGTACACTTTTATCGACAGAACTTTTATTGACAGTGATAAATTAATGTTTAAAATCACATAAAACCCACTGTAATATTTATGTTCACACTCACTCACAAATATATATATGTGTAACATGTTATTATATACATATAGGTCTATGCACTTGTAGATAAGAAGATGACAGAAATAAAAGCTTTATTTGAAAGCATTGTCTTATATGTGAAACGATCTGCAAATTTCCAATGTCTCTTTCATTCTCACGTCCCTCTCCCTCCTTCTCCTCTCTCATTTTCGCATATTTATATTGCAAAAATAAAAAAGAAGATAGGTAATTGTAGATTATTAGTATAAAAAAACAAAAAATTCCACTATGAACATGTCTGGTCGCTTACGAAAAAACAAAACAATGTCTGATTGTCTAAAAAAAGATCTTTAAAATTTCAATTTCAATTGGGTCTTTGGGATTACTTCCCGTTCGTTCTCTTCTAATCATTTCTTCTTACTCTTCCACATTTCCAAAGCTTCTTTCCTTTCATCTTCCTCCTCTTCTTCTCCTTCTCTTCCCCATAACGATACTAAAGCCCTCTCTTAAATGGTGAGAGGACCCATCTCCAAGAATAAACAGTAATACTCATTTATTGTCCTTACATATTTCCTTGTAGACAAAAAAATCCCCAAACTAAAGAAAAAAAGATCCTTTTTTTTTTAGTTAGATGGGTAGATGAAGAGACAAGGGTCCCTTTTAATTTTTTCTCTAAAGATCTTCAAAACCCCAACCTCAATCATGTTGGGCACTTTTTTTTTCTTTTGTATGTAGGAACAAAATTTTTTAACTCTTAAAAAGTTTTATCAGTCTCTCACAAAGCTAAAGCTCAGTGCTTTATTGGCTCCACTGGACTCTGAAAAGAAAAAGTTTGCATCTTTTTCCTGTCCCATTTCAACCTCAAAACTCAGGTAAGCAAATCTTTGGTATATCTGTCTGTATGGCCACTTATATACATGGAAAGATTACATTTGTTAGACTAAAGGAAGTTTCTTTTTTCATGACGAAGAAGTTTTTTACTGTAAATCTCTCAGTCTAGGGTTTAGGGTAAGGATATAAAAAATGAACCCAGAAATTAAAATTGACAGTTCTGTAAACTACAAGAAGCAATTTTCGGACAGAACTAGAAGTAATCCTCTGTTTTTTTTTTTATGTTTTTTTTTTAAAAGGTTATTTGTGTTTTGTTTATTCAGGTTCTTGGGAATCGTTTTTCAAAGACAAGTGTTTTTGAATGATTTGTGAATTCTTTGGTCATCAATGGAGAAAAGAAGGTCACCAAGAAGTAGCAAGAGTCCTGGAACTGCAATTTTCCCTAAAAGCCCTCTTGTTTACGAGAGTTATAAGTCTGGTTGTGGTTGGAAACTGATAAACTTCTTCGATTTCAGACATGTCAAGTCTGGTAATAAGAGACTGAGTTCAGACAAGAAATTCATCAGAGACTCTGCTGGTTAGTACCTGTTAGTGTTTCTAAAGCTGTGCTTCTTTGGATCGCTTAAGCTTTAATTTGAGTCTTGTTTGTTGCAGGTAATGTTTATACTAAAAGCCAGCTTGATTTGCTCAAGAGACTTCATGAGAAATGTCAGTGTAATGATGTAAGTTTTCTAAATTGTTAGTTTTTTGGGTTAGCTTTTTGGACTTCCAAGGAGAAAACTGAATGTCTTGATTTGTTCAGCGGATTGTGGAAGGAGAGAATTCATGTAAGCCTAAAACGAGGAGAAGATCTTTTAGTTTTGAAAGAGAAGATGAGAGCTATGAATCAAAACCTGTTCAGGGATTACTAGAGAGAGAGATAAAGAGGATCAAAAATCTGAAGGAGGAAACTTGCGATAGTAGACCGGATAAGCAAAAGCAACCTCGTTTGAGTGATATTCTGAAAACAGATGATAAGGATAAGCAAATGGATCTGAAGAATGGGAGAGATTGTAAGAAGAGCTCAGAGATTAACCTTCAAGTTTGTGTGAATGAAGCTGCTGAAACGTTAATCTGTTCGAAGGCGGAGGAGAAAGGAAAAGGCCGGTCTAAGCAGTTCATGGAAGCATTAGATATTCTAAGTTCGAACAAAGAATTGTTTATTACACTCTTACAAGATCCTAATTCATTCTCGGCGAAGAAAGGTCAAGACTTGGAGAGACCTCAGGTGAAGGAACGGCGTGATAAATCTCTTTCAGTGGCTGATGATTTGGATAATATTGTTCTCTTGAAGCCTAGATTATCAAACTCGGTTGACGATAGAGTGTACTTGAGATTCAAACATTTAGCCAAGAAGTTGAAGCTTGTTGTTGGATCTAACAAAGATAGCAACCACGCAGAAATTAAACCTGAATGTAGCGGTAAAGCTAGAGAAACCGAGGCTGCTGCCTTTAGAACAGGTGATGTTTCTACCAGTACAGTTGGCTATAGAAGTCCGGAATCACAGGTGTTTAGGCGCAAGAAGCGGGTTGAATCTGATGTCTTCGAGCTAAGCATCGAGAACGATGTTTTGCCGAGAAGATATATGGTGGAAAGGCAACAGGAGAGATCAAATTCTTCACCGGTTTATGAAGTTCCTAATGCATTGAGTAGCTTGCAGACAAAACTCAAAGAAAGAAGACAAAGGCTGGATAAGAGAAGAGAGAGCTTCAAGTTGTGGTCCTTGGACAAGGACTTCGAGGTTTTTGACCCGAATCCGCACAACTCCAATCTAAAGTCTCTCGACGACAATTGTACAGGTTCTGCTGAGTACACTAGTCTGAGAACTTGTGTAGAAGACCGAATAGAGGAAGATAGATATCTGGAGAGCTCATCAGCGGTAAGTTCTGAGAGAAAGAGTAGACATTTCTTATGTCTCCACGCAGATTAGAAGTTTAATTTATGCTTTAAATCATTGCAGGAGTCAAGTTCGAGTCGAGAAAGACGAGACAGAAACATACATGACCTGAAACAGGAGCAGGATCAGCCTAGTCCTGTCTCTGTTCTAGAGAGGATTCGTTTGGAAGACGAAACAGTTAGCCCCGGAAATGTGAAAATCTCTAAACTCGGTAAAGCCTCCCGGATCAATGCTTTCATGATTTCAATCTTTAAACCACTAATCCTCTGTTTGATTTACCCGAAAAGTCTCTTACTTTCATGCAGAAGAGCAGATTGGATTATTATCTTTTGATGATTCAAACATGGATCTTCTCAAGAAAGACTCTGTTCATGAGTTCGTGAAGAAAGTTCTTCAAGCTTCAAGACTGAATTGGACTAATCTTATGACGAGATGCAACGAAGAAACATCACTACTCGACGAATTCTCACACAGTAATCACAACAACGACCAGCTTCTTCTCGTTCTTGATTACACAGACGAGATTCTCCGCGAGATTTACCGTCAAGACATCAAGTATTGGCCTTTCACGCCATCAGAGAGCTCGAGAGTCGTCAATCTACCATCTTCCCTTAGAGAAGAAGACCTGATTCACGAGACCATGAGACGTTTTGACTGGAGTTTACTCTGCTGTGACTCTCCAAAAACATTGAATCAAGTCATCGAGACTGATCTCACAAAACCATGTCTTTGGTCGGATTTTGGTGGTGAAGCTGAAGGTGTTGTATCTGATGTCGCTGAAAATATTCTGCAACGGTTTGTGCTTGAGATCTCTCACGAGCTAAGAACAATGCAGAGTAGGATACAATATGTAGATTAATCCAAGAGTTTCTACCAAACTACTCAACCATTTTTTTTGCTATGTATAAAAAAAAGATTTAAAATTTGATCAACCATTTTTTTTGCTATGTATAAAAAAAAGATTTAAAATTTGAGAATCTTCTCTTCGTAATTAGTGTTCTAAATTAAAAAAAGATTCGATCTTCTCATTCGTATATTCTAGTTGAAGTAAAAGCTTCTGACTCGTTAGAAAGGTTCTGACTTTGACCAAGTAGGGTTTTAGCTTTTGAATCAGCAGCCGGATATTGAGGGCATAAAGATTCGAACTTTAATATTTTTCTTTATCCATTTAGTGACAAAAGATCTTCTTTTCTCGTTATCTGTGATTCAGACAGAACTCACAAAACCCTAGTTTGCTTCTGCTGTGTGTGTTTTTATAGCCTCCACTTCCCGCCAAGCCTCTACTAAACCATAAACAGTGGAAAAACCCTAAATCTCCATTTCCTCTCTCCCAACCAATCTCTTTTAACTTCCATGGAGACGCCAACGATGAAGCCTGATACGGTTTTGATTCTTGACTTTGGTTCACAGTACACTCATCTCATCACTCGGCGAATTCGTTCTCTCAACGTCTTCTCTCTCGTTATCAGTGGAACCTCATCGCTCAAATCAATCACTAGCTATAACCCACGAGTTGTTATCCTCTCAGGTGGGCCACACTCTGTCCACGCGCAGGACGCGCCGAGTTTTCCTGATGGGTTTATGGAGTGGGCTGAGTCGAACGGTGTTCATGTTTTGGGTATCTGCTATGGTTTGCAGTTGATTGTGCAGAAGCTTGGTGGTGTTGTTGTGGAAGGAGAGAGTAAAGAGTATGGGAAGATGGAGATTGAAGTTAAAGGTAAATCTGAGATTTTTGGGTCGGAGAGTGTTGGAGATAAGCAAGTGGTTTGGATGAGTCATGGAGATGAAGCGGTTAAGCTTCCTGAAGGGTTTGAGGTTGTGGCACAGAGCGCTCAAGGAGCTGTTGCTGCTTTGGAGAATCCGAAGAAGAAGATTTATGGATTGCAGTATCATCCTGAGGTATTGAAACTCGAAGAGTCTGTTATAATATCATAGTTTGGTAATTGATATTTTAGTGGATGGAGTGTCTATCGATGATAAAGTTTGGATCTTTACCTTTTAATAGTCTGAAGAAAGTTAGGAGAATTTATCATTTATGTTCTGTGACTCTGACAAGTGAAAAAAGTGAGACTTTTTATTATCATAAATAGGTACTCTTACTTTGATTGTCAGAGCTATTTTAATGATTGGTTAGTCCATTGTCTGCTGAAAATCATGAGTTGTCTGTTTATGTTAATTTCTACCTTATGATGAAATGGCTTGTGTTGGTTATTTAATAGATTAGGTTCTAGCTATTGATTTCCTAAAGAATCTGAAGACACATGTGTCTCTCTGATAAGTGAGAAAATTATGTCCTTTTTTTATGAATCGGTATTTTTGTTTAATTGACTGAGCTTTTGCGATGGGTTGCTGGTCCATTGATTAGAGAATTGCCCGCTTATTTCGTTGAAATGAATGTGTTATGAGTCTGGTTGATGTAAATATCTAGTTTATGATGAAATGGCTTTTTGTTGGATTTTGTGCAGGTGACACATTCACCAAAAGGGATGGAGACACTTAAGCACTTCCTCTTTGATGTGTGTGGAGTATCTGCAGACTGGAAGATGGAGGATCTGATGGAAGAAGAGATCAAAGTGATTAACAAAACCGTTGCATCAGATGAACATGTCATCTGCGCCTTATCAGGAGGTGTGGACTCTACTGTTGCCGCAACTCTTGTTCACAAGGCAATTGGAGATAGGCTTCATTGTATCTTTGTCGATAACGGGCTATTAAGGTCAGCAAAGAAGCGATTTTCAATGTGCCTACACACTTTTAATGTGCTTCTTTTTCAATTGAGAATGGTCTTCTTTGTAGGTATAAGGAGCAAGAACGTGTGATGAAAACCTTTGAGAGAGACTTGCATCTACCTGTTACATGTGTAGACGCATCCGAGCAGTTTTTGAGTCAACTCAAAGGCGTAGTTGATCCAGAGACCAAGAGGAAGATAATCGGAAAGGAGTTTATCAACATTTTTGATCAGTTTGCCCAGAAGTTAGAGAAAAAGCATGGGAAGAAACCCGCTTTTCTAGTTCAGGGGACTCTGTACCCTGATGTGATTGAGTCGTGCCCTCCCCCGGGTAGTGACAGGACTCATTCTCACACCATTAAAAGTCATCATAACGTAGGAGGGCTCCCTAAAGACATGAAACTAAAGCTCATCGAACCACTCAAGCTTCTCTTCAAAGACGAGGTGTGTTTGACTATCCTTCTTTCCTGCAACTGTCAAGTATTTTACGACAGTTTTGTTTGATCTTTCTTTGGTGTGTTTGTGCTATAAAGGTCCGTGAGCTCGGAAAAATCTTGAATGTGCCCGTAGGATTCTTGAAGCGTCACCCATTCCCTGGTCCAGGACTTGCAGTTAGAGTCTTGGGAGATGTCACTCAAGGAAACGCCCTTGAGGTTCTTCGTGAGGCAAGCTTATCTAGGACCCTAAGCTGATGTATAAATTCTTGGTTTTGCAATCAACCATAAACCTAACTCATCTTTTTCGTTTTTTTGTTTCCATCTCGTCCAGGTTGATGAGATTTTCATCCAATCAATCAGAGACGCGGGTCTCTATGATTCGATCTGGCAAGCTTTCGCAGTGTTCTTGCCTGTAAGATCAGTTGGAGTCCAAGGTGACAAGAGAACACATTCTCATGTCGTTGCTCTTCGCGCAGTTACAAGCCAAGACGGAATGACGGCAGATTGGTAAGCTTCTTACTATTCATTATACCAATGCATATAGAAACTGTTTGATCTTTCAACTTGTTGGTTGTGTTGATGTGAATACTTGAGGTTTTGAGCTACCAAATATCTCAAAGTTAGTTGATTCAGTTACTGTAGTATTATAGGTCTGAGTATTTGGGTAGCTGAGTATATGACTAGATCATTTTAGGTATTCGAGTATCTAAATTCATGTATTTAGGTATTTCAGGTGTCTCAGACCTGATAAATGGTTAGGATGGTGAAAATTAACTAATCTCTCTACTCTGTGATGTAATATTTAAGTCTCCATTATCTTGATACTTTGGCATAGGTAGTATTTATGTGTTTAATGCTACTTTTCTTCTTGTTTCTTTAGTGTGACAGTGTGCTGAGATTGGTGATGTTTTTGCAGGTTCAATTTTGAGCACAAGTTTCTGGACGATGTTTCTCGAAAAATCTGTAACCGTGTTCAAGGAGTAAACCGTGTGGTTCAAGACATTACATCAAAGCCTCCTTCAACGATCGAATGGGAATAAAAGAATCAGATAAATTTGGTTTTTTTTTTGGGTTTATGGATGTATGCAATTCTTCGACCATGTAAAAAAGATTGTTATTTCATCATCATCTATCACTGATGGTGATGATGCTTATTATTGTGACAAGTAGACTGGTTGTTTTCTGATAAAACTATTATTGATCTTTATACTCGCGTGATATTAATGTGATTTTGCCGATCAAAGATTCTCCATTTTCCTTCACGTGTTTTAATCCACCAACCAATTTTTACGTTAGTGACTCAGGAGAAATATCTCAAAGTTAGCATGAACCGGGTCGATCGGTTGGCCCACATACCGTACAATACAATCCAGCCTAAATCAAACTCAGCCCAACCCATATTGCCTCTACTTAGGTTTTGACATCGCCTCTAGTTTCAACTTTTTAACATTCATATTTTTTTTCACGTCAAGAAACAAATAAACTGGTGAATCTTTTGGGTTGGGTTGAACATGGTTGAATAGTGTTAAAAAGTTAAAACAACTATTAAAAGTTAACGAACTTTATCTATCATTTAGGTTGATAAAAGTCAGTGCATTGCCAGTTTGCCATTATCTAGTTGTGTGGTTTTCATCATTTATACATGATATAGTCGGATTTATTCATGACATATGCAGGTTTGCACATTGTTAAATCATAGATGTTGTAGTCGAATTTATTCGTATATTAATTAGCTATGATGTTCCAGATAGTCGGGTCCATAGTCTCCCTTAGCTTTAGAACCAGACTTGAATAATGTTTATTATGGTGTCCCACAAATGTATATCATCCTTCCCTTTAGATTGAAACACGGATTTTGTAACACTGTAACATCCTTCTAACCGGTTGAGCCAACCGTATGTTGGCTACATGTTATAGTGAGATTTGTATAACATGTATGTATAGCTGGATCGTTATGCATGTTATAGTCGAACTTATACACATTAAATACTAAAATTTATACAAACTAGTTGGATTAGTTACATATTTATAGATACTAGTTGGATTCATATATTTTGTTGGTTAACCAAAACAAGAAAAGGTTTCATGCTTAGGTCCATAATCTTCGCAAACGGGAGACCCTAACAAGCTAATTTAGTCTTTTTCATGTAAACAACCATCTACACAAACTTCAACTTCACCAATTGATGGATCATGTTAAAGGCCACCTACCATGCCAACCAATCTCATTTAAGAGTTGCCACTCTATTATTTTTGTTGTAAATCAAGAAATTCCTCAAATTACGCCTCATTCTATATTTTTAAAAAAACAAAAGTTAACCTCTTACTAAAAAGATAGACACTTTACTTTGATGCTACCATACGAAATCCAAATACAGTCCATTCCCTTGTCCTTAGATTTTCTTCCTTCTTTTTATGAAAAAGCAATTGTTAGCATGGGTAACGCATGTTCAATATCTCAGTGGTGTTAGATGCAATGATTTGAAATGACATTACTTCTTTTTAATAAGGCATTGTATTTTGTGAACAAAACACTTTTCTAGCAGCTTTTGACCACCAATCTATCTTTTATCTTTTCTAAATATATTTTGAAACATTGATTTTTCTAAAGACACCAAAAGAATAACGAGATCGGACTATCTTCTATCAATTTAGATTTTGCTATAGAATTTTGTTTGGTAGAGCTTTAAACTAGTCCAAAACATGCACTTATTGACAACAACAAAAAAACAAAAACATACACTTGTCACTTTTACTTCTTTCTTCTTTTGCAAACGTTACTTATCTTCAACAAACTTTTTTCGTTTATTTGTCCATTAAAAAATGGATACTGCACGAACTATATATGCCGAGTATTTTCCCATTCGTTTCACATCATCTAATTTCATTGTTTGTCAAGTAAGGAACTCATATTCGTCTACGTTATGAACCAACAGGAATTCGATTTTACAAGAATTCCAAAGGATCTTCCAAAATTTTCAAAGTCACAAAAATCCGGTTTGAACACTGAGTACCGAATTTTAGAAAATCAAACCGGAACAAAAGCTAATTGTGTCAATCTAAACTGTGGGAGTTTTAACATATCCATGCAACCCTTTGAAGTGCCTCTTGGATCATTCCTCTTGTGGCTATTTTTGTCCCTTTATGCTGCAACCAACATTGAACCATATATATCAAGTTTGCTTTACTCATATTCCGATTAAGTAACATAACTGAAGCTTGGGTGGGTTAATGACTGTACCTTGCAATTGACGGTTAAGCACAGTAAACCGTCCCCGGTTGAGGACTGTACTGAGTGAGAATCCAAATTGAGATCACTAATCACATCCATTATCTCAAGCAATATCCCTTCTCTCCAAGCACATCTAAGCTCAATAACCACCTCATTGCCAAACGAACCGATCCTTAGATTATCGGTGAGACCAGCATAACCTGTATCAGCCGGTTCATCTTCTCCTACATTCACATTACTCTCCTTCCTCTTGCTATTCAAACAATTCGCCGAGGCTCTTTCATCTTCATCCTCCGGTTTCTTCCTCTTCATAGCCATTCTCATTTCTGTATCCGTAGATTCTCTGCAAGATTCCAACTCTTGAACCCGTCTTTGTAGTTCTTGAAGATACTCAATCGTATCATCAAGAATCGACACTTTATCGATCTATATAATCCGAAAAAGATAAGATCACTTTCCATGAAACATAATATTTTGTTACATGCACATGCAAAACCTTAGGTCCATAAACCATAATCATGTTAGATTAGTTAACGTTTCGTCGCTAGTAGTAAATGCAAAACGTTACTGAAGCAAAAGTGTTGGATTAGGTTACCTTACTAATCGATGGAATTATTGATCTCAACGTCATGAACCGATCATTCAATTTCTCGCGGCGTTTCCTCTCCGACAACGCGTGGTTCCCGGTTTCATCCCCAGCATTGAACCCGCTATCTTCGGGTGTGTCAGGTAACAACAACTCCTTTCGGTTCATCCGAGGAACCTCGAAGATAATCTTCTTTACCATATTTTGCGATTTCTCTCCCAAAGTCTTTGCACATGATGATGACCGCTTCCACCGCGTGAAACTTGACCGCTTATCAAAGTTCTGAAACTGCGGTCCAAGAATTAGCTGATGCGTTGTTTTGAAAATCGTCGAGATCACGCCTTGGTAATGAACATCATCGTCCATATTTACACGGTTACTCTGTTCTTGGATCTGACCTAACCGTTGATTCTTACTTTTTCTTGGATCGCAAGAAACTCTCCCGGTTGTTCCAACAAACGTCTGGGAAACGCAGTCGCTAGAATTAAGTGATTGGTGAACGCAGTTATTGAGTTCTTCTCCCACAAACTGCCAGCTTTGTACCTGAGACGCACTACCACCGTTGATAAACGAATCATGATCCTCTGGTTCTTGCTCAAACCCGCTTGTAGAAGTTGTCGGAAAAGATTCAGTTCCAAACACTGGAATGTATTTCTCGTCGCTTAAAGGATCGAAAATTTCTTGATAATCAGATCTCGTTGATATAGTTGCATAAGGAGGAGCTTCAAGAAACAACGTCTTCACGCATTGTATCACGTTTAAGTCCTCCGTAATCTAAAATAATTAAAACCATTAAAAAAAAATCCCTTTTAACATTTGTTATCCAGAATTAAAAACACCGGACATAAAATGAACAGCTTTATGACAAAATTGACTAGAAGTGTCGGAGAGTTTAAATCTTTTGCTGTTTGATGGGACGTTTTTCTGTGCTCTATTTATTTCCTATGCATATAATTGATGTAAATTTAAAATGTGTATGTTTAATATACTTACTAGTAAGTTTTCTCTTTTGTAGTAACTTTTGATAAATAATAAATACTCAAGATTATGTAACTATGTTGATTGGTTATGTAAACGCCTAGGCGTCGAAATGGCTGGTCTTTAGAACAATGAATAAAAAAGTTATTGGCTTACATGTTCGGTCGTGCCGATCTCAAGGACTCCTCCAAGAAACGGGAAGCAAACCACTGTCAGAAGCGAAGCACTCTTAAAAGAGAGAAAAACGCCACATGATTAAGAGCGTTTTCAGTTATAACGTTAGCGTTTCTAATTGCAAAAGTTAAGCAGAAAACTTACTTTAGCGAGAAGAGAGCGAGTGAAGACTTTGCTATCGGCGGTATGAGCGTTACAAAGCCATATTGGTTCCCCGTTAGCTAATGCTCCTCCAGGGATTCTATAATAATAAAAGACGAAAATAACTTTATGTTTTATCATTAATCAGACGACAAAGTTGTAAATGCAAATGAAACAAATAAATCCGGCGTTCTGTTTTCGCGTTTCCATTCTAATTCATGGATCGTATATGTTTCTTCTATTCAAAAGGGTGAATACTTTTAAAAATGCAAACAAAAGTTTTGATCGATACTATTAAAACAGTTGCGTTTGTAACAATAAAACTCATCCATGTCGGATTAAGCTTCCATGACAATTGACAAGATAGTGAAAGAATGTTTTTGTCCATTTTAGGAGACAAAATCAAATATACGCTATGTATATAAATGTTTCAGATTTTTAACACCAATCTGAACTAAGTTATAAATTCTATCCACACCAAAATATATTTTCTCTTAGTTTTTAATAATTTTACATATATATATATTATTTTTTTGGGTAAAATGTTAAGATATTTTACATATATTTATCTTATCAAGAAGTAGAATAAATTTTTATAGTAAAAAGAAAAATTGCTGAAAGATATGTTTGAATATTAGTGATGGGTTATAAGGAAAGGACGGAATTACCCTTCACCAATGTTGAAGACGAAAGACATGCATACTAAGTAATACCACTCGGTGTCGGTGAGATCTTCCGGAGAGAGGGCAGCGGCGGAAGCTCGTCTAGTGACCTGAGAGCCACCGGAGGTTGAAGATTCCGCTACGGAGAGAGATTCGTAAAGCTCTCTAAGCTGCTCGCTTCTCTCAAGACCCAACTGGTCAGCTTTGACTTCAGCTGCTTGAATCGTCTTCCTTGTCTTAATGTCTCCATTGTAGTATCCATCTCCCCATTCCAACAGTCTGTTTTTGTTTTTGTTTTAACCCAAAATATACAGATAAAGTTAACAAAAAAAAACGGATAAAGATCGAAATATAATGTGAGCCTAGACTTTGTTATCCGAGTTGGGTCCAAAAGTAAACTAAAACATCGAATGGAATTTGTGTAACTGTCGGGAGATTATTAGACAAAAAAGGGCAGAAGTGAGAAAGATTATGTAGAAAGCCAAGAAAACTTTAACTTACAGACAAAAGAAGTTTTATCCGAGTTCTTGATTCGAAATAAACAATGTCTCATCATGATTATGGAGAAAGCCAAGAAAACTTTAAGTTCAGAACAAAAGGATAAAGATTAGGAGATGTACCCTGGTTGAGAAGCAGAGATAGACCAAAAGATTCCGTAACTCCACTGAATGTTTCGAACTGAAACTGCGAGGTGTTTCTTTAGATTTTCTGGCACCGTTCTGTTTTCTCCGGCAGCCATTGTTTATTCATCTCTATAGCATCCCCATGTAAGCATCCACACAAAAAAGAAAAATCAGAAGACAAAGAAAGAAAAAAAAAAAAGCAGAATGGATTTTCAGGTTATGACTTATAGTTAGTGATCTTTACATGACACTGGTTCGGGTTTCGGGAAGGAAGAAGACAGCAAAATCCAGAATATCTATTTTGAACCTTCTTATATATGGGAAAAGATAATAAGAACAACGAAATAGTATCTGTTTTTTTTAAGTTACTATTTGTTGTGGTTGAATTGAGCATTGAGTCGAGAGCAAAAGGACGGTGTCCGAATCTCTTTATGGATACTTAGGTGAATGTACACTGTATATTATCACAGAATACAGTAGTAAATTTACGAGGAATTGTTTTGAAAATAATTTTTAAATGATGAGTGGTAAATGAAGAAACAAAAGTAGTGTGTACCTACCCTTTGGTTTAATATTGTGTTCCAAGCACCACTATCTTTTTGGAATTTTTTGTTTAAAGAAATTTAGCAGTTCTTTCTCTTAGTACTTTTTTAATGAAATGATAAATCCCAAATTAAGTAAAAAAGAAACTTACACAAGCTATATTAATCTACATAAAATATGAACATGTTTACCCTCTATCAATTCGTTAATGCATAATGTTTTACTTGGAAGGATACAATTATGCTACCGTTTTTGTTTCCTTTTTAACATAGTATAAGAGTTAGATTTGACCTTCATCCGCTTGTAGGTCGATTATGGTTTATGGACTTTGATCTGTAAGTAGTTCAAGTATAATTTGTTAAATGCTCTAGAATAGAATTCATTGATATTCGAAATAGGGTAGAAGATCAATCATTTCGTAAGGCGTATTAAAAAACTAAGATTATAAATGTGATGAGACCTAAAGTTATACTACATATAAGAGACATTATCAATATCATCACTCATCAGAATTAGTTTTGAATTCAAACACGTAAAGAAAAGAAAAATTCATAAAAATAACATTCATGTAAAATCCAACCAGACCTTCATTCCAACCCATGACAAGCAACGATCAATTGTTATGAGTCCAATTTATCAACAAAAAATTACAAGTTCAGGAAGATTTTCTTTTTCCTAAACATAACTGATTCTAATGGCGAAACACGAAGAAGGACACGGATTTAATGTTATGCCTCGAGGAGCTCCCGGGAAACAGACAAACAAGCTCGCATTTCCTAATCTATTTATGTTCTTTAAGTATTTTCTGCATTGTTTTCGAATCTCAAACGGTAAAACGTTTAGCTATAAATTTTTAACTGTAATTGTTAATTAATTGTCCACCTTCAATTTTTTGTTGCAAGATCGTTGATTTCTTGTACTATACTTTTTTTGTGTGGGTAAAATGTTAAATAGTGTGTACTATACTTATAGTGTAAATAACAGTAGAAGTGGTGGCAAACGTTATTTGCGACTCTGTTCCATGCAAATCAAACAATAAGGTTATCAAGAAAGACTGAAGCTTGGATCAAAGATATAATGGTGAGAATTAATTAGAGTTAGGAACAGAATCAAATGAAGTTAAGTGATTGTATATGAATGAGAATTGACAAAAACGGGTATTTTAACGAGATATTTAATAGTACTACTATAGAAGAAACCAAGAGTTATTTATTATCATAAGCTACGGTTATTAATAAAATCTTCGCAGCTCCCAAAATTATCACCCCTAACTAGGACTACTTGTCGTGTCGAAACGTTGAAAATAGGAGTAAGACTTTGTTTATTTTATATACTTCTCGTGTGACTATATACGGCCATATAATTGTTATATTTTATTTTCAAACTATATAATGTATTTGAATTAACTTAAAAAAAAATAGATAACCAAATAGTATGTTCTAGGTCTCAGACTAATGTCAGTCACATTAAGCGCATGATGACACCGATTTAGATGCATAAAAAATACAAAAATAATTATGGTTTGTGTTTCTTACTTATGTTTTCAGTGATTTCCTAAATTGTTGAGTTTTCTTTCTATGAATTTGTCATCTACTGTTATTTGTACATTGTGGTCATCGTGAACACACGCAAATATTAAATTCTAGCCTATAGTCTCCGCTCAAAAAGGGTCGTTTTGACTTATGTGTAAAAAACTTTGACTATATATAATAAATATAATACCAATTCCAGCCTTCCAGGTCGACTAAAAAAAAAAATATATATATATATATATACTGTATGCATTCGTTGACATCAACTATGGCCAGTGAATGAACGATTTTTTCATTACAAGGCACCGATATGAAGATAAACAGAATACGTGAATATATTGTGGGTTCATGGTTCATTCATTTGATTGGATATTTGGATGTAAGAAAAAATGTGAAGATAAAATAAAATAAATAAATATTAAAAGAAAAGAGATGCTCGCATTAATTGTGTGGAACAGAGTCTACTGTTTATTAAAAAACAGCGATCGAACAGTCCATTTTTTTGTGGTCCACTTTATTAATTTAGCATTAATAACAATGTCAGCACCAGCCACTCTCTCTATGATCCTACCATAAATTATAAAACCAACCCAAATTTGTATCAAACTTAATTACTTTACCATTAAGCTTAACTTGTAATCGTATGATTATACCTGCATTCAATTTATTTAGTATTAGTGGAAGTGTGGAACCGAGTTAGCGATAGATGTGACGACCTATATGTGTTGGAAGAGTCTAGAAAACTAATTTCACCGTTAAAAAGTAGCTCTCATCTAGTCTTTTGTGTCATTGACTCATTGTCTTAGTTATTGTCTTTTTGCTTACGCGAAGATATATTTCCATTTCACCATTTGAACGAACATATGATATGTATACAAGTTAAAGTCATATGGTGTTTTACACTAAAAAAGTGATGACAATCAATCTTAACATCAAAACCCCAAAAAGTGATGACAATCAACAGTAGCTAAAAATATAAGTATATTTATCGTCAAATGGTATTCTAGAGAGCGATCAATAAATGATAAATTCAAACTATTTAGTACTTTCTCTATTACATTTTATAAGATCTTTTGGTTAAAAATGCGAGTTTTTAGAAAACATATAAATTCTGATTTAAAAAAAAACATTGAAAAACATTTATTATTTAATGAAAATAGTTTAAGCAATCATAGAAAATACTATAAAATATAAATGGTTGCAAAAATTAGATATATTAAATTTTTGCATCAACATTTTGAAACACTTTATAAAATGAAATATATTTTCTTTTACTTAAACATCTTATAAAATGGAAAAAGGGAGTAAAGTTCTTGATTTACTTCCAGTAATAACTTTTTTTTTGTTTTCCTTCATAAGGAAATTGAAAACAGCTGTGTAACCTAGATTGTTTGACAGATTGATTTCCGTTAAAACTACTGTCCACGTGCATGGTAATAAAAAAAATCAGAATTCATGATTTTGATGAATATGATGTGGTGTAACGTGTAATTAATTCGAAACCACATTCTCTTGCTTTTTGTTTTTCATTAGCATTAAAAGTTATATTTTACTCCACCACTCTTTTCCACGTTCTATGGATGATGATAGTGGCGCCACGCATGAACATGGCGAAAATAGAACTATGCACATGGCAAATATATATAAAATACATTGGCAAAAAAAAAAACGTAAACCATACATTAGAACTTGTAAAGTATCAGTCAGACCAGTTTCGTTTGATATAACTCTAAGCTCCAAGCCTCCAACGGATCCAAAGATCTTTCGTTTCCTTTGACCTGAGTTAATGATTGGGCAGAACTTGATAAAAAATCCTAAATCATTAAGTTAAAAGCTTACAACGATGATGGTAAAAAATCATGTTTTTATGCATTTTACTTTTATCTGAATGGTGAGAGATTAGAATAGGAAAAATTGTATCTACACTCATTTACGTTAGTCTGATATCCAGTCTAGTAAAATCAAACAAAAATAATCGATCTAAATGAAAACATGGTTGGCCAAAAGAGTTTACTACTATTCGGAGGAGACGTCGTGAACATCTCACATACTGATCACTCCCTAATTGCCGCTAGCTTGTTGTCGAACCCCTATGGTTTCTCACAGTTTAATGAACAAAAACACAATTTGTATATTTGATCAAGCTTTAGGTGAGATAATTTGGGCCAAATATGATTGGACTTCCCTATGTCTTAATGAAACGTTTTGGGCCAAAAATGGGTACATCAGTTGAGTCTTTCCTCCCCATTGCATTTCAAAAAGTTAGGCAAATTTGTGACATTTGCCTAACTCAAGACAGACACGTTTGACATAAATGAAGGTTCTACAACCCAAAGCTTCTCCCCCACATCACAATAAACAATTCTCTAAGCTAATCAGATCCATTATCCAAAAAATTTCACCCTAATAATCCAATTCGTCATTTTTGAATGCAATAGAAATTCATATAACTATACTATAGAGTGACGACAAATGTTTCTTCTGGAAAACAAGATAAGATTAGAAATATCTTGGCGGGATATGAAAAAGTTGAAGGACATACAGTCCGGTTAATATGGGCCTTGAATTGGGCCGTCTCTCAATCGTTTTTGGTTATCTCCAAAAAAGAAATATATCCGACAAATTTAGAAAAACATTTGGATGGGAAAAAGCGGGAAGTTGGGGAACCTTATTTCAATAACGAGGGTAGGGCCCACCAAAAAAAACCGTATATAGCGTAAAGCAAAATCAAAATATAATTAATTATTTAATTTCAACGGAAAAACATTTTTCTCTTTTTTCGTAATTAGCATTTGTTTTTCTCGGAATCTAAAAAAGAAAAAAAAGAAAAATAGAGAGAAAAAAAAGGAGGAACAGTGAGCAAAATCGTGCGACTGGAAAAAAAAAAGTTTCGAATTTCTTCCTCTTCCGGCGAGGGATTCAAAAACGTTCCCGTCTCCGTTTTCTCGCCGTGAATCTCCGTTAATTTCCTTAACGACTCACTCGCCATTTTGCGGCGCCTCTCCAAAGGGTTTATCTTTAAGCTTCCTCATGGCTTCTCAGGTTCGGTATCGATGTTTTTTGTTTATTAACCGCTTCGTCTCTCTTTACATAGGTGTAGATGGTTTCTTTAGGGTTTTTAATTGGATCTGTGTAATTGATTTGGGCGGCATTGTGGGCATTGTGGGAAGAAAGCTTCATCATTTGTTTACAATTGGAAGCGGTTTTTAGCTGTTTAGCCTTTGAATAGGAGAGCTAGTCTTATCTGAGATTTGAAAGGTTTAAACTTTTTAGGTGGGTTTTGGTTTCGGTTCTAGTTTAGGTTAGAGGAGATTATGTTTGAAGCAAGCGTCGTTTTTTAAAGATTTATTAGAATTAGGAAGTTTATGTCGTTGCTGGCTTACTTGTTCATTTGCTTTAGGGTTTCCTCACAGCTATTATCCTGGGAGTTGCGTGATCTCTGAGTTGCAATGAATAGTAATCTGGAAGAGGACGCCAATATGAGTGGTGTCTATGCTCCGTCGGATGGAACTAGTTTTCTGAGTTTTGATGGGTCTGAAACTCGTGAAAGCATGGATGATAGTAAGAAAGGTAATGCCTTCTAGTCATTTGCTTGCTGTTTTTTTACTTTCTCATTTCCTCAAGAGGATTGAAACAAAGTTATTGAAGCATTTATTATATCTCAGAACTTGAGTATGACAAGATTATTCAAGTGATTAGCAAAAGTGGCCAAGTTTTATATAATAGTCTTGAATGAGTCGATTCTCTTGCTTGATAGGGTTTGTCATATTCCAATAGGGTCATGGCAGAAATGAACCTTTAAGTTCACTTTAGTTGTTGGTGGAAACATAAATGGACGATGGCTTCTGTTCTCACCCTTAGTCTATTCCTTCTTAACTTTTTGTCTCAGGGCATCAGAGTCTGGTGGAGTGGTTAAATCAGACACTTCCTTATTTGAATTTACCATGGGAAGCTTCAGAGGACGAACTGAGAGCATGCTTGAGGGATGGAACTGTCCTCTGTAGCCTTCTGAATCAGCTTAGTCCTGGTTCAATGAGAATGGTACTTATGAATTTTGATTTTGTTGACCATTTGGCTTATATATCTTTTCGTACTTTTTTGGTGCTAAGCTTCTGGTTATGTGTTTTTTCTTTCTCGTTCTCATTTACTGCTACACTCACACTCTTTGGCTATTCTATAGGGAGGCAGCTTTGAGCCTGCTTATGTAAAAATTGAGCGGTTTCTGACTGCTATGGATGAAATGGCCCTGCCCAGGTTCGAGGTTTCAGATATAGAACAGGTTTGTTATGCTTCTATGGATATATTTTTTCGTTTCTGTGGAAAAAATTTGATTTCTAAAATTTGGAAAATCTGGTTGGTTGATTGTGGGGTTAGCACCTTGGCTTTTTTAAATCGAACCAATTCAGTGTCGGCAATATATGTTTAAACAAGCCTCGTTTTTGACATCATCTGGTTGCGGCACTGTTATAATCATGGCTATTGTCTGATTTGCTGTATTGATAATAAGATTGCATGATTTTTGCTCCCATATCTTTTCTTCGCTCTGTCCTCTCTCGTGTTTCTTTATGGACTCCTAATAAAAAGTAAAAATGCAGGGGGATATGGTGCCAGTTTTACAGTCCCTTAAGGCGCTTAAAGCAAGTTTTTCCGATGGTGGTTATGATAAAAACTCGTTAGGGGCGAGGAGGAGATGGAGCTTGCCGGAAGATCACTCGGATTCAAGAGGAGATGACCGCAACTTTAATGATGGATTCCAGTCGAAGGAAGGATCTGAGATTGATATATCTGATGCTAAAATTTCGGAGTTACTGAAATCGAACAGTTTACGAGTAAAGTTTTCTAACATAATTTTAGTAAACTGTGTCCAACCGTTTAGCTTTTACCTCTGTTCTGATTCAAATGGTATTTCCTTTGTCTTTGTAGAATGCTCCTACTCGGACGCTGTTTGACATGCTGGATAAGCTTCTAGATGAGAGCGTGAAGAAGATGAATGGACATGTGTCTCATGTAAGACAAAGATTGCACCCTTCTCTTGATTCTTGTTATCTGGTTTGCCTAAATTTTCATTCCCTAGCTCGTGGAACATTTCTTCTTATGCTCCACATGTATCTTCCTTTTTTTCCGTGTGTTGCCCAGGCTATGGCATCATTCTTGAGCGCACTTGTGCAAGTGATAGAACAGAGAATCTCAAATCAAGCTGATAATCTAAAGAATGTAAGATTACCTAATGCTTTTCTTCTTTGATTTTCCCTATGATGTACATATAATCTTTCTGACCAAGTAATGAAGCATGCTTATGAAACGGGTGCAGCAAAATATACTCTTTAGGGTGCGTGAAGAAAAATACAGGTCAAGAATAAAGGTCTTAGAAACCTTGGCAGCTGGGACAACTCAGGAAAACGAGGTACTATTTCCTCTGGTTTCAGTTTTTCTCTTCACTTAATTTCTATTCCGCTTATTGATTGGTCTTACCGTTTTTTTTTCTTTGTTGTAGATTGCTACAAATTGTATGGAGAATATAAAGGTATGTTGTTGATTCAATGTGTATGATCTCCTTAATAAATAATTAACCTTAAGTTAGTTCTTGCACCTGGAAGAGTTGGTTCACATTAGGCTCATAAGTTTTAGCATAGTACTTGTGAAAGTAACGTCTACACCAAACCTAGACATTGGTAAAGGTGCAGTCTGAGAGATCATATTATAAAATCATTGTCTATGCGCCCCGTACTTAATAACGTGACTACATACATCATTTTTCATTTGGCTTGTGTATTAAATTCTTTAGCACAAATTTCTTATAATGGTTCTCTGTTGTGCTCTTTAGCTTGAGAAAACCAGAATAGAAGAAAGAGAAAGGTCAGAAGAAAAGGATGTGGTGCGTCTAAAAAAGGAAAAAGAGCACAGTGATGCTGAGATTCGCAAGCTGAAGCAAGAACTCAAGTTGGTGAAAGAGAATCATGAGAACCAGTGCTTGGAGTTAGAAGCAAAAGCACAAAATACTAAAGTCGAGTTGGAAAGGAAATTAAAGGATGCAGAGTTACAAGTAGCCGATTCAACTAGAAAGGTGAAAGAACTCGAGAAGTTGTGCCAATCTAAATCTCAAAAATGGGAGAAAAAAGAATGCACCTACCAGAACTTCATAGAAAACCAGTATGGGGCTTTGCAGGTTGACTTTAAAATATAGTACTCTAAACATTAAATATCTCTGGTAGTTTCTTTAACTGACATAGCTTTTGTGAATCATGCAGGATCTGAATGCTACTTCGGTGTCTATAAAGCACGAAGTCTTAAGGACACAGAAGAAGTACTTAGAGGATCTAAATTACTATGGTAAGATTCATTTCTGTCATCCGTTGTGTATGATTGCTTGGTCAATTTTTCTATTCTGGAGTACGTGGCTTGATATTTTTTTTCCTAGGTTTAAAGCTCAAAGGAGTGGCTGATGCAGCGAAAAATTACCATGTGGTCCTTGAAGAAAACCGAAGGCTGTACAATGAAGTGCAGGAATTGAAAGGTAAAACACTTTTGAGTTAATGTAATTTGTTTGCAGTCGACCATTCAAGATATGACTTTTGTTCTTTCTCTTGCTTTTTTTAATAGGAAATATCAGAGTCTATTGCCGGATTCGACCATTCCTTCCAGGGCAAAACAGCAGACAAACTTCTATAGAGTACATTGGTGAGAATGGTGAATTGGTGGTTGCAAATCCGTTTAAGCAAGGGAAAGATACCCATCGGTTATTTAAGTTCAATAAAGTTTTCGGTCAAGCATCAACGCAAGGTTTAAACCTCTTCCCCTCTTATGTATCTAGGTTAGCTACTTCAGGACTTTATGTATCTCCTGAAACTGTTTTTTGTTTTTTTTTGTAACGCAGAGGAGGTTTTCCTAGATACTCGACCATTAATTCGATCCATTCTTGATGGCTACAATGTGTGTATATTTGCGTATGGTCAGACGGGCTCTGGAAAAACTTATACAATGGTGAACGGCATGCTTGATTTTGTTCTTTCTATGTTTTAGCCAAGCATTATTAGTTTCTAATGGACATATTTCCGTTTTGCTAACACAGAGTGGGCCAAGCATCACTTCAAAAGAAGACTGGGGTGTCAACTACAGAGCTCTGAATGACTTGTTTCACTTGACTCAGATTAGACAAAACACTGTTGTGTATGAAGTCGGTGTTCAAATGGTTGAGATATATAATGAGCAAGTTCGTGACATACTTTCTGATGGTGGTTCCAATCGAAGATATCCTTCTCTAAGCTAAATATAGTCGCTAAATTTTTCTTGGAATATGTACATTCACGTATATATACATATTTATTATGTGTCTGTTTGCATATGCTGCTCAGGGCTATTGGTTATGTGAGTGCGTTCGATAAAAATTTTCCTTAACTTGCATACGTTAGGGATTTGGAATACTGCCTTACCAAATGGGCTAGCTGTTCCAGATGCAAGCATGCATTCCGTGAGATCAACTGAAGATGTGCTTGAGCTGATGAATATTGGGCTCATGAACAGAACCGTTGGTGCCACAGCTCTTAATGAAAGGAGTAGTAGATCACACTGGTTTGTAAACTTTTCTTCTCAACTTGTTTTACCTTCCAATATTATGCAAGTCTGTAAGGATTAAAGCAAAAAAAATGTTGCCCATTTTCTGCAGCGTTCTTTCTGTTCATGTACGTGGTGTCGACGTGGAAACCGACTCTGTGTTGCGCGGTAGTTTGCACTTGGTCGACCTTGCTGGAAGCGAGAGGGTTGATCGCTCGGAGGCAACTGGAGAGAGGCTCAAGGAGGCTCAGCATATAAATAAATCACTTTCCGCCCTTGGAGATGTCATATTTGCTCTAGCGCATAAGAACCCTCACGTGCCGTACAGAAACAGCAAATTAACGCAAGTCCTTCAAAGTTCTTTGGGTACTTACTTATCCCTCTTTATACAAAACGTTTAGATATTTGCTACACTACATGTATTGCATTTATATGTCCGTTGGCTTTGTTGTTGGTTCCCGTAACTCTTTGTCTTAACTGTTTTCTTTTTTGTTTTGTAGGAGGACAGGCCAAGACTCTTATGTTTGTTCAAGTCAATCCTGATGGAGATTCTTATGCTGAGACCGTTAGCACTCTGAAGTTCGCCGAAAGAGTTTCTGGTGTGGAATTAGGTGCAGCTAAAAGTAATAAAGAGGGACGAGATGTTAGACAACTCATGGAACAGGTGCTTATTATCTTTCTCTCTCTCTCTCAAGATTTATTCTTGCCCACTAAAAGCAAACATAACAAAAGGTATAAGTATCTTGATATAACAGGTATCGAACTTGAAGGATGTAATTGCCAAGAAAGATGAAGAGCTTCAAAATGTTCAAAAGCTAAAAGGTAATAATGCAACTGTGCCAAAACGTGGTTTAAGCAATCTAAGATTGTTGGGGCCTTCATCACCTAGAAGACATTCTATAGGAGCTTCACCAAATTCTCGACGAGGAAAGGCCTCTGGTTTATTTGGAAGAGCAAACTCAGATGTTGACAACTGCTCAGAATATAGTAGCAAGCATTCTGATTCTGGTTCACCGCATTCATCAGACGAACGTAAAAATCGAAAGGATCTTCACCAACCGTCTAAGTTTGCTGGTGGAGCGAAAGATATTGACTTTGAAGACGATATTGAACTCATAGGCCTTGCGGATGCAGATTCGGAGGATAGATTGAGTGATATCTCTGATAGTTGTCTTTCGATGGGGACAGAAACTGATGGTTCCATAAGCAGTGCAGTGGAGTTGACTCTTTTCCCTGAAACCGCAAAGCCTCTTGAAATAACCGAACGACCTGAAACACACATGACATCTGCGAAACCCGAGAAATCAGTCAAAATGGGTAAAACCGAGCCAAAAGAAAGGTTAGTATCCTCTTCTACTGGCACAGGTTAATTGGATAATCTGAATGCTGGAGATTTATTTACGGATTCTTTTGCATTTTGTTTTAAAAGCAGAGCTAATATTCCATCGAAGATTCCGAAGCAGACCTTGAAACCACCGGGCCAAACCAGACCTTCTCGTCTGTCAATTGCCACTAGCTCCTCCTCTAAGGCCTTAACAAGTAATGTCTCTATACATACAGCTCTTTGACTTGTTTCCTAAAACCTAAATTTGTTTGCATAATTACACTCAAGTCAGGCTATAATCATAGCCTACTAAGATTACTTCGAAAGATCATATGAAGTAGATGCTTGCTTATTCACAAAAGAAATCTCACATAGGATCTTTAGTGTCATTTTTGCTCTTGAGTCATCTAACCTTGTTGATTGGCCGCAGGTGCTAAAAGACCGACAATTAGCACTTCATCTTCAGCGAAACCACTCAACAGAAGGCGGTGAAGACTCAAGATTCATCCCGACGAGTGGAGGAAGATTTGAGATGGATCTGAGCTGTTGGTGTGTGGTAGCTAATTGTGTAACTAAGCATATGATGTTTTTTTTGTTCTTCTATGTAAACCTAATTAACAAACACCAAATGTTATTGTCTTAGTGTTAACTTGCTGTCCACGTAAGCTATGAGGTTTTCTATATGATTCCGATGTTTAGTATGGAACTAAAGCGAAAATGTCTGCTCTACTAATTGAGCCAACGACAGTAAAACAAAAATGGGACCACGATGATCAAGAGATCGAAAGAAGTCAAACACCATCGTTTCTGTTCTAAAACAAGTGATTAGGGAATCAAAGATCTTCATCATTCGTGCTTCAAAAGAAGCATGATGCTTAATCGAAATGGTGTTGGAGATGTTGAAGTGTAAGGAAGATACGGAGCTAATAGTGATGACCAGTTTCTACGGGGTTTGAGAAAAACCGAAGAAGTTTCTTGGCTAATAGTGATACATGCCAAATGACTGAAAATGCCAAGAATCTTCTTCGGTCTTTCTCAAAAGTCAACAGTGAATAGTGAACGCGCTTATCCAGAGACCATTTTTGTATATCTGATCTTGAAACCCTCTCCTTACTCTGTATCTCATGGCGGTTTCTTCTTCCACTTCTCGCACTAGGGACGTTGTATTGGGTAAAATTACCCTACCCTACAAATACCAGCTCTTTGCGAGCTTCTACGGACCTGAAGTCCGTAAGAAATTCCTCAGTTACTTACGTAAACAGTTGAACGACAATGGGATTACCATGTTCGAGGATGAAACGATAGAAATTGCTCCCTCACTCACCCAAGCTATCAGAAAATCGAGGATCTCTATCGTGGTGCTCTCAAAGTTGTATGCTTCTTCCAGAAGGTGTTTGGATGAGCTGGTGGAGATTCTGAAGTGCAAGGAAAGGATGGGACATATCGTGATGACGGTCTTCTGTGGAGTAGATCCATCTGATGTGCGGGAACAGACCGGAGACTTCGGGAAAGTTTTCAATGAAACTTGTGCTAAGAACACAGAGGAGAAGAGGCAAAGATGGACCCACGCTTTGAACAATGTGGCCGACATAGCCGGGGAGCAATTGCTAAACTGGTTTGTTTGTTTTTCTTCATTTTACAAGTCATTTTCACAGGACTGTTTGATACACACGGTGATTTTTCTCTCTCCAACTCTCTCTTGATAGGGATGATGAGGGAAAGATGATTGAAAGAATTGCTAGATATGTTTCAAACAAACTAAGTGCTAAAATCTCTAGCGATTTTGAAGACATGGTGGGTATTAATACACACTTGGATAAGTTGCAGTCTTTGTTACATTTAGATGATAAGGATGGAGTAATGCTTGTTGGAATCTGTGGCCCTGCAGGCATTGGTAAGACAACCATTGCCAGAGCTTTACATAGCCGACTCTCTAGCAGTTTCCACCTTACCTGTTTTATGGAGAATATTCGGGGAAGCTGTAATAGCAGTCTTGACGAGTATGGATTAAAGCTTTCTCTACAAGAAAAACTTCTTTCAAAGATTCTGAACCATAATGGTATTAGGATATACCATTTAGGTAAGATACGGGAAAGGCTATACAACCAAAAAGTCCTTATCATTCTTGACGGTGTGGATGATCTATGGCAATTAGAGGCTTTGGCTGATGACACTAACTGGTTTGGTGCTGGAATCAGGATTATCGTAACCACGGAAGACCAAGAGCTTTTGGAGCAACATGATATCAACAGTGTATACCATGTGGATTTTCCAACTAAACTAGAAGCTCTCGAGATCTTATGTAGATACGCTTTTAACCAAAGCATTCCTCTCAATGGTTTTCAAGAGCTTGCAGAAAGCGTAGTAGACCTATGTGGTTACCTTCCATTGGGTCTCCACGTGGTGGGTTCATCATTACGTGGGAAGAAGGAAGCAGACTGGGTCAAATTAGTAAGCAGACTAGAAGCTATAGATGATTGTCGAGATATCGAGCAAGTAATAAGAGCCATAAAGGAACCATCACCGTCAGTAAAAGTCGGTATTCCACAGCAATGGCCTTCCTCGTCGTCATCAATTTGCTCGTGGAGATTGCATCAGCGTTTGCAGACCAGCTCTCTTCCATTCGCAAGCCTTGTTTCGTAAGAATCTCCTTAGCATTATCAGTTGTCGCTGTTTTCCTCTCCATCCTTGACCTCACTTGCAAAATCCGAGTCCATAAAGCTCGTTTCCTATGCAAGTGGCCTGTCCCTTGGTTCTATTATCCAGCACGTGGCTACAGGAGAATCTTTGGAAGTTCAACAGATACGGTCTTATTGTTCTGCGTTGTTGGTCAGCTTATAGTGTCGACGATCAATTGGAGTTTTACTGATAGACGACGGCGAGACGCTCCCATTAAAGTATCAGTGTGGCCTCTCATCTTTGCTTTTGGTATGGTAGGCTCCAAGTTCATGGAGAAGACGCCCATTTGGAAGGAAAATTAGCTCTAATAAAAATGTATTGATTGGTTTAAAATTTTAAAGAATGAAGAGAGGTGTTTTCAAGGTTGGATTACATGTTAGTTTACTTTGAATATATACATGAATCATGTACTTTCTCTTCATGTCGTATGATGTTCTCCTCTCTGTTTCAGTTCAGCCACTTACAAATCTCAAGAAGATGTGGATTTGTCTGATTCCCGGAATTTGAAGGAACTCCCCGATCTTTCAAAGGCTACAAATCTTGACACGCTGGAACTAGGAACTAACTGGAACTTGACATTTCTTAGAATGGTCGAGATGGAGGAATGCGCACGGCTGCCAAACTTTCCTTGTATTTCTATGAACACCACAATATTCGTTGTAGCAACAGCAATAAAAGAAGTGCCTACGTCAATTACGCTTTGTTCTCATCTTCAGCATCTCGAGATATGTCATATGTGGCAATGGAAAGCTCAAGACTCTAGGTCCACAACTCCCCAACTATATAACTTGGCTAGGCGTGAGCAATAACTCACGTCACCTCGTTCACTCGAGTTCCTAGATGCAAACGAGTATGAATCATTATAGACGGTAACTTTCCTTTTGTCATTCCAAAAGCGCGCCTCGATTTTGTAAACTGCTTCCAGTTGCGCCAACAAGCACGAAACGCAATTATCCAACATTCTTATTTTCTAGGATCGGCGCTCTTACCGGGAAGAGAAGTGCCTGCAGAGTTACACAACCGAGTCATGGGAAATACATTGACCTACAACTACAAACATTTATCTTACCACCCGAATAAGCATCAAACTCAGGTTAGTCTTGTTTCTACATTTCATAGGAAACTTCTTGCCGCTTTTGAAAGTTAAGTGTCGTATAGTTTGGGATGCTATTCAAAATCTGTTTCATGAGCTGGTTTATCTGGTATGAGCCGCTTCGTGTGAAGTCGTCAGAGAACTGGTTTCAAATGGTGCGCATGCATGTGGATGTGGCCAAGTTGGGATATGGTTTGGTTTGTATTAAAGAGAAGCGATAAGAGAGGAAGAAAGCAAAGAGAGACGAGCGATTTCTGATCGTTGTTGCCTTTATTTGCTTTTTCTTGTTTACGAGAGAAAGAAGCAGAGAGATTTATAAAAAGATGCATCATACTCTTTGACTAGGCAAATCTATTAATATAAGACTCAAGCAGAAGCAGAGGCAGCCAAGAGCCCATTGTGTCTGAGAAGAGGCTCTGGTGAAGGTTCACGTCCTCTAAACTCAACAAACACCTGAACATAAGTTTGAAACATTAAGAATGTATGTCTAAACGGCCGTAAAATAATGAAGTTATCATATGAAAACAAAATACCTTGAGAGGCGCTTTCCCTCCTCCAAGTGCAAGTACTGTGTTACCTGCAAATATGTGACTGAAGCTACAGAGGAATCTATCCTCAGGAAGTGGAGGGATAACTTGGGTTTTTACTGATACCCTTTGATCTACATCGTAAATGGATTCTGGTCCACCTGGTATATATTTTGTGTGCAGCTCCAAATCAACACTGGCAAATTTCAACTGAAAACATGAAACCATCATTAATACATGATGCAAAGCATTGAAATTTCTGGATGCCATGGATCCCCTACAAAAAATAAAACGGCAGTGATTATACAAAAGATACACCTGACGAAGACTAAAGGACCCTGCACGGAATGTTCTTGCAGCTAGGAGTTTCTTGTACACTTCCTCTGGTAGTGTTTCTCCTGTTTGATAATGCTTAGCAATGCTCATTAAACTGTCCCTGAAACCAGCAATTCAGATTCATCACGCGACGCTGCTTTTACTCCCACTGAAAAAGCATAACAAAGAGGGTAACTCGTAATGAACTCGTAAGTACCTGTGGTAGCACCAATTCTCCATAAACTGTGATGGTAACTCAACCGCGTCCCACTCTACATTTCGAATACCAGCCACCAGCCCTTATCCTGCTTGGTAAGCATATGATGGAGAGCATGTCCAAATTCATGAAACACAGTCTCTACCTGTATATTAGCGTGATATTGTAGTCAGCAAGTAATATAATTTTCGAGATTTTATGTCAGGCTAAGATATATAAATCAGGTATAAAGGATGGAAAAGAAATCTAAGATGAGATTTTTCAAACCTAGTCCCATTCATTTACCAATAATCTCTACACGAACAAGACCCATCTCTGAAATGATGAAACCTCTTTGAATCCCTACATATAATCTCTCTCTTTATAACTCTTGATACGATCTTGATCCAATTATGACAATCAACACAAACTCTAAGGTTCTTTAGAATCCTTATACTTCCACCAACATTTCTCCAAACTGCAAAAGCTATGGCCAGTTTCTCGCTGTGTTGATGCAAAGATCTCTCTTTTGCAGTCTCCTCCATGTCTTGAAACACACAGCTTTTGTCTTCAACATACCCCAGTTCTTTAGCTTTCTTGATCAGCTCTTCAAGAGTATCAAGAATCTGCTCCGAGTTTTGGTGTGGAGACAAATCTCCAGCCATGAACGTATGCATTTCTCTATCGACTTCAACCCAACTCATCGCTGGACTCTTCTTCAGCTTCATCTCTTTCATATCGCTTTTCATCTCAATCACTCTGTTCCATTTCCCCGTGGATGCGTAGAGATTTGACATCAGAATGAGAGTTCCTTCATCTCCAGGTGCTATCTCAAGGATTTTTCTCTTTAACCGCTCTGCCATCTCAACATTTCTATGGATTCTACAGGCGCTGAGCAGTGTTCTCCACAGAACCAAATCACGGTTTATCACCTCGTTTATAAGCACTTCGGCCTCATCTAGTCTCCCTGCACGCCCAAGCATGTCTACCATACAAGCGTAATGATCATTCGTTAGCATAAACTTATCCTTTCTAAATGAGTCGAAGAATTCACAACCTTCCTCAACTAATCCAGAGTTGTTACAAGCCAATAGTACGCTCAAAACTGTTACATCATTCGGTTGCAGTCCAAGATTCATCATTCTATCAAACAACTCGAGTGCTTGGCGTCCGAAACCATTCTGTGCATAACTATAGATCATCGTGTTCAAAGATATAACATCAACTTCATTTAAGGTATCAAAAACAGACCTTGCCATGTCTGAGCATCCACATTTCCCATACAGATCGATGAGCCCTGACCCGGCATACTTATCTCTGTCAAAACCATATTTAGTCACTATCCCATGAATCTGCCTGCCTTCTTGAAACATAGCGAGATTGGAACACCCCCTGAGAGCAGTTGACAATGTAAAAGAGTTTGGCTTGACTGAATCACGCATCATCATTCTAAAATGGGTTAAAGCCATTTCTTCTCTACCGTTTAGGACAAGCCCCGATATAAGAGACGTCCAAGTCACCTGATTTGGGAACTCAATACACTTGAAAATCCACAAAGACTCATCAACTAAACTGCACCTTATATACATTGTAAGAAGAGAAGTTTGCGAGGCAAGAGCAGAATCAAACCCAGACTTGATCATAAGTCCATGAATCAACTTGCCATTACTTATATCCTTCAAGTTCCCGCAAGAGATCAACACACTAGCGTACGTGTACTCATTAGGCTGGACTCCCTCTACCAACATACTTCGAAATGCCTTGACAGCTTCTACATCTTCACCCTTGTGCAAGTAACCAACAATCAAAGCTGTGATCAAAACCACGTCTTTCTCCTCAACTCGGTCTAATACTAACTTAGCCTCCCTTGTCTTGCCAAACTTCACATACATATCAACAAGAGCACTTCCAACAAACACGTTTGAGACTTCAAGCCCCAGAACCACGGAAAGTCCGTGGCTTCTCCGAGCTTCCTTGTCAAGACCCAAATCTGAAAACGCTTTGAAAACACTAGACAATGTGTACTCGTCTGGCAGAACATTGTTCGTGATCATCAATCTATACATGTCAACAGCTTCCTTGCTTCTTCTATGCTTAATAAAATATGCAATCAGAGAGTTCCACGTCACAATATGTCTCTCAGACATTCCATCGAACAGCTGGCGTGCGTGACCGATCTCGCCACACTTCAAACTCGCGTCGACGAGTTTGCTTCCGGAAAGTTGGATCGGATAACCGGATTTGAGCATCTGGGCTTGGATGTTTTTGATTCCTGGTAACCATCTTTCGTCTATGCATCGTCTCAGAAGCGGAGAGAAGACGCCGTTGAAATTCCTTGTCATCTCCCGCGCATTTTTCTCATACAGAAAGCTTGATCTTAATAATCAGTAACCGATAACTAGTAATCCAACTTGGGCCTAAGGTGGGCCCAAGGTGGAGATTATTCATTATGGGCCTAAATTTAATCATTTCCTGGCCCTAATCTGCAATAGACGTTAGCAACATATTTCCGAGGAATGTGATATTTTGCTAAAATCACGAAAAAGGAAAATATGCTTGAAAAAGGAAACTTCGAGGAGGCTTCAAGTGAAGCTCCTCGTGTGGTTTGTATATACGAATTTTTCTCCTGTTTTTGAATAGTTTTTTCTTTTAACACTGATTTATTATTCTATTGCAAATTATGAGATATTACAATAACGAATCTTACAACTGACAATTATATCATCCTATGAAGATCCACGCCTGCCACCTGAACCTGCCTTATGAAGATCAATGTCTGCCTTATCCTGCATTATGAAGATCCACACCTCCCGATTCCATCGGAACCTGCCTTATGTAGATCAATATCTGACAGCTGTAATTGCACCACGTCGAAGATCTCATGTAAAATTGTCGTTTTTAATCTGCATAATAAATCGCGTTCTCTGGGAATTGAAACTCAGACCTCTGGGTGTAGAAGCATTAATGAACCTTTAATTAAACCACTGGACTAAAGGGACTTGTATATACGAATTTTTCTCCTGTTTTTGAATAGTTAAACTCGTTAATTGGTTTCACTTTTACGTTGAAGGAGCATTTCCAAAAAATAAAAATATATAGGGGTCTTATTCAATAATAGGAAATATAAAAGGCCACAACCGAAAACAGTGTTGGGGGAAATACTTGCGACGCAATCGAAGTGGGACGTTTAATTGCTGCTTTGTTTATGGACGTTTATCATTTGATGAGCTTGTTTCTTTTGTATGTATAGGCATTTTAAATGGAAATACGGTCTTACAACTATTTACCAAACTAAACAAAGTATCTACATTTATGAAGAAAATAAAAAGAGAATGTACCAAAAAATCGTAAACCTCTTAATCTTTTCGTTCCGGTCCATGGTGCGTATTCCTGAATATCAAACGAAAACCATTCCTTAATATCACAGAGTAAGATTGAGATTGAGAGAGATCTTCTCTGCTGCAAAAATAATGGATCATTACCTTAAAATACTGAATTCTGCTCCAATGCGTACGTCTATCTGTGAGAAAACATTATGGTTGAACGTCCGGTGGCGGAGATTGAGCCAGTCGTCCAAGAGATGAGCACGTAATGCAATTTGGGAATTACACGTCGCACACGTAAACGCAGGTTCTTCTTTCTCGATCAAGAAAACCCTTCCCATACTGAAAATTCAGAAAACTGCTGCTATAACCAAATTTCATCAAATATTAGAAGCGACATCAAGAAATTACCAAGTGGACAAGAAAATGCATCAAAACAACGAATAAAATAGAGAAAAACTTAGCTAAATCGCAGATAGTAGCAAGAAAATATAAAAAGAAAATGGATCTCCAGTTCTCAACAATATACGAACTCAAGATTCGGATGGAGTCTATAAAGGATATAAGGAAGTGATGACCAGGCTGATAAATTCCTCAAGACTGCAACAAGAATCAGAAGTCGTAGAGAGAATTATCACTAACCTCGTGATGCCATAAAATGAGAAACCATATATCAAGATTAGGTCGCCCTAATGCATATACCAAAACCACGGATACGACTAAGAAGAGAAATCTTCAATCGATGTGATACTACTTGTTAACTCATATTGTGAGAAAATATGCACGGGAAAGAGAATCTAACGAAAGTAAGAAACTAAAAGATCCTTCGACCTTACGCGCGAAAATGCGGCGGAAAGAAAATCCTGATAGAAACTCAAGCAACGAAATTTCAATTTTCCGAGAAAATATGGACAGAAGAGAGAATCGAGAAGTGATGAAAGCAAGAAACTTAAGATCTTGTATCCAGAAGAAGGAACGACAGAGAGGAGACTAGAGAGGAAGAGTTTCAAATATTTCCCGGGATTTACATCACTATCAAGGTATATAGTCAGGGCACATGATCTACAGCCCACGGCCCACAAGTGCACTCTTAAGTTATTTTTAGATATTTTAGTAAAAAAGCTCGAGAAACCAAAATTCTTTTAATTATTCATTTCATAACATAGTAAAAAAGCTCAGTTTTTTATTTTTTTGGGCAAATACGAAATACTCAGGTTTTATTTTTTTTTTTTTGAATTTCCACTATCACTATCTATACATCTCTATAAAGTGTTGTTGGTTCCAATATAATCTAAGGCCACTTTGCGTGATAACCATACTAGCTTCCATATGGAAGAATTATGTAATAGGTTCACTAACCAAAGAGAAACATTTTAGTGTATCGTATATATTTAGCAAAAAAAAAAAAAAAAAAGTGTATCGTATATGGTCAATTGACTAATACTACGGATTTCTTAATAATAGAGATTTTAGGATGTGTTTACATATATTAAAAAATATATTAAAACTTGATAATAAATATATAAAAATCTATGATAAATATTTTTCAATAATTTTACAACAATAATATTATAAGAAATTCATTTTTTAAAATTTATAATTTATCATTAATTATCAATAAAAAATACATAGAAAACTTAAAAAATATATTTTTTGAAACAGAAGGAATAAAAAATAGAAACAAAGCAATTAATGTCCAAAAAAAAAACTAAGCAATTAATGTTCCAAGAAAAAAAAATTAATGTATTGGCTTCATTTTATCCCAAATTGATTTAGTTGAATTAGGGTTTGAGTCTGTGCACTACAAACCCTTTTTTTTAGGGGGTTGAGAAGCACTTCTAGAGATAAGTCTATAGCTGCATGAAAGCAAAATACTGTTTGCACAAATTGATTTAGGTGTACGTTTGAGACAAGAAAAAAAAAAACCTGTTACACCTTGAAAACCATTATTAATTAATTGGTTCTAAGATTACAGAAGGGATCACTAATTAACCTCTACTTCCGACGTCCGGCTTGACTATCATTGCGAATGCGATCAGCGTACATTGGGAGACGGATGATATCTTTTATCTCCCGAAGCAACACTTCCTCAGTGATGTTATCATTTATGCTCTTTATCACCTATATGAATTATTTCATAACACAAGAAAGCAAAATCAACATATTTTTAATTTCTTCTTCTGCCAAATCAGATAGAATCCACTTACTCACAAAAGCAACGATTAATACTTGAACTATATTATAGAATCGTTCAACTAACCTTACGAGCGGTGTTGATATCATTTGGTGTAGATTTATCAACTCTGATCCGCATGCTAACCCAAACTTTCTTCTCTTTATCCCACGAACACTCTACAATCTTCCCATTGTAACTTGAAGGATCCGAACCATCATCTCGGAACTCAACTGAATAGCCTTCCATAAGCTTTTTCTTTCCCCTTTCATACAGATACAGCATTCCTCGACCCGAATCCTCACCCATCTCGAACAGAAAGTCTACTGAGTTCATTTCCGCATACTTCCACTTCAGTAGACCTTTATGGGTTCGTGGAACATAAGGATCGTCCCAACCCTATTAAAACACTCCATATTACATGTTAATTTAAGGAACATAATCTTCCTCCTTTATACAAATATATACTAATCTAATAAATAGATAAACATCCCTTGGTTACCTGGAATATGAGGCCATCTGATTCATGTGAAAGCGACGGAATGGTAACTTTCAAAATCTTCTCAACAGTAGAAAGTAACCAAAAACCTTTTATCCGTACCTGCGTAACAACAAAATTTGGGTTAACCAACAACTTATTTACAAAAGGAGAAGCAAAATGGCGTGTGACACAAAAACTCACCCCAAAAGGCTCAAGGTCATATCTGTAGCAATGACTTCTCTGCTTCTCTTCATCACGGGCTTCGACCACCTCACTCAAAGCCATGTTCCATCTTTCACAGAAAGTCCGCTGTTACATTTTTTCAGTCATTCCAACGAAATTAATAATAACAAGAGGAACCGAAAAAAACCCAAGAACGTGACCGAATTGTGATGGTTCCAAACCTCTACGACTGATTCGCCATTGATTGCTACCATATCATATACGAGGTACCTCCTCCTGGCCTGCCCTTTTTCACTCTCGGCGTTGTCTATAATCATTTCTCCATCAAGCAAAGTGTAATGATGCACTGAAATTCCCTACCAACCAATAACCAAATAGGTCAGAGAATCCACAAGTATTTCGATACTGATACAAAAGGCCTCTATAAGCAAATTAAGATTAAAAACCACTCACTTCCGTTTGGTGCCTACAGGGGAACCGCATCTGTACCCTTCGAAACTTAAAGTTCCTATCTATTAGATAGCATCCATCTATAGTAATGAGCATCATATAACGCGTTCCATCTGCCTTCCATGTCGCATAATAGTACCGCTGCCTCAAAAGTTGCAAACTCTCCCTGTGCATAAGTAAGCGTAAGAGTTAACTACATTGAGACCTGCCTTTATATGCAATACCAAAATTAAACCAGAGTCTCGAACCTGTCTAACGAAACAGGATGTGAACCTGGGAATTGCGTACATCCTCTTCCCTGGATCAGAGAAAATTTTATGTACGAAAAGCCAGGGTTAGAATTTCTCCTATCAATTCCGGGAAAAGAATATGCATGTCAAACCAAATGAAGGAACTCCGTGAAGCTAACCCATAAGCTATATCAACCGAATTTTCAACACGAGAAGGAAAAGCCAATGAACAAAGAACTAAAAGCCAAGCAAAAATTCAGGCAAAGTCATAATGATTAAGCTCACCGAAGCTTACTTTTGCATTAGACTCTCAACAGACGTTTAGCATGCTTTTAGTTATACATAACATAATATTCCATAAGAGCACATTAGAGAGAAAAACTATGAAAAAAATAAACATTTTGAATTCCTACCGCAATATTCATCATAAGCATCTTATAACAGAATTGCCGGTAAGCTTCCTCCTGATAATGGGGTATTTCATCACCCAAAATGTCATCATTCGACATCTTCACATCTTCCTGATTCTTTTCCTGAAACAACAAGACAGTAAGAAGGCAAGTCCATTATAAAACTCAAGCAAAATGTGATTGGCACTTTATGAACTTTTAGCAGCCTTTAAATGACCCAAGTGCACTTTATTCATTTAATGGAAATTTCTGTCGATAGGATTTATAAACTTATAGAACTGTATATATATTAGGCACTTGTCTGCACTACGCTTACATGTACGGGGCCAGGTTGAGAATCATCATCGTCATCATCATCTTGAACTGCTTCACCATTAAGATCAAGCTCGGAAGATCTCTTCCATTCAGGAGTTTGTGGGCAAGTAACACTCTTAGGCTTTATTTCGTGATAAAAAGTGTACAAAGCATCAATGTAGTCTGCTTTATAAATCCCAGGTGGGCGTGCATCAGAGAAAATTTTCACCGCCTACCAAAAGCCACACAGACGTAATATTCTCCATTTTCAACAGGATTAATACAACGAGCGCAGGAACAAGTAAATAACGTGAAAGAATTGAACCTGTGTAACTTTCATCATCGGCGTAGAGCGCATAAGATAATGAACTATCATGAACCCTGTCCGATTATGCCCATGTGTACAGTGGACGAGGATATACTTCTTTGCGTCCTTTTGATTAAGGACGAAATGATTAACCTGAAGACAGTAGATAACAATTCAAAATTCAAGAGGAAAAATTACATACAATTTTTTTTTTTTTCTAAATTACATACAATTTCAAGTGAACCGAACTTATGAAGAAAGTACCTCATTGACAAAGGTGTTTACAGATACATTATCTGGCACGGAATCACGACCGCTGCAAGCAATCTACAACAGGAGAAAGAAGATAGAGGAATCCGCTAATACGAACAAGAAATACAAACTTATATTACTACATTCACCTTGACATGCTTGATGCCGTCCTTCTTTAAGTCGAGTGTAGGATAGTAACGAGTTGTATTAGTTAGATCAATCACAAGACCAATCTGAAAAAAGAAGTAATTAACATACACATTTTTAGAGACTAAACATACAGCATTGACAAAAACAGATGAAAAGTTCAGACTTACTTTTCTTCCATTTATTCTCTGGTTACGGACCACTTGTTTAAAAGAATATCTTTTCCCAGGAGGAACATGTTCGTTGTAAGACTCACTAAGAGGAACCTTTGAAGGAATAATGTGTCCTATTTCCAGACCAAAACCAGGACAATCTAGCCAACCTGTAGTAGTGACCAAAAATATATAACACAATATAATACCATATAAAACCCTAAAGGAAACAAAAAAATGTTTTTGAGGAAATACACTTACCTTGAGGGATCTTGCTTTTATCATAAACTCTAGTATCTCTGTTCTGATCACGAAATACTGGCTGAGAGATCCTTGTTGGCCTTTCTACTCTCATTCTTTTCCTTCTTTCTTCACGCTCCTGGAATGTGAAACGTAAGAAAATCCAAGAACAGATAAACAAAATATATACATATGATGATGATATCAACCACATGAATAATAACACACTTGGTAATGTGATTGATTATAGGTTTCGTGTTGAAAGAATGATACAGTACCCGTCTTGCGATCTCAACTGAAGATTCAATTCGATCTTCACGACGTCTCCTAAAGGGGTCATCGTCTTCTTCGGGCTGTGGTGAAGCATTTAGGTCCATTTTTAGGAACGATGCAAATTCTCAATTTGCCTTCTCTGCAAAAGGGAAACACAAAACCTAGAACGCGAACGAATCACCAAAATCTCAAATCGGGGACAGTTTCAAGGAAACGTGACATTGAAATCGAAACCCTATAGAAGAGGGAGAGCAGTCGATTAGGAGAGAAAGAAACGTGTCTATTATATATACGAAATTTCCTTTTCTTTTTTTTAGGTCGCCGCCATGATTTTACTTTGGTAACATGCAGAACAGTTTAACCAAGTGGTGGTGGTCTAGTGGCTTCCACTTGGGGAGGAGTCGCCCTATTGGTCTAGGCCAGGGATCGATTCCCCTCAAATGCGAAATTGCTAAACATTTCCNTTTTTAAAAAAAAAAAAAAAAAAAAAAACATGCAGAACAGTCGTTTAGTTTCCACTTCTACTTGGAACTTTCATCCTTACAAAAATCTCTAATAATCAAAATATTTAAATTTTAAAATAAAAGCTAAAAATAGTTTAAATTTTGAAATTAATCGTATATTTATATATTTAACATTGATTATTTATTGTATTACAAAGAACCTGTTACTTTGACAACTCTCCAATGGATAATTTTACCCTTATCCTTACCCTAACATATCCACGGCTCCATTGGCACTATTATTTTTTCATAATGTTTTTTTTTTACTATTGTCATTTTAATAAAATGATAATCCTAAAAAATATGTAATGAAAATTCCAATCTCTTAATTATTTTTATTTACAAATTTTGATTATTGTAGTTTTTTTTTACAACATTAATTAACCAAAAAATTCAAAACTTTTGAGATCTATAATCTCCTCAAACTCGAGATTACAAAATAATTTAATTACCCGCCGGTACATATGTGAAACCTGAAAAACGTTTTCTTGCTCAAATCAGAAAATGCATCGTCTGAAGTTAGAAATCAAACCACTTACAATGGACGTCAAACAAAAAAAGCCCCAATTACAATGTCGCATAGACCTTATTATTGTTATATAAATTAAACATTATATCCAACAGGCAACAGAAAACATTGAAAAATGAAACATTATACTCATACATAATTACATATATATAATATATACAAGAACAGAACACATCGCACGACACCCAAAGAATACAGATACAAATCATGCACGAGTTACGAATCCTTAAATCATCACTAGATTTGATCATAAACCCGTTAGTGCTAACACCATTGTCATGATCACTATAAACGTTGTACGAAATATTTCGTTTCCTGTAAAATAGAAAAAAAGAAAAGAAAGTAAAAACATGTGATTTAGTTGTTTGATTCTTGACGATGGATTATAAGGACACTAATATTATACGCTTGCTTTGCAGGGGATTATATTTATTTAATATAAAATATCAATTAAAAATGTAAAATAATAATTGTTCTTTAAATATAAAATATTTTATTAAGTATAATTAAATATATTTTAAAAAATAAAAAATGGTGGTAATAAGAATAAAAAGTTACTAAAAGTGGGATAAAAAGAAAAAAATTAATTGTTTTAAAAAAATTAATTTTGTTTCTAAAAATTAAAAAAATATTAAAGATTTTTTTTTAAAGAAGAACACCTGTCAAATATTAAATTGTCAAATCCGCATCAGGAATTTCATTAAAGAATTTGTATACTCACCATTTATACCGCCAAGACTCGGTTGCAAAGCGGAGATGTTATACTTGACAAGACATTTAGGAAAGATGATCTGAGCCATACGAGCTTGGCTGCAACACTCAAAGAAATCTTCGACAGCAAGTTTCAAGCATACGGTGCAGTTTCTTGGATCAAGATCAGGACTACACTGGGCCAATGCCTCTATATCATACGAACCTTCCAATTGTGTCACATGTTCTTGTTCCTCCGCAAAATATGGAATCGGTGATGACGAAGACGAGGATGCTCTTAGGATAAGCTCGTCTATTTTTCCAGGAAGTGTTTGATTGAAAAATTTAGGAGAACCAGAAGAACTGATCGGAGAGTATCTAGCGATGGTAGGTACATCCTCTACGAGTGCGAAGAAAGAAAAGTTCGAGTACCGAACGATACACTCGTCATAGTATGTGAAAGCTCCTTTATGAGAATTACAAGTTTCCGCCACGTCTAACGTTGCGGTACGGACACAATTTGAACAAGATGTTCTGTTGATGTCTCCTCTGCAGAGGAACATGCCATAGACTGTGTTTGGGCTTAGACCGGCCGTGGCGTTGGAATAGCTTCCGAGGGAGGAACGTTCGCGAAGAGTGGAGAGGACAGTGTCGCGGTTTGATCGATAAGAGCTAGTTCTATTGAAGCTGTCGGATAATTGGTTGCAATCGGTAAGCATTTGTACAGATTGGGACATGGTTTGGAGGGAAAATAAGAAGAAGCAAAACAGAGCAATAGCAAAGTGTGTAATTATTCTCGTCATTTTTGTGTTGTTTCTTGATTTTTTAGACTTAGGAGAAAGAATAAAACATAGCACATAGATTTTATATAAAGAAAGAACAGACAGTGCACATAGACGTTCGATTTTTTTAAACAATTCAATCATATTACAGATAACGTGGTTGACCAAATCAAAAGGAAAATCGATATATAATAATTATTTTGTCATTTGAGGGATTGCCCCATATAATAATTATTTTGTTAGTTGAATTCTATAATATAATATTAATGATCATCTTTGCAGGTTCTTCAAATCAGATGAAGCCAAAGGCAAAAGAGAAAGTTGAAACATTGTTTTTGTGAAAGATTTGAAGCAAAACATAAGACTCTTTTCTAGATTTTTTTATTTTTTGGGTGAAAAAGTGAATTTGAATCTTAAGTTTCATAGTCCCTTACGGACGGTAGCAAAGAAAAATCCAGTGGGTAAACGTTTTCATGCAAGGTTACCATTTAATCTTTCAATATTCATTTTCGTATCACGAATCCTAGTTTTTAAAAAGACTTTAGAAAGTGTTTTCATTTTGTGATCGATGTCCATATATAATATGTAGATGCAACCAAGATATGTAAGAATGTTTAATATTTTACTTCTGACAAGACTATTTCAAAAGTAAATTACTTATGAAGATTAAATACGCAATTAATAAAAAATGCAATTAATCTCATTTTTAATAGTGTCTTTAGAAAATTTTATGAGATAGATTAATCTGGTATGCAGAGACTCCAATATCAATTTTTTCTTTTTTTGTAAGTCAATCCACACCCATACCATAAACTACTTCAGTTTTCTTTATTCCTTTTCCAACCCAAAAATATATATATATATATATATATATATATATATATATATAATGCTAGCTCGAACATACCAGGACAAGAGACATGCTTTAAATATTCTCGAATTACTATTAGGAGATATTATCATCTATTTACTTTTAGTGATAATTAGATTATTTTATTATTCTTAAGATTGTGTATATTCTATGTTTAACTAGTTTTCATAGATATTGGATGTAATTAAATTATTGTACACTTTTGAGAAAAAATAGGATAACTTTATTACTATATATATCTAAACTAACGAAAGCATGCCCATTTACACGAAGAAGTCCGAATCTGCCTGTATTATATGTAAAACCTTTATATGTATACATATATTCAGTGGTTAACCAGTGGATGATCGTGCAAGCACTCTAAAGAAATCGACAAGACCAAATCAGAACCACAAGCCCGGATAAAGATGAACCGGACTGGATCTTATTAGTCACACCATCACAACATCCGTAGTCATACTACAAATCTAAAAATGATAAATTGTATATATGTTATGCGTACCTTTTATAACACCAAGACTCGGGACATTCACTGGCAAGGAGTTTATGTGATACTTGATGAGACATTCAGGACGGAAGTTATGAACGGAACTAGACCGGCTGCAACAGTCCAAGATATGTTGGAATGCGAGTCTCAAGCAGACGGTGCAGTTGCTTGGATCAAGGTCAGGACGACACTGCACCACTGAGTCCAATGTATATGAGTTACCGAACTCAGTCAGAAGTTGTTTATCCTGCACGAAATATGGTTTCGGCCACAAAGTAGTCGAAGCTGCTCTTGTGATAAGTTTTTCCATATTAGCAGGAATTAGTTTTCCGAACCGACTTGTATCAGGGAAATTATTGGGAGAGTGTAGCATGACGTTATTCTTAGGTTCTTCTAGAAGTCCGAAGAAGGAATTATCCGAGTAACGTACCATACACTCTTCGTAAAATATGAGAGCTTCTTTTTGATAAGTGCAGATATCCTTGACTTCTGAAATTGCAGTGCGTACACAGATTGTGCAGGTTGATTTGGTGATGTCTCCTCTGCAGAGGTACATGGCAAAGACTGTGTCGGGGCTGGGACCCTTTGTGACGCTGAGATAGATTGGCGGTATGACGGAGGAACTTGTTCTCAGATACGTGAGGGCGGAACTACGGTTTGAATAGTAAGAGCTGCGTCGTGTGAAACTGCTAGATTGGTTGTTGCAGAAGGTCAACATGTGATGGACTCGTGGCTGGGATGTTGTTTGAAGAGTTAAAAAGGAGAAGAAGAAGAAGTAGAGGAACCAAAACAGAGCGGAAGAAATTGTAATGGTTGTTGCCATTTTTGTATTTTTCTCTTGTTTGTTATGAAGACAGAAACAAAGCATAGAACATATTCGAATTTATAGAAGGAAATATTTATGTTTTAATTGAAACATTCAAATATAATGCTCTTACATAGCGTCCTATACCAATTCAGAACTAGAACATGTTATATATGTAGATTTAAATAATTGAACTTTTTCAAGTGAATGTGTTGATTTTATCAAATTTAAGCCATGTTGTTTGTTCATTAAACACCCTCTTTCATATGCTTTTTCTTTGAACCAAATTAAACTAAGACCAAAAGTAGAAAGTTAATTAACAAAATTATCGGATTTGAAAACCAAAAAAAAAAAATTATCGGATTTGTTAGCGTATGCAGCAATATAATACATATACACTTGTTCAGTTGTTCTATACCATTGTGGAAGACACGATTTTTGATGCGGAAAAGAGAAAAGGAGAAACAAATTAGCCTCTGTAATAAATGAAGACAAAGTAAGCTTCAAGGTCCAAACGTTCGACTTTTTCCCTTCATTTATTTGTTTGTTACCTTTTGCTCGAAATGATTCATTCCAAAAAGAGTAGACGAAAATATTCGTATACTTTTAAAAGGAAATTTTTTATTTATTTTAAATGATACTTATTAGTATACGAAGATGACCTTTGTTTTGAATTTTCTAATTTACGATTTTCGAAAGTTGTACACAATTTAGTAAATTAGTGTTGACAATTAGCAAAAAAATTAAAAAAAGAGAGGAAAATATAAGATTTCAATGTCAAAGATATCATCCATTCAAATACATGTCTAGAGCGTAGCTCTAGAATCCTCTTGATTGATGTCCACTTGCAAGGTCGAAAAATACTCGCATGGATCAACTGGCTGTTCTTAAAAAAGAAGTTCGACCAAAAAAGACGGGCTTAGCTATGTCTAATGTCTTAGAAAGGTTTACATGAGAATATTTGCAAGTGATCGATTAGATTGAAGGACTCAAGGAAGTGATACTCATCCTTTAAACACCGATCGATTTCCACGAAAAACTATCCAACCTTAACGGTGGGGATGACCTTTTGCTCCTGATACGACTAGCTACCATTCTGATAATCATCACCTCACGGTAGCCAGACGTGCATTGCATGGCAGCAGCACAATTTGGTTCACGTCTTGATACCCGATCTTCAAAACTAAATATTTGTTTTTTTTTTCTCTAGATTTCTGTTTTCCTATTTGCAATTGATGTTTTAATTTGTTAAAGTCCAATCATCATATTGTATAAATTCTATTAATTAATTAGGTAAGATAAATTTCTTTTATTTTTTGGTTTTAAAATTAGATATAGTCTTTAGATATATATGTTAAGTTAAATCCATTGATAACTTAACAAAACGAATAGTTATGAACACTAGTTACTAACTGGACTAATCGAAGATGAACCGCTCTGTTGCAAACCGATGGAGAAATACTTGAAAAGAAAAATATTTGTGAAAAAGATGTCAGCCCAACGAGAATTGTTGCAGCATTGTGAGCTTCCTTGGGCCGCAAGTCTCAAGTATAACGTCCTATACCAATTCAGAGGGAGAACATGTATCAGGTGAACAATCAGACGGTTTCATTAATAAAGTTGAGAACATCAACTTTTATTTACTTCATTACTCGTTCTTTAAACCATATGAAATTAAGACACAGACATTGAGTTAACAAAATATTTAACCTTGTTAGCGTATTAAGTTGAAACATGGACTTGCTCTATACAATATTGGAAGACAAGATCTAACGCAAAGAAGAAATCAAGAGTCAACACAAACATTCGTGTGGATTTTCCGTAGTATCTATAAATAAATATGACCATGGATTGGTCATAAAAATCAAAATCCAACTAAGATAATTGTAGAAGCCTTAAGTCATTTAGTTGAATATCCTTTTATCTTTTCATATTTCGTTTTAGATTTTACTTTAGAGGTTTTTTGCACATTGATTTTTCTCCTAAACCATAGTTTCCAATACACTTCAGAAAACTCTTTTACACTCTAGAAAGTAAAGTCAAAAGGGATACTTTTTTAGATGAGGATAATCAATCCATATCAATTGCCGCAAGTTCCAATAAAACGACGTGGATCATGCAATTTATATTGACTTAGGTAAACCATCTTTCCTAAAGGAAATTAAAGAAAAAATTGTGTTAGTAATCCTAGAAATCGTGAAGTAGTTTGAACAATGTTAGATGAAAAAAGTATTATTTTCTTGAACTCTTTCCTTTTACTTCTATGATTCTTTTTTTTTTGTTAGTACGAAATTGCAGTTAAGTAAATAAATCTTGAATTCTAGATATAGAGATCGGTTACCATGTATTATATAATGAATTAGATGACTTTCATTTCTAATTCAAAGGTTTGATTAATATTAGTTTAAGCAACTAAAAAGTGTTGACAAAAAACAACCTTAAAATATTTCAACTGGGATCACTAGATAATACTAACAATTAATAATACAGTACGTACGTACCCTACCAAAATGAAGGAGAAGATTACAATAACAATGAAAACATATTAACAATTGTTTGAACCAGCTATGCGAATATTTGAGTTTGCGCTTGTACATTGATAAGTGATAACCCTTAGAACAAGTTTATGCATTTTTAGTTATATTATTAATTTGACTTTCAATTTCATGATAGATCGACGACCGCATACATTTTTTTATAAGTAATACAATTTCCATAAAACGTCATCTAGGCATCTAGCTAAACAGTTTGGAAATATGCAAATGCATGAAAACACTCGACATAATGTATAATGTTTTATAAATGCTTAGTGTAAAAATTCACTAAGATTTTGTGACGTATTCGTCGTGAATCAATCCATCTACTAATGAATTATTATTATTATTACTAGGTAAGAATCCGCGCTACGCGCGGGTATTTTTTTTTTGGTTTGTTATATATACTTTGGTTTGTTGTATTTTTTGTATTTTTTTCTGTATTCTCTTTTTTTTATTTGGTTTTGTTATATTTTTTGTAATCTGTTTTTTTCCTCTTTTTTTCCCATGTTTTTGAGCCTATTAGGTTTTTATTTTATTGTTTTCATTGTCGATTAATATTTAACTCTCTGTCATCTAATTGGATTTCGATATTGTTTGTAACCATTTTTAACCTTCTCTCCTTCCCTCCTTAGTGATCATATGTTTGAAAGAGTATGGTAACCTGTTTTATTTGGTGGACCACCATAGCGTATTAGTCTGTTTTTCTTATACACTGTAAGTGACTCACCCAATGTAATTGTTGTTATTTTGTTTCTACTGTAAGATAGATCGAAAATCCGAGATGCTTAATATGTTTTTCATTTTTAGTGTTGGCATTATTTTTATATATACAAACCCACTTTATATTCTTGTGTTTTTTCTTTTTTAGTTTGTGTTCTTATTTTATACATGTTGCTGTCGCCTAGACGATTTTTTTTATTTATAGCAGTATTGGTTTTTATTCCTCATTTAACTTATCGTCTTCCAGTTTATTAGTTGTTTTTGGCTTTTAATAAATTATGTTTCTTCTAATTGTGCATTTTTATTTATACATTTATTTTTATTTTGTTTTTATTTTGTTTCTGATTTCTATGTCTTATTTATTTAATATTTTGTTATTTTTATGCTTTTTTTAGATAATTATATATTTTGGTATTTTATGTAAAGTTTGTTGTGTTTTTGTTGTAATGTTAATATTTAATTTTCTTGTGTATTATTTGAGTAAATCATTTTAAGTAATTGAATAACTGTAAATTTTAAATTCCTTCTAGAAAATAACGTATAATACTCTATTTTTAAGGCGTTCCAAATAAATGGTTTGGCCAAATTTGTAATATGTCGGTAGTTTTGATTTTGGGCCAGAATTAATTTCGTTCACTGGTCAAAATAGGTCTTTTGTTTTTCTTCTTGAGAATAACATTTAATACTCTATTTTTCATGGGCTTTCTAATAATTGAATACAATTATTAATTAACCTACAAAGCCAATTCTCTAATGTGTGGCCGGTTTTGATTTTGGGCCATTATTTTTTTTGTTTCATGGGCTGTTCTCCAGATCTATCTATCGTCATCTGCTGGGATATCTGGTGGTTATTTGGTCAAAATAGGTCAATGGTCAAAAACTCCTATTTTCTAGCTTTTCGTATTGTTCGTTCACTCATTTGTCCATCTTTTTGATTCCAAATATCCCGATTTTGTAACCCAGAGAATAGTTTTTTTGTTCAATCCTCGTAATAGAATCGTTATTCGGTGGTCCTTTCACAGTTCCGAATTCCTTTCTCAGGCTCTGCCTTGCAATGGTCAGTTCACAGGTCCTCCTCCGTCACATATTTTCCCTCTCCTGTAGCTCTGCTGTCACGTTCCCTCACTTCATATCGTCGTAGTCGTCCTGTAGCGCTCATATGATTGGATGACCTCAAAGTCTGCAATAGAGTAGACGTTGCCTATTGAGAGTAGGTGGCTGAACATGAGAGAAGAGAGTTGTAATTAGTAGTTTCATTGTTTAAGAATAATGGCTGACAATTGTAAACGGTTTGACGTGTTTACCTTCTCATCAAGTAGTAGTAAATCTAAACTCATAAGCTCCCCGTTGCGTTTGAAGTTACGGGCATCCCACAAACGCATCAGTCGTACTGTTATATGGCGCATACTTGTCCCATTCTCAAGTTAGTCAACTATCATGCTGTTTTCTTGTTGCTCTCTGCCTTGCTTGGAAATCGTAGACTCAATTATCGGGAAACCTGGTAAAGGAGGCAGTGTTGTGCCCAAAAAAGGTTTGTTAATGCGTGTATAGATCTATGAGATATTCATGAATATATGGCAATTAAGCAATACCTTTTGTTGTTCGAGATTCAGCCGGTTGTGATTTGGTGTTCGCTTCTGTTCTTATGTTGTCTATTTATAGCTGGATTTCTTGTCCTTTTTTGCTCTTTCTTTGTGCTTTTTAATGTTGGCACTAACTTTTTCCACGTAGATCTGCTGGAGAAATACAGGTTTTTCATTTTATAAGCAGAAGTGAGAAAAGAAATTTTTTTCGTTTTCTGCAGGGGACCGAGTATATTTTATGAATCAGTGGCCAAGTTTCCATCGTGAGATTTGTCTTTTGTCGAATGATTCATAAAGTTCCCAAGCAGCCTTTGGTCCAACAATATGATAGGTACCTGCACAGTATATATATATACTTCTTTATTAGAGCAGAAACAGAGAAATAAGAGAAAAGAGAATAATAAATGAGATAGTGCCGAGCCAAACCTTATCCCTGAAGAACATTTTGGTGTTATGAGCAATGGCATCGATGAACATTAGTTCGAGAAATTCTGGAGTAAGCTTCAACTTGTTTGCTTCAGCTTCTCTCAGTACACTTGAGGCATTGATCAGAGCAAAATAAGTAAACATTAGGAACCATATATTCTGTTGTTCTATGTTATTTGTTTGTTTATTTTCCGAATGGAAAATAAATGAGAATAAAGACTGGTAATTACCGGTAGTAATCTGCATCCGCAAGACTCTTTTGACGATCAAGATACATCTGATTCTCTATATCTGCTTCTGTCCTTGATCTGTCTTTCTCAGTCAGCTTCTGTTGCATTAGAATCTTGCTAACATTGGCGTTCTTCTCAGCTTCACTAATGGCCATTATCTTCTTTGTCTCTGCCTCTTTCTCAGCAACCCTTTGTTTCTCAATAGCAATCAAGACCTTCAAAAATTATTAAATTCCAACTGAGTAGACAGTCTCTTGAACCGTTCGGTATTGCCAGACAGATTCCTACGTCTTTACCATGCGTTATAACAGAATCGGAAATATGAGGAAACCAGTGGGGTCGAATAAAAAATAATGTACCTTAGTGCGTTCCTCTTTCATTTTCTCAAAGTTGCTCCTTACACTCTCTGGGATTTTCGGCTTTCTGACATGCACACTAATAATCTCAATTCCTGGAGCATAACGTGTGCAATCAGCCTGAAGAGCCTCTTTCTTTCGTTTATCAATTTCAAACAATGATTTGAATTAATTAACCCTAGTTCTTCTAACCGGTCTTTATCTCTGAGCACTGGCCTCGTCTGCATCCAAAATCAACATTTTCACATTCAAGATAAGACACAAAAAAAACAATGAAAGTACAGAGCATCTTGAGACAAGGAGGACGACTTACCCAAGTGACGAGGTTTTCTTGGCCTGAAGGTTGTGACATATCCACATGCTTTCTACCAGTAAGCAACTCGAGAAGGACCACGCCGTAAGTATAAACATCTCTCTTGACAAGTAGGTGTCCCGTCATTGCATATTCTGGCGCTACATACCTGGACAGGGATTCCAGATTTCAATAGATGACTGAGAATATTAAAGTTGTAGATGTAAACTTTCGAGAGAGATGAGAGCTCACCCAAATGTCCCCATAACACGGGTAGACAAGTTATTACCCCTGCCTTCAGGAGCTTGTTTGGCTAGGCCAAAATCTGCAACTTTGGCGTTGAAGTTGTTCTCAAAGAGTATATTAGAGGCTTTAAAATCTCTATGTATAACCGGAGGTTGCGAGTCTTCGTGAAGGTAAGCTAAGCCTCTTGCAGCATCAAGGGCAATCTTCATTCTGGTATCCCAATCAAGAGGGCAGTTCAACCAAAGAGGGCCTGAAGCATTACGAAACGACTTAAAATGAATCACTTCTGTAAGATATACTTCCGTGACAGTGTACGATAACTTCGCTCGGTGAATGATGCTACTCCCAGCTCTTAAAATAGGAGGCTCCAAAAGTACATATAACAAACAAACAAAAAAATAACCGCGCGTTATGATTGTCATCCTCCAGATATTAAAAAAAAAACAAATGTAAACATTATTCAAAAGTAAGGTTTATTTCACTGCTCTGAACCACTCGATTAGTTGAGCATAATATTGTAACCAAATTTCAAACGGCAATAAGCTTCCAAAACGTTAAGATCGTGGTTTATATGTTTCCATTAAGTTCACTACGGCTTCCCAATCTACTCAAGTACCTGGTCAAAGATGTCAATGTAGACTTTCTGAAGCGAATGGGAGCTGCAGAATCTAAAACCTTTAGCCTAAAAATGAGGTTTATCTGAAATAGATCAAAGAATATACGATATCAGACAAAAGAAGAGGCAGAAGGTGGTGTTTGACGGCTTTTCAATTTTAATCAAGGGACAAGAAAAGCACCTTCACCTTCACCCCGAGAAGCTTGTTGATCTTCTTCTCCCATATGTAGGCGGAGATTTTCGATTTGTAATTGGAAAAAAATATATTTTGATATTTTGATATTCAAAGCCACATAGCAAAGAATAGGCGATCCAAACAATCGAGTTAGGAGCAGTTTCAGATCGGGGATTACCTTTCTCTGGATAGTAACTTTGCAATTCGGACGGTAGTACAGAACGAGTAGTTAGAACCTGTCGTTTCGAGAAGCAAAATTCGCTCCATATATAACCTTTTCTAGTAATCAGTTGAGCAATCGTTGTCTGTTTAGATGCATATGAAAGAGGGATTATTCGAAGTAGGAAGAGGATGAGACAAAAGGGTTTAGGTTTTTTTAGGTCGACGGAGAGAACAGAATTTAGTGCTCAGTGTTTTAGTGAGTAAAGGCCAAACGACGTCGTTTTGAATTTAAGGGACAAGTGTCCTTTTTTATGATGCTGACGTGTCACACACAGGAGAGAGAGTTATTCTCTTTTCATATAGTAGATTATTATTATTATTATTATTATTATTATTATTTTTGTATCAATCCGATCTACTACTGATTTTTCTTTTTCATTTAAATGTAGACACTAATTAAGGGTAACATGCATGCGGTGTTAATTAATAGATAGAAGAAAAGTATGTAAAGGAAAAAAAACATCTACTGATATGTTTCGAACTTTAATTCTTCTTCTTTAGCAATCCATACAAACATCAAAATCAACATCTCTTTGTTTTTTTTGTTTTTTGTTTTTTTTTTAACCATGTTCACACACCTTGGTTTTGGATGTTAATAACATAACACATGACACATATTAAAGGAAATACAAATGATTAATCAAATATTTATAATCCAGAAAACATCAAATGCGATCACAAATCCACAAGTGCAAACACCAAAACTGTCATTGTAACAGCTATTCTCCCAAATATTTCGTTTCCTGCGACAAAAAAAAAAGAGTTTAAGAGCCAACACCTATCAACTAAATTTCTAGTTTTATATCAGAATTTTTTTTTGTAAATAGGATAATCATATATGATCAAAACTATACATAAAGATATACAATACAAAAAAATATGTTCACCTTTTATGACGTTAAAAGAAAACGACCCACTAGGACTTGGAACGTCTTGTGGCCGCGTGAACACCAGCGGCCGCGGTGGCGCCTGCGATAAAGAAGGAGGCGGCGGAGTTATAGTCGGCGACGGTTGAGGCGGCGGAGATAGAGGAGGCGGAGACGATGGAGGCAACGGTGGCGATGGCAAAGCGGAGGTTTCATACCTCAAAAGACATTTAGGAGTAAAGAGCAGCGCCGAACTTGGTAAACCGCAACAAGTTGATACTCTTAAGAGCGCAAATCTGAGACAAACGGTACAGTTAAATCGGTCAAGACCAGGACTACACTGAACCATGGACCCTAACTCATAAGAACCCTCTGACTGAGTCACACGTTCTTGATCTTCCACGAAATATGGAATCAAAGAGGACGAAGATACGTTGAGAATCAGTTGGTTAAATTTATCCGTTATTGTTTGATTGAACCGGTTCGAGTTTGGAGCAGAACGGATAGAGTAAAGAACGATGCTTGGTCTGACCTCAAGTTCAGAGAAGAAGGAAACATTGGAGTATCGAACCATACACTCTTCGTAGTATATGACCGCTACTTTGTTAAGAGTACAGTTTGTAGCGATCTCGACTGTTGCGGTTTGGACGCAGTCTGAGCAGGACGTCGCGGTGATGTCTCCTCTACAGAGAAACATGCCATGGACTGTGTTGGGACTACGACCGACTGTGGCGTTAGAATAGGTTCCGAGTGAGGAACTTTGGCGGAGAGTGGAGAGTAAAGTGGCTCGGTTTGCTTCGTATGAACTGGTTTGTGTAAAGTTTTCGATAGGATTGCAGAAAGTAAACATGTGTTCAGGTTGAGACACGGTTTGGTAAGATAAGAGAGAGAAGAGGAAGAAAAAGAGAGGAGGCGTAAAGAGTGTAATTATGATTCTTGCCATTTTTGTTTTATTGTGTGCGTGTTCTTTGTTGTTGTGTTCTATATGAGACAATACAAAACAAAGGAGATAGACACTTTATAGTAGAAAGAAAAGCGTTCTTTACTTGTTGAGATATTCAAAATAACATCTAAATAATAATGTTGCACTAATTCAGAGGAAGAATATGTAAAACTAATTATTGTTTTCAATGATTGATAACTATCTTTACGAAGTCAAATCATCAAGTTGGTGCATTTGTTTAATTAGTCAATGAAAACAAAACAGAGACTTGGTCCTACGATTTGTAAGAAAAGAATTTCATGATGTAGAGGGAGAAGTTTTTTTTTTTTTTTAAAAAAGAGGTATGATTCTTGTCATTTTGTTCTTTCTTGTTTAACAAAACAGAAGAGTTGAATTTATAGTAGAAAGAAAAGAGAAAAACTGATTTTGTACGAATTCAGAGAAAAACTATGTAAACTAATATTGTTAGCGGAATCTTTACTAACACATTCATAAAGTTGACACGATCGTAAACTTCCCAACTTAGACATTATTTTAGTGTATGCATTGAAAATAATATCCAAATGATAATGTTGTAACAATCCAGAGGATGAACATTGTAAAAACCGTATGACTTGAAGAAAATATTAGTATAATGTTGACGCATTTGTTAACTTGGTGTCTAAAAAATAAAAACAAAGGAATGGAGAGTAATGTATAGTAACGATTCTTACCTTTCCTGTCGAATCATATGAACGGTTTTATTGTTTAACTGCTTCGGTTTGATGTCTCTTAGAGACAGATGGTATGAGTTTGTTGCTTTTGCTTCGAACATGTTGTTTTAGCTTCTTTGAGACGAAGCTTCTATATTGGTTTTTATGGAGGCTTTGATTCAATTTAAGGATCCCTCTGATTTTACGTACTAGTGAAGTGTCTCAGTGAAATGAGATTACACAAATATTAATAACTAATGCCTATAATAATAATGAATTGCTTCGCACGTATCTCAAAATCGTACAACCATAAAATTAAATCTCTGCAACTAATTGACTATCTATATGTCATCTTAGAATTTTACTCGTAAATCTGAGAACCTTTCATATATCTTTTTCCAAAGAACTGTCGAAAACAATATTAATTAAGTTTAGAAACACATGACATGACATCATGTTACTGTATAAACATCAGTAATCGGGACATCTCTATAGTAATTGTAGGTTTTGCTAGCATGAACAATGACTGTAAACTAATAAAAACAGAGCACATGAGTACTTAAAATTAAGTCTTCATAATGATTTTGTATTACTTTAGCTTACCTTATAATTTGTTATATTAAACTTGTCTTCAGGTTGAGCCATGGCTTAGTGATATAACAAAGAAGAAGAGAAGAGCGGTGAGTGACTGAGAGTTTATGATTCTTGCCATTTTGTTCTTTCTTGTTTACCACAAGGGAGGAGATAAAGAATTTATAGTAGAATGAAAAAAGAACTTTTTTCGTTTGTTGATAGATTCAAAATTATGATGTTTTACGAATTCAAAAAAAAAAAATGTCAGCTAATATTGTTTACATATAATAGCTGAATCTTTTACCAAAAGAAAATAATAAAGTTGACGGCATTTGGTTTTTGACTCTTAAAGCAAAATAGAGAGAGACTTTAGTCCTAAGACATGATTTGCTGCAGAAGGAGAAGCAATTACTGCAGATTCATGGCGCTGGATGGGAGAAGAACAAAACCATTAACAGGATAGGCTTGAAATGCTGGAGTTGTACCTTGAGCTGCAAGATTGTGTGTACCAAACATCATAGGATAGGCTTGAACTGCTGGAGTTGTACCTTGAGCAGCAAGAATTGGTGTACCAAACATCGTAGGATAGGGATGAACTGCTGGAGTTGTTGATGTACCTTGAGCTGAAAGATTTGGTGTCCCGAACATCATAGAATAGGGATGAACTGCTGGAGTTGTTGTTGTACCTTGAGCTGCAAGATTTGGTGTAACAAACATCATAGGATGAGAACCAGAGGTAGGAAAGAACAACCCGGGAAGAGATGTGGCAGCTGGTGGAGGATTTGTGGCAACATTAAAGCCTAAGTAACCAGAAGCAGAGGAGCTACTCGTGGCTCCACACGCTGTGCATCCAGATGATGGGGAAGAAACACCAGCGGCTTCATGAGGTCTCTCAAAAGCAGTGGGGATGGTGTGGCTTAAAGGAAAACCAGTCATGTATTCTTGCGTTGTACCAACAGTTGTCCTCTGAGAGGTATTGGGTAAGCTTGGAGAAGCATATGACGGCGGAAAAAGTAAAGCGTGTCGCCTTCCACCTGGAACTGTGGAACATGAGATCAGTTAATTACAGAGATGTAAAACACAAAATGTTATGTAGTATGTATTAAAAATTTTGGAGTAATGAATTAGTTACTTACCTTCGTCACCTTTGTCTCCGTTATTGTAATCTTCCCACCGTAACTCTTCATGGCTTTTATGTCGATAAGAGTTGGAAGCAGATATGGAAATCAACTTGCCATTAAATCTTGGATCATCAAGATCTGGTGTAGGTGCATAACGAGGATACCTACTACCTTGTTCAGCATGAACAGCAGCAAAAGGTGGGTTTGTTCGAAAAGGGTTGGAGTGATATCTGGAGTAGTTAACACCAAATCCTGGAAGCCTTTCAGCGCAAACTCCTGTGTTTTCAAAAACTGGCGTTGGCCCAAACGGTGGAGAAAAACGAAACGATCCTGTAGGAGTTGGTGTAGTTATTGCTGGAGAGATACCAACATCAGGTCTGCCAAAATCACCACGGTCGCTAAACAGTGAAGGAGAAGCAAAAGTAGGAGCTGGAGCTGGCATTGACCCCCATGGAGAGGGAGTATCAAATGGAGATGGAGTTGGTGTGGTTATTGCTGGAGAGATAACAACATCAGGTCTCGCAAACAGTGAAGGAGAAGCAAAAGCAGTCTTGCTAGAATCTTGCGCTGGCGAGAAGCTAAAGGTTGTGGAAGTGTTGGTTGCACTAGTTTGCACAGGAGTTTGCACTGGCCCAAATCCCAATGGTGAGGGAGCATCAAATGGAGATGAAGTTGAGGATGTGCAAGTGGCTGGTTGACCGAAACTAAAAGTTGGAGTAGCAGATGCACCAGAACTGAAAACGTCTGTGACAGGAGGTTTCCAACCCCCGAATGGAGAAAGTTTGGGAGCAGTAAAGAAACCGGAAGTGCTAAAGCCAAAAGGACAGGTACTGAATATGCTTGGTGAAGAACTTTGAACTGGAGCTGATGTTGAGGATGTGGATGTGGCAGATGCAACAACAGGACCATCCTTTGACTCGAGCACTCCACAATTGACAATGGTTGAGTCAATAGACTGCTTCGCTGGTTCAGAATCAACCGATGTGGTGACAGGAGGAGCGAGTGGAGTCGCTGTCGCTGTTCCGGAACTGACTGGAGACGATGTTGAGGTGGGAGCAAGAGCGGGAGACGCACCGCAAAAAGCAAAAGCTAGTCCGGAACTAACCGGAACTGAAGTGAAGGATGTGCCAATCACATTGCTAGGTTCGGTTTCTCGGGTATTGAATATCGGTGAAGTACGATGCTGGATACAGTTGAAGCAACCACATTCCTCCTCTTGGCTATTAAGCATCCATGGAGTGCGATGATGGATACAAGTGACGCATACACATTGCTTTGGCTCAGAAACATCAATCCTCATTCTTCTTCTTCTTTTCTACAAAATGATAACAAAGAAGAAACAAACTTTATTAGAAAAACTACGAATCACAAACCCAAAACCATCAAAAAGATCAAACTTTCACTTAAATTTAGGGTTTTCAGAATCTCCTTAAATCAAGATCAGTTTTTTCTTCTATCTTTTTGCGTAAAATTGCATAACTTTATTGAATCGATACTTCCAAACGATAACAGAGAATCAAAGAACGAAACAGTCAGTGAAAGCGTGCAACAGACGCAACACGGATCTCTAAAACCAAGAACCCTAATTTCGGAGAGGGAATATCAAAGCAAACGGATTTCGATCGATCAGTGTTTAGAGAACAAGTAAAGAGATAGAGAAAGAGGGAACTTACGTACTGAGACAACGACGGTGCGATTCCGAATCTGAAACTGAAAGCAAGTTTTAGGGTTTATGGAAAAGAATGTAACCTTCAGTTTATATAGACAACGAGATTTCGTGATTTTGCCCGCGTCGCTAGTACGCTTGTTAAGATTTTCCAATTTCTCAGGCGTCGTCTTTACGCCGATCAGTAGTATTCATTTTAATTATAAGTGTTTTAAATTGATTTGAAATAGCTAATTTTAAGTCCATAGCGGATTTGGGCTCTTCGTAATGGGCCTTACAGGCCGAACACCTCCAACAATTAAATTTAGTGAATTTATAATGGAAGTTTAAAACAAAATAGAAGTATATATGTCAAAGTCTTGTTTATATTTGCATTTCATGTTATTTTTTTTTTTTTCAAAGAATTCACAGCTTTTGGTAACTAAGTGCATGATGATTGGTTAAGGATGTAGCAACTAAAAAATAACTTACTTCCTAAAGACTGAACCAATCAAGGGTTAACTGCTTTTTTTTTTCTTTCATAGCTTAACTAATTTTTTTTTTGCCGGAAGCCTATCATTCTGATTTAATTCCCGAGTTTAATACTCTATTTCTTTCTTTTTGTTAGAATTATGCTGTTAAAAATGTAAAAAACTGGGGTTTTTTTGAAATGAAATTTAACATTCCTTTCGAAAAAATAATTTTTTTTTTGTACGTAAGTAATTTTCTACCGTTTTTTTTTCTGTATAAATTTTATTTTCTTCTTTTTTCAACAAAACAATTAATTATATTTTTCTATTTATATATATATATATGAAAATATTGCATAAATATATGAATATCATATATAATTCACATTCTTTAAAAATGCACATCTATCATAAAGTATCATACTGATAGATAAAATGTTAAAATGAGTATAATATAACTAATATTATAAACAGTAAATTATAAATTATATTTGTATTTGATAACAGAATTAATATCTCATCAAATAAATAATCTACATCATAGAAAAATTATCGGTTAATTATGCTTTAGTTTTAAATTAGCTACAACTAAAATTCTACAGCTATAAAAAATTTTACAGCTAAGAAAAAGTAGATACCCACTAATATTGGAATTTTTTTTTCGAAATTGAGTCTATTGACCGAACTAAACATGCATGGCTCTATATTGAGAATTTAAAGTGATTATATAGAAACTGGTTTTTGAATCATACTTCAGTTGGTAACAATACTTTAGGGAAAAAAATGATGATGAATATTTTATTCCTCAGATCTTATCCAATTTTGGTTTCCCTCAAATTATTTAACATTTAAGATGAATTTTTCCTAAATTTTTATATATGGGTCATACACAATACCTCAGTTTTCATCATTTTTTTAATAATAGATTAAGGAAATTTTTCTTCCTCAAATTTGATGAAGAAGAAAAGGAATGAAAATTCTTTCTTTTTTCTAAATTTTATTTCTATTCATTTTATTTCTTTTTTATCTATTTATTGTATTGTCACCAATCAAAGTCTTGAGTCAAATTTAAATGAATTAATCAAATATAAAAATGAACTAGTTTTTTTAAAATTAAACTCTCTCTCCCTGGAACTTAAGTATATATGCGTACGTTGAGATCAGTAGAAAAACACACAATTTACAAGTCTTTATTTTATGACTTTAAAGTTTTCAGTGACTAAACATGAAAAGCTCCTTAACATTCACCATCTTCTTCTTTGTTCTTCTCCTTATCTCTTGTTAGTCATCTCCTAATAAGTGTATTATGTACTTATCTGTTGTGTAATTAACGAGTGATTAGTGACTTTCTGATGTGTAAATTTTTATATAGGTGTGGTGATGAGTGCGAGGATGCAAGAAAGCACAAACGAGATATTGAAGCCTATAACATGCAACACTGATCAAGATTGTGCTAAATTTTGCGAAGGTCCCATTCTCATGTGCATTTATCATACTTGTGCTTGCGTACCCGGAAATCCTAATTGTTGCTAGAAACATCCCCCACAAATAATCAATTTTAAACGTTGGTGTAAAATTTCGTCTGCTACTGATTGTCTTGTGCATTGGAAACTTCTATCAAAAACTAAATAAAATGTAGTTTTGTTTGTCGACAATGTTTTAAATAAATGGTCTAACCGTTGTTTTTTCCAATGGCATTCGCAAGACGCAAAATTGCTGCATAACTAAACCGGATATAGATGTCACGTAGGATTAGATATGATGACACTGGAGTCAAAGAAGATACATAATCACTCACTCTATTTCATATGTAAGAAGCTTTCACACAAATTAAAAAGATGTACTAAAATTTATGTTTTATCATTTATAAATACAAAATTATTAACCAAGACAATATCAACATTATTATCTCACTACTTAATAAGCTGAACTAACATAGACTAAGTTTAAATTCTACATAGAGGATACAAAACACATTTTTTATGAAATAAGAATAAAATTCTAAAACGATACACATTATGAACAGGTGTGAGTATGATTTGAAACAAACCGACTTCTTTATGTCATGTGGACAACGTACAAACTTTTGTGGTGCTGAAGTTCTAAACTATACTAATTTCACCTGCAAATGTTTGCCAGATTCTGGCTGATAGATTTATGATATGTAGTGTATATATGCACATAAGGAAGGAGGACGAAGAGATTACTTTGTGATAATTTGTTTATTTTAAACCCTTGAAATGGGAGAGAAAGTGACATTAGGCATGAAAGACGAAGGGACTTCTTCTCTGGTATCTCTGTTTACCGGAGTTTCCATGTCGATAAGCTCTCTAAGTGAACTGCATCTAGACAAAGAATTGCTTCTTTCTCCTCTTGATACTTCAGTTCTGTGCAGCTCAGCGACACAGACTGAGAATGCTTGTAAGGCTGAAAGCTTTGCGTGGAAGTTTACCTCGTAATGACCTTCTCTGATAGATACCATTGTCATTGCCGGTGTAATCTCCTTCTCGCCCTGAAACACAGTTCTTCTTTTAGTATTCCAAGATCAAGAGAGACTGAGTTGAATCACACTTTGTTACTACAAGGAAAAAAATCTTACCTCGATGAAAAGTTCCAAACCGTGGTGATTGTTGATGAGTTCTTGTTCTGCTTTGAAAGGGGTATCAGGAGATTCTAAGACAAAAAGGTGACAACCCATGTCCCATCCGCTACAATCACATCCTCCACCTGATCTCCATCTCTGTAGTATCGGTGTAGGACATGAGTTTTCAGCATCAGGCAAACCGTGGTTTCCTGTTGGAAGTATAACTTTCATCTCTCGTCTTGAGAGTTTACTGTTCTTCATGTACCCAAAACTTTCATCGCTAGAAGAAGAGTCTCGAATAACAATTGCTGCAATCTCTAGACCTGGATGTAAATCCGTGGCTGGCCAAGGATCAGATGATGATGCACTATTCTCTGAATGTTTTGAGAAACTACGGGACAATCCTCGGCTGAAACTGTTCTGCCTTTGCAGCTTTTCTTGTCGCAGGTTTGAGTCATTTGAGCCATCATATACTCTATTCTCTCTCTCTGTATATATCGACTGACTCGTGTCTAATCCTCGTCTAAAACTGTTCTGTCTTGACAATTGTTCATGCTTGTATCCACTTCTCCGTGCACGTGCAATGTCAAAAAGAACGAATTCTGACACAGTTGATTCCACAGGATCTTCGTATGGTTCTGCCTCTAAGGAGATTTGAGTAGTAACTTGCATCTGTCCTATAAGTGAAGATTCTATACCTGAAACATTCAACCGCTGTTCGCCGAGATGTTTATTGCTTCTACCACCAATGTAGCGAAACGAATAAACAAACCGAGACTCATTATCATCCATCCATGTCCTAGCCATATATACATCATCCGGGTGGTCTAGCGAGAACGTGAAAACAGGCATCCCAAGTTCATATTGCACACTGAGATGTGCATGTAGATGAACAGGTGAAGACTTTCTGAAGGACTTGGTTATTGAGAGCATATCTCTGCCACTGACTTTGATCTCGCCTGATTTTGGTATCAGAGGGTTTCGATTCGAAAATGGATTAGATATTTTCTTGATACGGCTAAACCAGCTCATTGAGCTTGAACTATTCGTAGAAGAAGACTGGTTGCTTGCCTTTGAAGATTGCATAAATGGCAGTTGCATCCTAGCAGAGAATGACTTTTGCAATCTCGGTTCCATGTTTCTCTCTGACCCTAAAGGCTTAGCTGATCGTTGCTGTTGTTGTTGTCTTCCGTTTGTGTTCAGCCTTACCCCAAAGAAACCACCAGAAGAATATTGCTCCACAGAGAACTTTTCAGCATCTGATATGTTTCTTCTGCTTCTTCCCTGATTGAAGAAACCATGTCTCTCTTTTGCCTTGTTTCCAAGTTTTGTAGGTCTTGGTGGAATGGTCTTGCACGAGGAGTTAAGGACCCGATAAAACATAAACTCATCCTCTTCCCCTGGCTTTTGGGAATTGAAGAAATCACGTAGAGTAGGAATAACGTTTTCAGAACACTGTGCCATCTTTGCTGCTTTTGTAGGAATTAACAAATCTATATTACCATCAGATAAGGCTAAACTTCTGCATAAGATTTGACGTAAGGCATCAGTTCCAGGACTAAAACTAAGAGCCTTTGATCATCATGATGCATATAAGAGAAGAGACACTAGAAAACAGATAAAGGAAATGAATAGAACGAATGAGGGTCAAGACAAGGATCACTTACCAATCAGTTCTGAAAATGATAAGAAAAGCAAAAGAGAGGATGCAAACTCTGACTGCAACTTCTTGAGGAAACTGTCACTGTTCATGAACCTTTCTTTACAGAGAGAGAAGTTGAAAATTGTAAATCTTGATAGGGAAGTCAAGATTCAACTACACGCTCCTACAGATCTAAAGTCCCAGGTAACATAGGAATCAAGTAATTGTGAATGTAATGAAAGCAACGGACAAAAGTTGTCTCAAAAAAATCATTTAAAAAAGACAAAGCTTTAATCTCACTTGCATTCTAAGCCAATCATAGAAAGGGTGTGTCAAAAGACACAATCAAATACCAATTGATGGTTTCAGAGTAGTGATCCTGAAGAGTAGTAATAAAAAAGCAGATGCAATCATTAATCCAACTAAAAAGCAAAACGAGAATATTATCCTGAGCAGAGGAGCCTTAGAAACTCCAGTAAATTATTTTTAAAATGAAAAACTTTCTATAACATTTATTTATTCAAAGTATTTCTATTATATAGTAACCTATAGTTTTATCACTCTTTGAAAAATAATAAGAGCCATGGAAGAACAACATGGCAAAGACTAGCAGAGAAACGCAAAAAGCAACGAGATAGTATACAACTCGAAACTATCGAATGCTCTTAACATTATTCAGCAACAATGTAGTTTACAAGTCCCAACAGAAACATATATAAGAACATAAAGTCATATAGACAGCAAATGATCTGCTCAGTTAGAGCAAGAAGAGTGAAGTTAAAAAAAAAAACTCAAGTTCACTTTTAGATTGCTCAGAAACAGAAGCAACGGAAAAGAGAATAAAATCAAAGGCTTGGAGGCAAACATTTTGACAAGACACGAGCTTCATGTTAGTGATTCTAGCCGGCTACCATTGATAGGAAAAGATGAATTTTCTATTTTCATGGGCTTAGACTCTGGATCTACAAGGCCCAATTTAGTAAATAGTAGAGATACGTTGTTTTGTAGATAGTAAAATGCCATTCAGGGGTCCATAGCTCAGTGGTAGAGCAATTGACTGCAGATCAATAGGTCACCGGTTCGAACCCGGTTGGGCCCTAATTCTGTGTAGTTTTGAACTTTTTGTGTGTGCAAAATTGCAAATTACAGCTTATTACTTCCTTCTTTTTTGACATTTTTCAGCTAACTACTTATATAATTTTGATTATTATACGATGTAATAAAGCTTTTGAGTAGATGCTTGCGTTTGTGGGTGGGTATGAGATTGAGATCTGAAGAACGAAGAAGCCAAGACAAAACCTAAAACAAGAACATTTCTTGACATACAAATTTCTAAAGACCATCAAAAAAGCCAAATCAAAGTACGCTCTTTTTTTTTTTACAATATAAAACATTGATTACAAATCATGGAACTCACCAAACCAAATCCACAATCACACCATTCCCAATTTTATGACCAAATTCTCCATCAAAGTATGGAACTTTTTCTTCTGTATAATAGGGAAATGTTCATGCCAGTAAGGAAAACAAAAAAGGAGTCCAATTTGCGGTAATAGACCAAATGAATGCTTCAAGTATTTGGGAAAAAAAAGGAAAGGGAACTACGAGGCGAAACCCGGAACTGACCAATGAAGATGACTATGATGATGCACACGATATGAGAACTGTGTTGTAGCTTCTATCTACATCTGAGGATTATGATGGGTTTTGATCTTATTCTGCAAAGCCTATGGGTGGGTTTCTGTTAATGTACGAAGATAAACAATCCTCTTGTGTTCTCTCTCGTTTTCCTCTGTGCTTATCTGTTATCATCATCATAGAGCGTTTCTTTTGCTTTCGAGCATTGATCCGTCTTTAAGAGCAGCGTGAGCTTCGTTCTCTTGTCCTAGAGCTGAGAGAGCTACAGCTTGAAGATAAGATGCTATATGCCAAGCAGGAGATATTACTTGGGCTTGCATTGCATCATTCAGTGCCTCTTGGGGCATCTCATTCATTAGGTAACATAGACTTCTCCTTGCATAAACAGTTGGGGAAACCATTGTCCCGCCCTCGATGAACTGTCAAAACAAAATTCTTTGAATCAGAAACTGTGATGTTGCTCACTAACTTTAAACCTCAAACGCTAGGAAGAAACTAACCTGAGAATAGCATTCTGCAGCATTTGCAAAGTCTTTATGCCTGAAAGCAACATCACCCTTTTTCTTGAAGTTCAGCGAGTCTTGCATCTGGTTGGTCCACATCTGGAACGAAAGCTGAAAATTTTGCAGAAAACAAAGTAACAAATAAGCCAAAAAGGTGATCAGATTACTATAAGAAGCAAAGTAGCCCAATGTACCGAAGGTACCCTGGATTACACTATTGCCAAAACTTGCAATGAGACGATTAAGAGAATGATTAAAAACAAGGTTGGTTTTAAGAAAGGAACCTCTGTGGCTGCCCCTTCATCATCTTTATATCCAAGTTTTTCAACAATCTCATGTATGGCAGTTAGATCTGTTCTTAGGCATGCTTCTCCAAGTGGTGAAAGAGGCGTTGTTGAGGCACTGCTTGGTATGCCCATCAGTTGATGTGAAGGAGTCTTACATGATTAACCAGGTTCTTATTAGTCTCAGAAATAGTCTCTATTTTAAATGCAAAAGATGGACGGAGCTTATGAATTGTTTTTAGAGTTAGTTAATGGTTGTAGGAAAATACCTCTAGATCCCTCTGAAGAGGAATCATTGCAGTGACTAGAGATTTTGGGTTAGGTCGTTCTCGAGGCTCATACTGCAAGCATCTAGAAGCTAACCGTATTAGTTCAGTCCCATCATCACTTGAAAACTGACCCTCCAAGCATGAATCGATCAACATTTGAATGTTCCTGTCCCGTATGAGGTCCAGCGCCTAAGAATACACAGTACAAGTAAAGTTCAAATTAGAAAAATACACTCTTCTCGGAAATGATTTGGTAGAGAATTGTCTGATTTAGTATTTTAACCATAAGCTTACATGGCTTGGAGGAATGTGTTTTCCACTAAGAAGATCAAGCAACAGAGTTCCATAACTGTACATCACACTTTCTGGCGTCACGCGACCTGTACAAACAAACCCACAGAAAATATTATGTAAAAGAAAAATTCGCCACAATCCAAATAAAGCAAACTGATATCCAAGTGTTTAAGTATATACCTGTTCTGAGATACTCGGGAGGAGTGAAAGCCAGGTTGGTACTATAACTCTTACCATCTCTACTATTCTTCATCAGACCAAAGCAAGAAAGCCTTGGATTCGAGTCCTGAACAAAGAAAAGCAATACGATGAATCTTACATGCACAAATCATCAAAGACAGAAGAAAAAAACAAACATGTAACCTTAACTTACATCATCAAAGAGAACTCTATAAGCATTTAAGTCATGGTAGAGTGCACGCCCTTTGCCAGTACAATATTCCAAAGCTTGAGCAATATGTAAAGCTACTCTTAGTCGCATTGCCCACTTCATCGGTTGTGACTCCCCTGAAACATATATTAATATTAACATATTGAGAGACAAGCTTGATGTAACCATACATAGAGAACCAGAAAACTCAGCTAATTACTTACAGTGGAAAAGATGCTTAGCCAAAGTTTCATTAGGCATAAACTCAGCAACAAGAAGTCTCTCTTCACCTTCATAGCAACATCCAAGCAGATTTGCCATCCTATAGTTCCTTAATTGACCAACAGCTTTAGCTTCCTCCTATAGAAGAAACAGAAGATTCAAAATCCAAGAACTCAAGATTGGGGAAAAGGTCAGAACTTTTAAAGCAAAACTAAGAATTTTATACCAGAAACTGACGAGAATCAGGCCAAGCTTTCCTATTAAACCTTTTGACAGCAATACGTCTTTGATTATCCAATTTCCCTTTGTACACAACATTAGGAGCTTTCTCACCATGCTCTGAAACTATATTCTCTGAAGCAAAACCTGATGTAGCATTCCTTAACGTCTCGATCGAGAATTCACGAAACTGAGGCAAATCATTCCCTTCACCTATCCTATCATCACCACCTGAGAAAGAATCGCAAATCCACACAATTGAGAAAACCCTAAGAAACAATTGTCTTAAGCAAACTGGATCATTAGCTAGTAAATTACCAAAGCCAGTGACTCCACGATTGGATCCTTGTGGCTCAGAAACGCAGCAGAATGCACATAACTTGGAAACCTCACAACCCATTTTCAGTCAAAGCATAAACCCTAAAGAGAGCTTTATCAAATCTGAACAGATCAAAAAAACCGTGTTGAATTTCTTCAGAGCTTCGGACAAAAAAAGAAAAACAGATCAGACAAAACAAAACCCAGTTGTGTTTTGTTATGTTCTTTTCAACTAACAAAACGAAACCAAGAAGAGAGTCAAAAATCGAGAAAACGATCGGTGAAACAGAATTGAAGTTTGAGCAGAGAGAACAAAGAGAAGAGAAGAAAGAAAGAAAGAAAGAAAAAGGTGAAAAGTTGAAATGACGAATCGAGCCGCTCGTGTGTGTGTTTAGCTCGAGAGAGAAAGCTCAAGAACCGAAATTTTCTGAAAAAACTTTTTTCTTTCTCGAAGACAAAAGCAGAGAACTTTGCCAGAAAGTTAAAAAAAAAAAAAATAATTAAAACTTTAATTTTTGTTTTTGTTTTTTTGGGTTTTAAGTGTTAAGAGAAAAAGAAAAGAGAGAAACAGCAAAGCAAGCAGGCCTCCTTCTCCTCTTCTATCTCACCAAGTCAACTCACCAGTGGGTCAAATAAAAACTAAAGAACAACTCATATTTGCTATCAAAACATTAACAACCATCAATTTTCAGTTATCAAAAACAGTATCTATTACTAGTGTTTTTTTTTTTAAATAGCTCATATATTTACGTTCACTAGACGTGTTTTTTTTTTCGAGATATACATTTTCGACAACAATAATAATTATATAATGACAAGAAAAATTGATTGGGATTTGTTGGTTCGTATTGATGGTGCGTTATAGTTCATGTTTACATCCAAAAGTAGTGTTGAATCAGTCACACTGAACATATTTTAGTTATTATATTATTCGGTAATAACATGAGTAACCACAAACTTGCTCAGATATTTCTTTCACTAAATAACAATTTGTATATATTATTACGTTGGAGTTTTCAGAAGCCAACTTTTTGAATTATAGATGCTATTGGACGGTTTAAAGTTAGACTGGCCTAACGGCTAAAAGCAAAAAAATACGTTTCAATATAAAATCATTATATAATTTTTACTCACTTAAAATTTTTGTTTATTTTGGTGATGATTATCATTTGGACGCGTAGTACACTTAAAGCACCGTATTCCAATTCCATTCATAGCTGTCTTTAAACAGTAGTATATGTCTTATATAATTACTATATATGCGCATACGTGTCCTTTGTCGCATATTGGTAACAGTTTATCTTTTTAGCCGCATGAAGTATGATCATGCGAATGAGTTGTGAAACTAATAGAAATGTGAACAAGTGAATGGAAAGTTTTGAGGTTTCATCAAAATATATTGCCACCGACATAAGCTCCATGTATACATATAGATATATTTATTTTTCCAATAGTAGAAACGCCTTTTCACCGACCATCCCATCGTTACCTGCGAGCGATATCTATAAAAATTTCACTATATTTTTTTTGGTTTCTTACCTTGAAAACACACAAATTTTCCTTGACACTTTTGTTGTTCTATCCGCTACCTACATGTAAATAAAATAAAACGGTTCATTCACGAATTTTAAGATAATTATTACCAAGTCAGCTTTTAACTTTTTACACTTTAAAATTAATTATGTTAAACCGAATTTGTAATTTAGCGAATTGTCGGGAAACTAATTTAGCTTAATAATCGAGTCCTTGGACAGATTTATTCTGGGCCTTACAAAAAAAGCCTTCAACATATAAGGCCCAACAATCCATTATAGCGAGTAAAACGAAATTACACAAAAACGGCAAGCAGTTCGTATTCATTAAAAACCGGCACGATGTACGCTTCCTATAAACACGAACTGAGAAGCGTTCTGGGCTTCCTTCTCTCCGTTTCGTAATTTCCGTTACTATCCAAACCCAAATTTGGAAATTCAGTAAGTGAGCTTTATAAAGAAACGATTTTTATTAAAATTCGTCAGAAAGAAAAAAAATAATTTCCTTTTGCACTCTGCGTCTCCTCTACTAGTCTCACGAGCTCCTTTCTCTGTTTCTCTCTTTCAGAATTTCAAAGGTAAATCGCTAAAACCCTAGAATTGGATTTAGGCACACTGTTCTTGAAAATTTTTGTTAGGGTTTTTGTTGATCAAATTGAATTATATGATTTCTTGTTTCGTAGGTTATGATTGTGAGTATTAGCGGATGTGTTTGGTAATGGGAAAAGGTAGAGCTAAGGCAGTAGAGAAAAGGGTTTTAGATCAGAAACTTAGAGGATCGGTTAATGTGCCATCTGGACCGGTTTATTATCCGACCGAAGATGAATTCAAAAATCCGTTAGAGTATATTTACAAGATCAAGCCTGAGGCAGAGGTTTATGGGATTTGCAAGATTGTTCCTCCTAGTAGTTGGAAACCGCCTTTTGGGTTGGATTTGGAGTCTGTGAAGTTTCCGACAAAGACACAAGAGATTCACCGGTTGCAGTTTCGTCCTGCTTCTTGTAATTCGAAGACGTTTCAGTTGGAGTACAATAGGTTTTTGGAGGAGCATTTAGGTAAGAAGCTGAAGAAGAGATTGGTTTTTGAAGGAGATGATTTGGATCTTTGTAAGCTGTTCAACGCGGTGAAGAGGTTTGGGGGTTATGATAAGGTTGTCAAGGGGAAAAAATGGGGTGAAGTTTATCAGTTTATGAGCTCTGGTGAAAAGATTTCTAAATGCGCTAAGCATGTTTTGTGTCAGTTGTACAAAGAGCATTTGCATGAGTTTGAGAACTATCACAATCGGATGAATGCTGATCCTTCAAAGGGTATCAAAAGGAATCGACGCTGTTCTGAATTCTCGAGCTCAAAGAGAAGGAAAAGAAATGCTGACGGAAAAGTTCCAAAGGTGGAGAGTGAAGAAGCGGTTGATCAAGCATGTGAGCAATGCAAAAGTGATAAACATGGCGAAGTGATGCTTTTGTGTGATAGTTGTAATAAAGGTTGGCATATATACTGTCTCTCTCCACCACTGAAGCATATCCCACCTGGGAACTGGTATTGCCTTGATTGCTTGAACACTGATGAAGAAACTTTTGGCTTTGTGCCCGGTAAATGCTTGTTACTTGAAGATTTTAAGCGCATTGCTGATCGCGCCAAAAGAAAGTGGTTTGGTTCAGGGTCAGTGTCTAGGACGCAGATTGAGAAAAAGTTTTGGGAAATAGTAGAAGGGTCAGGTGGTGAGGTTGAAGTTATGTATGGTAATGACTTGGATACGTCTGTTTATGGGAGTGGTTTTCCTCGAACAGGGGACAAAAGACCAGAATCAATTGAGGCAAATATATGGGATGAGTACTGTGGTAGCCCTTGGAATCTCAATAACATGCCTAAGTTGAAAGGATCTATGCTTCAGGCCATTCGTCATAACATTAATGGTGTTACGGTGCCTTGGTTATATCTTGGAATGCTCTTCTCTTCTTTTTGTTGGCATTTTGAGGACCATTGTTTTTACTCTGTGAATTATCTACACTGGTATGTACCTGTACTGTAATTATCATCCTGTTTTTTTTTTCCTACTGTAATTCATCGTGCTTCTGATTTCAAGCATTTAGAGTATTGAGTTATTTTCGAGTTCGTGGAAGTCGCAAATACCCCTTGCTCTACACCTTATTTTGTCATGGTCTAACGGAGAAGATATTTCGAAGAATCTCTTATTCATAAAGAAACATTTCATTCATATTAAGTCTCTTAGTTTCGTCTTTTAACTTTAAAGATTATGTTACCAACTTCTTTTTGATTCACATTTCAGGGGAGAAGCAAAATGTTGGTATGGTGTTCCAGGCAGTGCTGCTAGTGCTTTTGAAAAGGTTAGCTGCTTTTTTTGTTGTTGCTTATTTGTGCTCCAATGGGTAATAATCTTTGGCTAGTTATTCGCAGCCCAGTAAAAGTTCTTATTTCTTCTTTAGAATAATTGTTTTCTGGCATACTATAATATTTACTTACTTTTAGAAAGAAAAGTTAAGTTGCTTGTCCTGAAAGAAAAGTTAAGGTGCTTGTCCTGCGTGAATTTTCTGTAGGTCATGCGGAAAACCCTACCAGATCTCTTTGATGCTCAGCCAGATTTGCTCTTTCAACTGGTTACTATGTTGAGTCCGACTGTTTTACAAGAAAATAAAGTCCCTGTCTACACAGTATTACAGGTTTGATTTACAAGTATATAGTTCACTGATGAGTTCGATTGATTGTTAGCATTTCTATTGCAAGTTTGGAAGCTATTTGTGATTAAAAATGAGACTCTCCTCCTAAAAGTATTCCAACATAATCCATGTACTTGTTCTCACTGCTAGGAGCCTGGAAACTTTGTGATCACATTTCCCAAATCCTTTCATACTGGATTCAATTTCGGTACGCCTACTCTAATTTGAGCTATGGTAGTCACATGACTAGTTGCGTGTTAAAGTGTTCCCATCAATTGCATTAGGGACTTTTGTTACCGGTGTCATTATGCAGTTTATGGTAAACTGGCATGTTCTGTCCTTTCAGGTTTAAATTGTGCAGAGGCCGTCAACTTTGCCACTGCTGATTGGCTACCTTATGGTGGTTCTGGGGCGGAGCTGTATCGGCTGTACCGTAAACCTGCAGTCATATCTCATGAAGAGCTTCTCTGTGTGGTAGCTAAGGTAAAGAGACAATATGAGTTTGTTGGTGTTGGCTGATTAATGGTCTATATCTTTTGCATTCACGAAAGAAGTTTTGGTTCTAAAATTACTAAATATTACTACCCTTGATCAAATGGGATAGTGGCTACTGGAAATATCAACATTGAAAGAGGCATCGCTTATAATTCGACGGGATGATCGATAATATGTCATTGGTTACTACTGGAATTGTGTATGCTATTGCTAGCTTCAAGCGGCAAATGTGGATATTTGTGTAGCGTCCGTGATTGTTTTAATTGTCTTTACTTATAGGGGAACTGCTACGATGGCGAAGGGTCAGTACATTTGAAGAAAGAATTGCTAAGAGTATACAGCAAGGAGAAAACCTGGAGAGAGCAGCTCTGGAAAAGTGGTATTTTGAGATCTTCTCCTATGTTTCTGCCTGAATGCCCTGATTCTGTGGGCATCGAAGAGGTTTTTCTTTCTGCAATTAGATATTGTTGGTTTTGATGTTAAGCTCTCCCACTCTATCATACTAGCTTTCATAAGACAGTACTCTAATGTGTGGGATCTTTATAACGATATTTGTAGGATACAACCTGCATCATCTGCCAGCAGTTTCTTCATCTTTCTGCTATCGTCTGCAATTGCAGGCCATCTGTTTTTGCATGTTTGGAGGTAAATATTTATGTCTAACTACTTAGAGAGCGATCAACTACAGCCGGGCTAACCTTTTTTTTATAGATAAGACTGTTGAGGGTTCTAAAGGTGCATTATAGTAGACAGATTTTTCTTAAGAACTTTTTTCTAGATTTACCGTAAGTTTTTATAATTTTGAATTCAGCACTGGAAGCACCTTTGTGAGTGTGAACCTACAAAACTGCGTCTGGTATATCGTTATACCCTTGCCGAATTGCATGGAATGATACAAGATGTTGAAAAGTCTGGTGACTGCAAAACTCAAGAAACCAAAAACTCACAACGGTCGAGTTCAGGCACCAAACGATCAGCTGCTTCTAATAAAAAGGTAATTGTATATGAGCGGCAGCATAGCCCATTCTTCATCCTTTCCCTTTCTATATAAGGATTTGATAAAAGCTAGTATTACATAAGGAACCTTCCCTTTTATACTGATGTTTATACATGTCTCAACCTAGACTTTTGTATATACCATATGGGGTTGCTTTGGCGGTGGATCTTATTACAATCTATAAATTGTTGCTGTCTTTTCTCATTCTAGCAGGAGGGAACGCAAGTTTGTCAGGCACGACCAGCTGAAGATTGGCTTCGTCGGGCATCAAAGGTTCTTCACGATGTCTTTTCTACTGTTGAATATGCCACCCTTTTGAAGGAGGCAGAACAGTTTCTTTGGGGTGGATCAGAAATGGACCGCGTAAGTTCTGAGTATCTGTTGGAAAGCGTTTGTATATATTTCTGTGGGTAGATTCTGGAAAAAACCTTTTCTATATATGTCGCTCAGGTACGAGATGTTGCAAAAAGTTTGGTTCAAGCAAAGATATGGGCTGAAGCTGTTGGCGACTGTCTTTCAAAAGTCGAAGGCAAAGCCAACAATGATCCAGATAAAGTTCACTTGGAGTTCATCGATGAGTTGCTTAGAGTTGACCCCGTTCCTTGCTTTCAGTCTGGTCATCTTAAATTAAAGGTTAGCCTATGTACCTGTCATGGTCCCAATTTTCCTTGAGATTGTTACCGCTGTTTGCCATTATGTTATCAATTTCTAAGTGCATTTCCATTTCTGTGTAGGACTATGCTGAAGAGGCTAGAAAGTTGTCTGAGAAAATAGATTCTTCTCTCTCAAGTAGCCCAACGGTATGCCACTACAAACTCAACTACCTCCACATAGTTTTTAAGAAAATACCTCTCTGTTACATGTTAGTCCAATCTGACTAAATCCAGTAAGATCATTCAAGTTCTGCATTCTGATTAGTGTTACTTGTTTTTGTTTGCAGATAACCCAGCTGGAGCTATTGCATTCCGAAGTCTCTAATTCACCAATCTCCCTAAGCAAACACGATATCCTCTCAAAGAAAATCTCTTCCGCAAAGGTAAACCACGGTTCAGACAGACACATCCATAGTTATTTTTTCCACTAGCTCGAAATATTTGTCATGGGGTGTGTAAGTTAAAAGGAATATATGAATATTGCATGTTAGTTTAAAATATGATTCCGTATCGAATAAAAAGGGGATATGTTGTCCTCGATCCTTGCTAATTTGAAGGGTATCTAAGCCGTATTTTTTTCAATGCCTGCATATCTAAGGTCTTTGAGAGACTGACGACATAATGGATTCCTTTTTTTTTACAAAGTTTACGAGCATAATCCCAGTCTAGCGGTTTCGATTTTTTCCTGGTTCGTTTACATTTCTTGACTTCTCTTGAAGTTGATAGTCTCTCTTCCTCATGGGTCCGCAGATGTTAGCTAAAAGGGCGAGATGCTATCTCGCAGATACAAAAGCTCCAGGAATCAAATTGGATGAACTTTTCAAGCTAAAGTCAGAGGTGACTATATTATCCTTATTCTGAAAATGATAACTCTGTTACTTGTTCGCGTGTTCTAATTGTTCTTTCCCTTGATAGATATTGGAGCTTCAGGTGAAACTTCCAGAAACAGAAGGGATCCTGGATTTGGTAAAGAAATCAGAATCAGCCCGTGATAAGTGTAAAGAAGTTTTGAGTGGTTCTGTATCTCTCAAGGTGGGATTTACTTTTGTTATGTATCTTTTAGTGTGATTAACACAAGCACTTTTTTGGACCTTTCTGAAGTGATTCGTTTCATTTTGCACAGAATGTGGAAGAGTTGCTTCATGAATTCGATGGTTTTTTCAGCGTTAACATTACTGAGCTGAATATCCTGAGGCAGTACCATGTTGACGCTTTGTCTTGGATTTCACGCTTTAATGGTACAATGGTTGATGTTCGTGAAGGCAAGGACCAACGAAAGCTAATCAGTGACCTGAGTTCCCTTCTCCAGGATGGAGCATCCTTAGGCATTCAAGGTCTTACCTTTATACTTGACATTGTTTTACTGTGTCTTATCTGGTTCCCACCTATTTTTGCGTTATAATGCATAGTCATAGCTTAACCCTAACCACAGTATCTGAAATAGTTGAAGGACTCCCTCTTGTTGAGGTTGAATTGAAGAAGGCATCTTGTCGGGAAAAAGCTCGAACGGTAAATGTTTTCTCTCTTATTTTTGTTGAATTTATATCTCTCATTCGTCTTCGAGCAATTATCAAGATTGCAATATTCTTCGCATTGTTAATTTGATATTGTATGTCATGGAAATTTGTTGTATATTATGAAACAGCGTTAGGTTTCATGTTCCAAGTGCTCTGCCTGTGGTTTATATCTTTGATACAACTTTTCTTGATATAGGTTTATGTTGCAAGAACGTCTCTGAATTTCATTGAGCAGCTGCTCTCGGAAGCTCTAGTGTACGTTGTCCACTAATATATGATTATAGAATATTTAATATGCATTATAATCCATTTTCATGCCAAGGCTTCCTATTTCCAGGCTACACATTGCGGATGAGAAGTTATTTGTTGAGATCTCCGGAATTTTGTCATCAGCGCGGTGTTGGGAGGAAAGAGCAAGCAGAATCCTTGCTAGTGAAGCTCAGATGTACGACCTTAAAGATCTCATAAGGTATTTTTATGTTCTGGCTTTGTAATTTTCATATAATTCAGTTATGCTTAGTATTTCTTAAGTCCTTTTTATTCATCAAAAGACGTTGTTCCTAGGATGTCAATAAAGATTGATGCGGTTTTGCCCTCCCTGAAGGGCATTGAGAACACAATTTCGTCCGCTGAATCATGGCTTCGGAAATCTGAGCCCTTTTTATCTGCTGCTTCCTCTGTGCCTTCTCCGTGTTCTGTGCGTAAACTTCCTGTATTAAAGGTTTGTCTGCCTACTGCGTCAATTCTGGTTTCTGCTTTTCTGTAACATGTGAATTTTGGAGTATTCAACGGTTTAATTTTTGCAGGACCTAGTTTCTCAGTCTAAATCGCTCAGTGTTCAACTTCAAGAGCCTAGGATTCTTGAAACATTGTTGCTTAAGTGCGAGAGATGGCAGAGTGATAATCACCATCTCTTGCAAGAAACTGAAGATTTGTTGGACAATGCGAAAATAGATGATGGCATGCATTGTACGATCCTTCCGAAGATTTTGGATTTGAAAACCAGAGTGGAATCCGCTAGAACATCTGGTCTGTCCCTTGGTCTCAATTTGGATGAACTTCCCAACCTTCACACCGCAAGTTTAAAACTAGGATGGTGTTGTGAGACCATCTCGTTATGCTCTGGCTCACCTTCCTCTGAGGTACAAATAGAGTATATTAAATTTAATTGGTTTTGACACTTTTGGTCAAGATCTATGTTTGGTTACGTACCCCTTTTGATCGTTTAAGTACATCTTTAAATGGCAGTTGCTAGTAGATGTAGGAAAGCCTTCGTTACAGCAAATTCAGCAGCATTTAAAAGAGGTATGTTCTGATAATGTATCAACTTCCTACGCATACTGAGATGCCTTATTTAAAAAAATACTTCGACACCACAGTGATCTGGTTGATGAGTTCGGGTTATTTGCTTCTTGACAGGGACAAACACTGAATATATTACCTGAAGAGTATTACTTAGGCAAGAGACTTGTGGAGCTAAAAGACATTGGACTAGAGTGGGCAAAACGGGCTAGAAAAGTACGTGACCAACATACGGTTTCGCAGTCAATTGCTTACTACCCCTTTGGAATGCTTAACGAAAACGAGAGTTATTGGTTTTATCTGCAGGTGGTGACAGACTCGGGTGCTCTTCCCTTGGAAGATGTATTCGAGCTTATCTCAGAGGGTGAAAATTTGCCTGTCCTTGCAGAGGAAGAACTTCAGGTTAATAGGAAGTGAATGTTGAATAAGCTAAACACATAACCTTACTGTTATCTGAAACTGTTTGTATTATGGTTGATTGATGCAGTCCTTACGAGCTCGAAGTATGTTACACTGCATTTGTCTAAAGCCATACAACTCGAGATCCATGGTCTCTTGTAGTCAATGTGGCGAATGGTATCACACTTATTGTGTTAAACTTCATTGGCGGCCTGAGGCTTATGTCTGCTCCGCTTGCTGTCCAATGGCGGAATCCACTCCGCAGATTGATCCCCCCAGGTTTGTTTCTTTACCATCCAAACACATTGTACAAACTTTTTTATTCACCTATGATATATGTTTTAGAGCGTACTCTCTTGAAGCCTCTATACCTTAGCTTCATTCAGTAGTTTAAGTCACCATCAAAAGCTACTTGTCTTGTGGGTTGTATGACACTTAAAAAAAGAAGAGAGAATGCGTTTGATTGACCTCTATTAACAGATCAATGGAGCCAGAGACACCGTCACTGAACCATAGACGGGCAAGAACGGTAGCGACTGGTGCAGCAGTTGGTAATTTACAGTGGAAAAGCCGAAAACGCATCAAAAGGGTAGCTAAACGGAGTCCTCAGGTTCATATTCTTCCCTGGTTTTTCACTTAAGAACCAAAATAAACTCTGAAGTGTCTGAAATATATATAAACCAATTTAATTTATTCAATTTTAGATAGGTTTTCTCAAGTCATTCTTTGTTGTAATGTTTCCATTGGAAAATGGAGAACATAAAAAGCTTTTTGAACTTGAATTTTTTACCAGATTAGATCGATAAACCGAATGTAATGATCAGTTCTAACAAATTTACCAGACAACCCAATAATATAACATAGTTAAGGTTTTGAGATCTAATATCTTGTTAGTTGTTATCAGTTTATGGACTTTTATATCCTGCAAATTCTTCTGTTGTTGTAACTCAAAATTTGTTGTCAGTGGTTCACCATTGATTTGTAATTCGAGGAAATTTGTAATATCATTAGAATGCTGGTTTATAATAGGTTTTTCATAAAATGAAATTTTCTTTTAAAACTAAATAAGTATATGCAAGTTTCAATATATCATGGATTTGGTTGATCTTTGGTAAACACATGAAACTTTTAGAAATCTCTAGCAACACCAAACTACCAGCAGGTATTAGAAATTTGAAACTATTGGACCAAACAAATCTCCGGACCACCACAATGTGTGAAGAGAATCATATCTTTCAATCCCCACAAATACATCAGAAGGAAAATAAAAAAGCAACAGTTGAGATCACTTTCCTTACAAGAATCAGAAAGAGACCCACTTTTGATGACATCACGTTTCACAGACCCACAATCATAATACCTCACTTCTCTATGCATATATACATATATATATACATACATACATGTCTAATGTGTATGTATTGTGAAGTATTATTAACTACGGCACTTTCATAGAAACAGTGCCTTATTGTACCTTTCCAGACACCATCCTCAAGTTGAAAGCCTTCTTCAACACACTTCTTCCATTTAAGTAAATCTACATTTATTGTGGTTCACACTTCACACTCTATTCTATAGTTTTGTTTTTTGAATTTATAAATGTCATATGGACTAATATGTGTATGTTTGTAGCCATTTATGTGAGAAAAATAATAATAAAAATTGCCAAGTTCAGTAGTGGTCGGCCTCGAATATACTTATGCGATCTTTCATGAGAATTGCTAAGTAATAAAATAAAAGCAAGTCATATTAATTTAGGTGAAAGTTGGCCAAAAAAGGTGAAAAAGGGAAAGTCAAAATTTATTTTATTTCATTGTCAAAAAGTCAAATTTATGTAGGTGTTGAAGCTGTGAGTGTTAGGATGATTGTTGACAAAACAAGTTAGTATAAGACTGAATGTTAATTCTAATGGAGAAAATTAGAATATAGATTGGGATTTGTAGCAAAACAAAATCTAAAAGGACTTTATTTATGTCTAGTACAAAACTTTGACAATTTGGAATTATTGGTCGGGTTCTTTAGCCACGGGATATTAAATGCATCATACAAAATTTCAAATTAGGTACATATATGTAGATGTACATATATATATATATAGACGTAGGTATATCTAAAATTAATCACTTTCAAAACTTTTGAAAGAGAAACGAAAAAGAATTTAGATAAAAAGTAAAATGAAAAAGGGGAATATAAAAATAGAAAAAAAATAAAGTTAGGAGAGAGGGCTCACTGTCCGAAGCAAAGAAAGAAATAGCAAAGTGATTTAGACATGTGAGAGAGATATCCTCTCTCCTCTTGGCTCTTTTCAAGTGGGTCCCTAATCTCTCTCCTCTCTTTAGTCAACAACACATCTCTCTTACCCTCACATACCTCTTTGTTTCTAATCAAGAACAAAAATAAAAGTGGCTTTTGTTTTAAACACACACAAAAAAGTTAGATCCTAGTCTTTTTTTTTTTTTTCACAACATAATTCAATTTAGTTAAATCCTAAGGTTAAAATCTCGCAATAAGAACATATAGGGTGTTTGACCAAAAGAAAAAGAACATATTAGGTAATTAGTTGTTAAAACATAAAAACTGAGTTTCCTTAAAATATTTAGTTACCAATGGATGTATAAATACAAAAACTACATCATCTTAAATTTACGAGATATTGTAAAATAAAAAAATATTTTAGTATATTAATTTTATAGAATATAGTTATCTGAAATGAGACTAAAAAAGCATAAGAATTATACATTAAAAGCATTAATTATCAGTGAACACAATCTCAGTGACTAAATTTCATTTTCAGTCAGAGGTACATAATGCGGCACTGGATTTAGTTATATAAATCAACAAAGAAAAGTTCATATGCTTTCTAATTAAAATATTCTTAAACAAACCAATTTAATATCCTGAAAAAAAAACCCCACAATTTAATAGATCTTCTTTTACAAAAAAAATAAAATAAAAAAATATATATATGTACATAAAAGAAAAAAAACAATGGTCGTCAGTCGTCACACTCTCTTCTCTTCTTCTTCAGTCTTCTAACTTTCAGAGAAAAGCCTAAAAAAATTCAAAAGTTTCACTTCTTCACAATATTTTTCATTTTTTTAATAAAAATAATCAAAAATTATAAATCTGTTGTCTCTCTCTTTTTAATTTTTTTCTCCTCTCTTCTCTTCTCTTCTCTTCACCCTGATTTGTCTCTTCTGTCATCTTCTCTTGTCTCCTCCTCCTCTCTCTGATGTGCATTTGCGTTTTACCATCTCAGAAACCCTAGATTTCCAAATCAAATCTACCTTTTTTTCTTTATTTCTTCCCTTTTGAGATTTCGTTTCTCTCCTTAAGACTGTAACAGTAGCTACTCTCTCCTCTTGTCCGAATCTGCAAGTTTTACTCTTTTCCAGTTCTAACTTAGCTTCCTTCTCTCTAGGGTTCATAACAAAATCCGCCATTGTTGCTCTCTTCACTAACCTTGTGGGAATTAGGGTTTTACGAGTTCTCTGTGTGTTGTGTTAAGATTTCATAAAGTTTCAATTTTTTAGCTGAAAGGTTCGAAACCCACTTTGAAAGATTAGTACTTTAAGGTTTTAAATGCATGGATGGGAGAGAAGCAATGGCATTTCCAGGCTCGCATCATCCTCAGTACTATCTCCAAAGAGGAGCCTTTACAAATCTCTCACCTTCACAGGTCGCGAGTGGGTTGCACGCGCCTCCTCCTGGGATGAGGCCAACGTCAAACCCTAACATTCATCATCCTCAGGCTAACAATCCGGGGCCTCATTTCTCCATGGCTGACCACAGACACTCTGACTTCGGACACAGCATTCACATGGGGATGGCTTCGTCTGCTTCTGCTGCGGCGGTTCAGCCCCCTCTGCAGCAGCAGCCGCAGCCGCCGCCACCGATGGAGCCGCCGATGGTTAAGAAGAAACGTGGACGGCCGAGGAAGTATGCTCCTGATGGTCAAGTCTCTTTAGGGCTTTCTCCTATGCGTTCTTCTGCTAGTAATAAATCTAAGGACTCTTCTGCATTGACTGATCCAAATGCACCTAAACGAGCCAGAGGTCGACCTCCTGGAACTGGAAGGAAGCAACGTCTGGCTAATCTTGGTGAGATCTCAAGTTCTTCTTTGTTACATTGTGAAGAACTTGAGCTTAGATCTCAAGTTTTTGGATGCTAGAAGCTATAGATGATTCTTTTCTTTGGCCAAATTGAGTTAAGAGTATGTTAGTTTAGCTCTGCTGTTACTGCTAATTTATTGATCCATATCTGGTCTAATCTCTACTTGTGTTTAGATAAGTAATTGGTGTGGTTAGTTCTTGGTGAGACCTCGAGCCTTTTTAATGTACATTGTGATGAACATGAGCGTGGATCTTCTTAGGATGCTACAAGCTATAGATGAGTTCTATGGTAAAGTTAGATTGTTTTGATTTAGCTCTGTTGTTAGGTATTAGGCTGTGAAAGAGTAATTTGACTGATCCATGTTGTGTGTTGCGTTTAGATAAGTAATTGGTCATTAGAATGTTATTAGTTAGTAGGAATATTTTTATAAGTAATCTCTTAACTCTGTTGATTACTTTAGGTGAGTGGATGAACACTTCAGCTGGACTTGCGTTTGCACCTCATGTCATCAGTGTGGGAGCAGGAGAAGTAAACTCTCAAAACACTATCTTTCAATCTCATGGTTCTGTTTATTGACAATCTGAAAATTGATTCAAATTGTAGCTTCTCATTGTACCAATTTCTGTTATTTTCTCGCAGGATATTGTTTCGAAAGTTATGTCATTTTCACAGCAAAGACCTCGAGCTCTTTGTATAATGTCAGGCACGGGAACAGTTTCTTCGGTCACTCTACGTCAACCAGCTACAACAGCGCCTTCTTTAACATTTGAGGTTATAAAATCGTTCACTCTGTGAATCGAACTTAAATAATTCAAAACCTGCAAAAGCTAAAGATTTTTGTGTGTTTTTGTAGGGACGTTTTGAGATTCTAAGTTTAGGTGGATCTTATTTGGTGAATGAAGAAGGTGGACCCAAAAGTCGAACAGGCGGTTTGAGTGTCTCTCTTTCTGGTCCTGAAGGTCATGTTATTGGCGGTGGAATTGGAATGCTTATCGCAGCCAGCCTCGTTCAGGTTCTTGAATTCCTCTTCTTAATGGTTTAAAGAGTGAATCTAAAATCATAGCTGTGGTGTCTTTTGCTCTTTAAGATTTAGTTGCTGTGATTTCACGTTTCATGTGGTATGAGTTTGAATGCTTATCAATCTTACCCAACTTCCACTCGGTTTTCGGTGCGGTTTGTTTTAGGTCTGGGTTTAGTTCTGTTCCGGATAAAAACCAACTCCTCAACATAGAGTAAATAACTAGTTTTGATGAATTAGTTAGTCTATTTATAGTAATATAGTAATTAAATGAATGTACCTTAAATGCTGTGGTTGCATAAATCTATGCTAGCAGTTAAAGTGTGAGTCAAAAATTTTAGTTTCGGTTAATTTTGTAATGTCTCTTAACAGAAAGAAACCTGCTTGTTTTTTGAAGGTGGTGGCTTGTAGTTTTGTATATGGTGGAGTCCCAAAGTCTAGTAATAACAATAACAAGACCGTCAAACAAGAAAGTGAACCAAAGGAAGAGCACAACAATAGTGAAATGGAGACAACACCGACTAATGCACCAGAAGCAGCAGCACCTGTGGCTCATCAGACACCACAGAATTTCTCATCTCAGACAATGAGTGGATGGCCCGGTTCAGGCGAAGGTTCAGTCTCAGGCTCAGGCAGATCACTTGACTCTAGCAGAAACCTACTCACTGATATTGACTTGACTCGCGGATGATTCAAAACGAAACAATATTAATCTTTCTTCCTATTTACTACCACTACCTTCTTAGCTATTGGAGCAGCAGCAGCAGCAGCATACAGAATGTGAGTGCTGTAAATATCTTTGTTGTTGTAGATTTCTCTGGGAATGTTAAACCAGAAATCTCAGAGAATTGAGACAAATCTCTGAGTTCCTTCTAACATTGTTAATGTAACAGAACCCTTCTCGTCAGGTTATTTAAGGAGAATTTTAACTATTTATCCCATAAATCTCTGTGTATTTGTTTTTTTCTAAGATACAAGAATCTGAGTGAAACCGAATTAAGTATTGATTGGTTTCTTGTGTTCTCCTGAGTTTTGGATTGGATATGTTGGCTGGTTCTGACTGGATTAATTTGGTTTATCCGAATTCAACACCCCTTAGTCTTTGGTTATTGATTAACTGGCTTTTTGCTTTGGTTTGCTAAAGTGGGGGTTTAGTTTAGAACATGGACCTAGAAATGTTTTATTCAGTTCTTCATCTCTTACAGAAACCAATACATTAATATTTGTTTTAGTAAACTTGTTTGTCTTATCACATAAGTGACCTGTTTTGTGCATTATGATACTGTGGAGTCCTTATAACATGAGGCAATGCTTGTTTATCTACATAACCGGCTTAATTATTAGAGGAACCAGCTCAGATTTATGAAACAGAAGCAGAACAAATTCAAATCAAAGTCAATGCCATTGCTTTATTACATGAGAAGTTCATAATAAAAATACTGTCATCAACACAAGCGACTCAGTCAGACAGGCTCCATCATTCAGGAGATGTTCAAAAGCTTCTTAATGTCATGCTGCAGAAAATGAGACAGNAAAAAAAAAAAAAAAAAAAAAACTGTTTCTTTAGTGAGAGAGGGATTGGTTCTTTACCTCGAGTGTAAGAGGAGAAGTAGTTGGGTAATAACGTTCTACAGCTTGGCCATTCTTGTCAACAAGAAACTTAGCAAAGTTCCATTGAATCTCGTCCCCGAAGATTCCCCATTTGCCTTTCTTCAAGAACTTATAAAGAGGAGAAGCATTCTCTCCGTTCACTTCAATCTAAAACATAATGTGGAAGATTCTGTTGTTTTAACACCTCAAGCCATAGAATTTGTAATGAAATCGTCTAGCAGTTTATACCTTGTTGAAAATAGGGAATTCAGATTTGAACCGAGTACAGACAAAGTCAGTAATCTCGTCAGTAGTTCCCGGTTCTTCTTCGCCAAATTGGTTACAAGGAAATGCTAGAATCTCTAAACCTGCAACAGAAAAACATCAAGTTTGAGAAGCTAATCGCCTGGAAGAAACAAGAGACTTAAGACCTTTTGTTGAAATCAATTTACCTTTGTCTTTGTACTTGTTGTAAAGCTCATTCAATTCGGTGTAGTTCGAGTTTGTCATCCCACTGAGATCATCAGCGTATAATTATAAACAATACAAGAGACAAACGTTTAGCATCAAAATTACAAATGGAAGTAGCTAAGAAGGTGTATAAAAACTAACCATTTGGAAGCAACATTGACAATCAACAGAACTTTGTCTTTGTATTGACTGAGTTCTAAGCTGTTTCCATTTGCATCCTGTAGCAAGCAGACGAAGAAACATCGCGAGTATTCAGCTAAAGACTCACACTTTAACACTCAGATACTTCACCTTAAGTTTCAGATTCTTCTGACAAAGCAAAAGAACACTAAGCAAATCCTAAACCGAAGTTATGTAACACAACTCCTTTAATGAAGATCATTTGACACATTACAATCTTAAAATTCAAACTAAGACTAAGCATTGATATAGACTTCAAGATGCAAGCTTTCATTTACCCTCTAAACCCCTTAAATCAAAGGTTCTTCCTTTTAGCAAAAAGCACACATCCCAAGTTATGAATTAAAGAATGTTGAATCGATGGTTAAAGTCAAGCAACACTTCACCTCGATGCTTATCTCGTAAACAGATTCTGGCTCTTTCGTCGCCATTGAAGTAGAAAAATTTCAGAAGCAGGAGAAATGGGAGAGGAGTCAACGAGGAAATAAGAGAGAAGCTCAAAAGGCATGAACAATGCAGTCACTGACGCGTGGTTTAACACGCGCTGCTAATGCGAGTGTGGTTTTATGATGAGCCGTTACTCTATGTTCATGATCGGTTGTTACTGGGCTTTTTTCTATTGGGCCAGGTTCGAAATGGTTGTCAGTATTTTTGGGCCTTTCCCTAGATCTTTATTATTGATTTTTAACCAAATCTAAAATCGCATTTTATAATTTATCCTATTAACAACTCACACGTCATACCATCACGGCGCCACCACCACCATCATGCATGATGAGGCATTTTGAAACAAGTTTTAATTCTTGTGCAAATGAAGAGTTCACATTGTCTTTAAACATTTACTAATGATATGCAAATAAAAGAGCTACAACAGTTGAAATTAATAATGAAATGTATATATATATAAAGCAAAGGTTACAGATTTTTTGAAATCTTATGGAGCAAACTATCCATAGTAATATCAAAAGCATCTCGAAACCTCTCGAACTTAGCATTATAATCTCCATAGACCAAGCCAGGCAAAAGCTCATGAACAATGTAACTTCTCATATCCTCTCTTTCCCTTAGAGTCATTGACATCAACTTCTTAATCACATTCACTTTCTTTGCCTTCAAATCCTCTTTGTTTATATACACCGAGTATGTCCGGTGATCCTCCGGCAAGTGCCACGTGTATTGATAATACGCCGTGTAGGGATCAAAGATAACCGGAATACAACCCGATACGAGGGAGTCGAAAACCGATTTTCTTGTCGGACTGTCTCCTGGTGGCTGAAGACAGAACTCCGAATCTTGGAAAAGCTCGATAACCGTCTCCGGTTTATCGCAGCCTCCACCGGTGCAGTTTAAGAACCGGCATTGGTCTGGAGATGATTGGCATTGGTCAATCAATGTTGACCGGATGCTATCAGGGTTACCAGGTCTTGCTCCACCGGCGAAGCTGATTAAACTCCGGCGAGGTTTTAGGATGATCTTGTTTTGCCAGCTTGAGATATCGTCGTCGGTTTTTGGGTGGAAGAACGTTGGATGAGGTATAGCGACGTCGTTGACTTCCCATGGATTACGTTCGATGAGAAGCTTTGTAGGGTTTTTCATTTCTTCCATCTCAAGTAAACTTGATCCCCAAGATAATTTGTTGTTCCTCCTGAAATCCCAAGAGATCTTGCCAAGAACGAAAACGTGATCTTTTCCCAAGTTTGCCCTCCAAGATTTTTTCGATCCGAGCCATTTAACAACCTCGATGGCCAAAACATCCTTCACATCCTCAGACACGTTCTTGAAATGCCATCTCAAAACATCGATTCCGCCATAAAAAGGCACATAGAAGAGCTTCGCTTGGTTCTCGTCATAAACCCTACATGGATGCTTCAAAACACGAGAATGAAAGATCGGCTCAAGAGCATACTGATGCGTTCTAAACCAGCCTTTACCAAGATTCTCAATCGCTTCACCAAGCGCATCGTTCTTGAAGTAGCTACAAAAATTAGCCCATGGAACCATATCCGAGCATTCTCCCAACAAATCTTTATTGAATTTAGACGGTAAATCGTAAACGTAAATACCTTGTCCTTCACAAGATCCTTGGTTTTTGCGGTTGTTTCCCAATGACAGCCAAGATCTTTGTATTCTAAGATACTTTTCCACAGCCTTCAGAGCAGTCTCCTCGTCTTCATCCTTCGAATTGATGTATCGATAACGTTCTTCTCCAGTTTCTGAATCCCAATCAACGAGGAGATCAGGATTGATCTCGTTCTTATGGTTAGAGTAATCTTGATGAAGAACCAAATCAAGATTCTCTTCATTGACGGGTTTAGAATCCTGATCAAGAACGGAAACTCTTTCTCCGGTGGAAGTTTCATTCTTTATGACGTTGAGGCTTGTTCCGACTGTAGTTTTGTCCGAGTCTCTTTCTCCGGTAAAAATTTCATTCTTTGCGAAACTGTTGTCTCCATCTTTACCAAGAACAACAATACTCTTCCCTTCTTCACCTCTTGTTACATTTTCACTAACCGGTTTAGTGAAATTACTGACCGGTACACGTAAACTGGGCTGAGAACCGGCTGTGAGACAGTAAAGATCATTGAGCTTCCGCGAAGAGATGCAAATATGAACGACGTTACCGGAGATAACGGTCGTGGAAGTTGACCAAAGATAAATTAAGAAGAGAAAGATAATCGTGAGAGGAACACGATAGAGAACTGATCTAGAGAAGACCGAACAAGTACGAGGATCTCTGAGTGGTTTCTCGGATTTCTCGGTGTCAGTCTTTTTGGATGTTCTTGGTCGTCTCTTTGAGACGGAGATAGGCATTTTCTTCTTTGGTTGTTTTTGGATTCTCTTTTGTGTGTACCGTTTTGTATATGTTTTGTTGAGAGACATGCACGCACGTCGTATGGCTAATAATTGTAATACATGATTAATAATGTTGCACGTCTTGGTGTAACGAACTTAATCATATCGTATACAGATTCATAATGATCAGTATATGTGTGTTATGTCTTGGTACGTTGGATTTTGTTTCTAATATTTCTTTACCCATAAAATTCTATAGAAATTCATTTTATGCATCCTCTGAATTTCAAAGGCTCCACCTATAGTTTTCTTCTTTTCGTAAACGTTTTTCGATTTACGAAGAAATAAATAGATAAATTAATTTGCCTTTACAAAAGAGATCAAGAAACAAATTAGAACCACTTTTACAAATCTCCATGAAACCACGTTAACTATCAGAAGCTAGTGATAGTGTAGGGGTTGAACCATCTGTTTTTTTTTCTCTTCCTTTCTATTGTGTTATTTGATTCGGACCTTTCCAAGTCGCAAATTATTTTCTATGCTCTGTAAGATCTTATTCTTAAATTACACTAACAATACTCTGTGACCTCTCCAAGAAGGATTCATCTCTGGCTCTGTACAGAACTTTAAATTTTTCATAATTTTAATTAATCAGAAACTAGTAAGAAAAATCGATATTGTTCATCATGGCACAAAATTTTGACATGGGCATTTCAGATAATATCATATTTATTGCAAATTAAGTAACTGATAACTTTAGCCAAAAGACTTGAAAAAACATATATTCATATTATATGTATGTATGTGTTTCCTTACAACAACATAACACTCTCAACGTAATTTAAAAAAAAGAACCATAACAGGACTAAAATCTGTGTATGAGTCTTCTTTAATTGTAAAACTATTTCAAGCAATATTTTTTGTGTGATCATAATAGAGAAAAATAAAACATAAGAATATTAAGTAAGAATTCTTAAAATAAATTTTATAATTAAATATTAAGTAAGAATTTCTCATGGAGTTCTTACAACATGCCGGATGAGTTTGTCGCATCCTCCTTTTCAACTACTTGAAAAACGAAAAAGAAAACAAAAACAAAATTAAACCTCTCTCGAGCTTCTTCCCAATGGACGTCACAGTATTTGGCTCCGTCTTCGGTCTCTCTTACTCGACAAAAACATTTCGCAACGTTGATTTCTGCTGTTCGAAATGGAGCTCCGCTTCAAAGAATCGAGTCACGGCGATCAAATCCGAAACATCCACGACTCATCTTGGTGGTGTTCGAAGAATAGGGAAGAGCAAGGAAGAAGACGGAGAAGAAGCGAAGGTGGTGGTTAAGGTGGTGGAGAATCCGTATGCGAAAGTGGAGGCGGCGCGTCCCGATTTGTGGAAGAGGTTGTCAGACTTTTTGGAGGAAGCGAGAGAGTTCGTCGGAGAGGATGGTCCACCTTGTTGGTTCTCTCCGTTGGAGTGCGCCGCTCAAGCTCCAGGCTCTCCTCTTCTCCTTTTCATCCCTGGTTCGTACTCTTTCAATCTTTTTTTCTTTAGAGGATTAACCGAGTCGTCGTAATAGATCTTGGACCGAAACTCAAGTCTAATTTCCGACACCTTCTGTTTTTTGTTTAAAAAAACGGATATAGTTACGTACTTACGTTTGCCATAAAAAAAGCATGTACGTGGATGGTGGGATTTAATTTCTGGCGTTGGCCACAATGGCGTGGATCATCACTAGACCAGTCAAATGGAGCTTATGGTTATTACCAATGATTTCGTTTGGTTTGAGTTGTAGTCAGTTTGTAATAGGGGTACGGGGGACAAAATATCCATTAAATTGATCGGAATCAATTAAAAAAATCCAAATATTAAATTCTACAGCATAAATATTTATTAAAAACGAAACAACTTAGAAATATATTATTTTAACAATGGATATCCAATCCATTCTGATATATATAATTATATATATTAGACAAATTTTTATTAATTAAATTAATTATTTAATTATTAAAGTTTTAGTACTAAAAAATTTATTTTATATTAAATTTTGAATTAATTATTAATTTTTGAATTTTTTACTTGTATTATTTTTTACAGAGCCAATCAAATATTCATATAAAAATGGAGATATTTAGATTTGAAACAAAAATATACTGATTTGGATAGAGTTGAGCAGATGATGAATACCTTCGAAATGCCATACATTTTCTTGGTTTCTACGTATATTTTTAGACTTACATGAGAATCAACAACAACAACAAAAACTTGCAGGTATCGATGGTACTGGACTTGGGCTCATGCGACATCACAATAAACTGGGGGAGTGAGTAAATTTTTCTAAAATTCTTTATTGCTTCTTCAGTTTCTCTAGAAGTTTCTAGATTCATATCATTTGAAAGAATGAAATGAGAAAGAGAAGCTTAAAGCCTAAACTAAAATCATAAATGGTTTCTCTGTTTATGGAAGTTCCTCATTATGTCATTTCTGATATTTTGTTGCCTTTGAGTAGGATATTTGATGTATGGTGCCTTCACATTCCAGTCAGGGATCGTACTCCTGCTATAGGTGCCTTCCTTTGTTTGTATATATTTTTTTAAAATCTAAAGAAGAAGAAAAGAATTTCTAACCACGAAGATAGTTTAACACCAATTAACGACTTTTGTTTGTGTTTTCAGACTTGGTGAAGCTTATTGAAAGGACAGTTAAGTCGGAGAACCGTCGTTTCCCAAATAGACCTATATATTTAGTTGGTGAATCTATTGGAGCATGTCTTGCGTTAGATGTCGCAGCCAGGAATCCCAACATCGATCTTGCTCTGATCTTGGCTAATCAAGGTACAAAAATTCGGTCGTCCATGAGATTCTTATTTGTCGGTAGGTAAATCTTGCTCATCGTAGACAATGTTTGTTGCAGCCACACATGTCAACGACCTCGTGTCGCAACAAATATTAGGAATGCTGAATGTTCTACCAGATGGAATTCCCACACTGTTCGAAGAAATATTTGGTTTTAAGAAAGGTACACTTTTCTCTTCTATTCTCATTTTTCTATCTTGACTTAACTTCATGTAGTTGATGTTCGCTCAACGATTCTTATAGTGCCTAAATGAATAACTGAGTTTCAAAGTTTGTTCTGTAAAATGTCTTTCATAATTTTACTTACAAAGCTGTGACAAACATGTGTTTTCTTTATTACGCAGGCGATCCATTGACTGTAATGTTGGACGCTTTGACGAATGAATTTTCTGTGCATCAAATGATTGGAGTTGGTGGGATACTAAGAGATCTCTTTGCAGTTTCAGCTAATCTACCTGTAAAAACTTCCTTCTTAGAAACTCATGATCTATGCATTTGCAATTTCAGTTCTAGTGTTCATCTAGTAATGTGATCAACATATCAAAAACAATATTTTCAGACTTTGACTAGGATCTTCCCTAAGGAAACATTTCTTTGGAAGCTGGAACTGCTTAGGACTGCTATTGCATCTGCGAATTCTCACATATACGCGGTCAGAGCTGAAACAATGATACTTTTGAGGTCTAATAAATTTCTCTCTTTCAAGTGTTCCCCCCTAAAAATTATCTTTGACTTGCCAAGAGATGTTCTAGCTTAGAGCTTAGGTGTAGTGTGAATATCTGGTTATGACCATTGCAGTGGGCGCGATCAATGGCTTCTGAACAAAGAAGACGTTGACAGAATCTCGCGCACATTGCCAAAATGTATTGTTCGTAAGCTTAATGACAATGGACAGTTTCTCTTTTTCGTAAGTGATCTCTCTTCATCCAATACAGAAGAAAGATGATATTTAAGGGTCAAATATTGATACTAACTACCCTTTAACTATCTCTTTTACAACGTACTTCTCATGTTAGGAGGATGGCGTAGATCTGGTTACTATCATCAAGAGTACATGCTTTTACCGCTGTGGGAAGTCTCATGATCACCTTTCAGATTACATTTTGCCTACACCATTTGAGTTAAAACAACAATTAGACGACCACAGGTAAAATGCTTCACTAATATCTCTTAGATATATCATTAGATTTTCTATTTTCTTTGAAAGACAAATCAATCTATCAAGTAAAAGATTATAGCGAATACTGAATTATAATTTTCTGCGGTGCAGACTGCTAACGGATGCTACTTCCCCTGTAGTGTTGTCAACTCTAGAAAACGGTAAAATTGTAAGGAGCCTTGAAGGTTTACCTTCAGAAGGACCTGTTCTGTATGTTGGCTATCACATGTTATTGGGATTTGAGGTAATTCCACTGGTAACGCAAATCTTGAAAGAGAGGAACATTCACTTGCGCGGTCTGGCACATCCGTTGGTTTTTACAAACAACCAAGATGCTGTATTGGACATACAGATGTTTGACAAATATAAGATATTGGGTGGAGTTCCTGTCTCCAACTTCAATATCTACAAATTACTGCGTTTAAAGTCTCATGTGCTTTTGTATCCTGGAGGTGTCCGTGAAGCTTTGCATAGAAAGGTGCTTTTCTTTTTCTCATGGGGATAAAAATTTTTTTGTTAGTTTGTGGCCTTCTTACGTTTTCTACATTCTTGATATTATTTTTGCAGGGAGAAGAGTACAAGTTGTTCTGGCCAGAACAACCTGAGTTTGTAAGAGTTGCATCTAAATTTGGAGCGAAAATCATCCCTTTTGGTGTTGTTGGAGAAGACGACATCTGCCATGTAAGCTATCTCTAGCCAATCCTGTGACCTTTTTGTTTCGTGTGTTAGCAAAAAGCATTGTCTTTCGTGTGTTAGATTCACTCGAACCTTGTTTGTCAAGTTATTAACTTTGGTTAGGACAATGGATGACTCTCAGATTGTCCTAGATGGTAATGATCAAAAGAAAATCCCTATCCTAAAGGATTTCATGGAAGAGGCAACAAATCAAGCTGGCAACTTAAGGTGTTTCATTATATATGTTTTTTCATTTTATAACCATCAAGTAAAACTCATATGAACAATGATTTTGAACTGTTACAATTATTAGGGAAGGCGATGAGAGCGAATTAGGAAACCAAGAGTGCTATATTCCAGGACTTGTACCTAAGATTCCGGGGCGATTCTACTTTTACTTTGGGAAACCAATAGAAACAGCAGGTATATTATATATATGCTTAATCTAAACGTTTCTCTCTACTTCAAAGTCACGGATCTGAATTCTGAATGTGTACATGCAATGTCTTTGTTTTTTTTTTTTAATTTCATGGTAGGTAAGGAACTAGAGCTAAAAGACAAAGAGAAGGCTCAAGAGCTTTACTTGCAAGTCAAGTCTGAGGTCGAACAATGCATTGCCTATTTGAAAATGAAAAGAGAGAGTGATCCCTACAGAAACTTGTTGCCAAGGGTGTTGTATCAGGCCTCACATGGTTTCTCTTCCGAAGTTCCAACGTTTGATCTCTAAATTCTCTTTCAGTTGTTTACATTATAAAATAATGTGGCTATGTTGTAATTAGACATTCAATTATGATATCTATAGGTCATAATCATGATATTTAGAGGTTTTAAGGTTCTTTATTTTCATGAACCATGGAAGTCTTAAGGTGTTCTTCAAATATAACTCGTGTGAAAATTTGAGATGCATTTGAAGACATTATTGAACACTTGCAAATAGTCCAAAAATTATGGAAGTCTGAGAGGAGATCTTATTATCATTTGACCAAGTTATATATAGTACCGTTTCAATTAGTATCCTTATGTTAATGAGTTAATCGAGATTAGGGGATCAGGTTTTAATGTATTAGTTGAATAACCGTTTCCACCAATATATAGGTGAAACCATTTACGAGCACGAGTATAATTCTTGAAAAATTGTGTCCACCTAAATTCCATGAAATTTGTCAAGTTTTGATAAAATATCTTTAAAAACTCGAAATCATATACTCCTCGTATAAAACTCTAAATTTGTCAACACTTGCCCCTAAAGTTCCCCCATCGCCATAATTTAAGCTGCACAGAATGTTCATGCGTCCATTAAGTTGTTAGAAATATCATTTATAAAGAAAAACATTAACGTTTTTTGCGGCTCTTCTCCATATTAAAATCCCGATTGGTAAAAAACTGTTACTTAAAGCTGTAATTTTAGGTTGTAGAACTTTTAGTTTTAAGAATTATAGCTGTTATAATTTCAGAGACTGTTATTTTTAAAAAAACTTATGCTAAAATTTAGATCTATATCTATATATATGATAACATATTGATAAGTTCATTTAAAATTATTATAACAAATGTTCTCATCAAAATTTTAAGAATATAGATCAATTTTTTCTCTTTATGATAAGAATTATGAAATAGGTAAAATATGATATACAATATGGATTTCAAAAGAATAAGAAAAAAAGATAATGATTAATCTATCAAATTAATTTTAGGATGAAATGAATATTAATTTATCTATAAAAGTTTAAGTGTAATGGAAAGAAAAAAAATATTTTACAAAATTATTTTATAAAAAGGGAAAAAGTAAAAATAAAAATTGTTTTGTAAAGCCACCTTCTGTAAAATTAAAAAAAAAAACCGGATGAAGAAATAGAGAAATAAAAAATGATTTTAGTGATTTTAGAATAGTAAATGTTAAAAAAGTATGATTGATTCAAAAAACGATTTTGAAGACCGTGTAACTTTCTAAAACTTTAATAATATATAGTAATACTAGTGGGAGTCTAACATGTTGATTGTTTGAAAATTCTAGAATAGATTTTAATTTTAATTTTTATAAAATTTATTTTTTAGTAAATCTGGATTTTAGAGAAATAAATTCTCTATTTTTAGGGAAATCAAATTTTATTTCTTTTATTATTTCTTAGTCAAAAATCAAAATCTCTATTTTGTTATTTTTTCTTAAATTTTGACGTGAACTTTATATAAATATTTATATAGTCAAAAACCAAAAATTAAAAAAATCATCATTTAGTTTTTCAAAATTTAAAATTTACTACAAAATCAAAAGATAAAAATTAGAAAAAGCAAAATCTAAAATTTATAAATTAAAAACTAAAAATTAGAAATCAAAATCTCAAAATCATTCAAACAATTAGGGGTTGATCGAAAACCTATTATTTGTTCATAACACTATTTATTACAGAGTTTATATAATAAACAACTGTTTTATTATTTACATCTTTTTCCCAAGCTAATCTAAAAAGGATTAATGGCTCTGTACAAACCTTTTACTTTTCAATAATTTTAATTAATCAGAAATTTTGTAAGAAAAATCAATACTGTTCATCATGCATGGGCACACAAATTTTAACATGAGCATTAAGATAATATCATATTTATTGCAAATTAAATAACTGATAACTTTTGCCAAAAGACTCGAAAAAACATAGTATATTCATATCATATATATATGTGTTTCCTTAATTACAACAACATAACACTCTCAACGTAATTAAAAAAAGGAACCATTGCAGGACGAAAGTTTTTATATGTGTTTTCTTTAACTGCAAAAATATTTCTAGCAATTTTTTGTGTGTGATCATAATAGAAAAAAATAAAACGTCCACGATGCCACGATACAAAAACAATATCATCTGTGTGACCACTAATATCGCCTCTGATACGTATGTGATGACTCGATAAATAATTAGAAAGATGACCGATAGAGAAGCATACCTTGGACCATTCATGTTTCTCAGCATCTTCCAAAATCCACAATTCAAATCTCAATTTCTTCATTTGAATGACTAAAGTTGCTTTCCCTTTGTAACTTATCAAGTATGGAAGGCGATAAGAGCTTGTCAAAGATGGAGGATTGTGATCACCCAAAAATTGCATCACTTGCTCAAACTTTTCAGATCTCACATCGAATCTCACTAGGCAAGTTTCTGTCATCCCAGTACCCGTCAAAGCGCCATAATACACGACCCCATTGATACAGACTCCGTTAGTTTTGGGACGATGAAGAATGTTACATTCAATCATCTTCCATGACTTATCAACTCCTCCCAGTGTGAATACTTGATGTTCATAAGATGGACTATCCCAGTAATGATATACTTTTTCAGACATACACAATACTTTATACCGACCATCTACTGGATCGTACCCGAAAAAGCTTCGGACAACCTTTTTTCTTGTTTTCACTTTGGGTAAGGTTATGGACTTATGAATGCTAGGGTTACATATGATTTGTTCTCCTCCACGTCCAAGACTTATTAAGCCATTAACGTAATCTGGAACCTCACTGATATCATCCTCGCGGCTTCTCGGGCTCATGATATTTGAGCATGTTGTATGAGATATATAAGGGACTTCTTGTCCTGATGTTGAGGAACAAGAAAAAAAATACCAAATCTGGCGTAACTTTTGCTTATCTAAATCTTTGAATGCGAATAATAGTAGACCAGGCGAGCATTGAAACGGGAAGGATCTGATAAAATCTCGACTGCGGATGATTGTTGCCCATAACTTGGATACAAGGAGAAACCTAGCTACGGATTTCACAGGCAATCTCCTCAAGATCTCGATTACCATATCCCGAGGAACTAAATCTTCATCAGTATATCTTTTTGTTTCCGTTGTTACTCGAGACTCGTTCTCGATTTTTATCCTTTTGCTTCCATGTCTAGTTCTCATGACGTTTATTGTCTTTGAAAGCAGAAACCCTAAACGTTCTTTGTGTCTCCTGCTCTTGCTTTAAAAAATTAGGTTGATATATCTTTATATATATATAGCACTTTCCTTAATTAGTTAAGATACCTTAATTATCTAACAATAAAATAATAGTATTATGTTTAGAATTTAATTAAGCTGAGAAACTCATCTAAACTTATTGGTCCATTGGTTAAGATAATAATCATTAAATATCTAAAGTTCTAAACAATATAATCAATTCGGATTCAATTCGATTACTGTGAAAGGCTCATCTTCTCTCTCACTAAAGTTTCACCGGAACCTATATCGGATTGAGGCACAAGGCACGAGGCAAAGGCAAAGGCAAAGGCAAAAGTGACGCAGGTTTAATTTGAAAAATGGGAATCATTAATATTTTGATAGATTTTATTCTTCTCTAACCATTTCTCTCTTCGTAGGTGACGATGATAACGGCTCTGACTCCCGTTCCAAATCTTTCTTGTTTTGTAATTGAAGCTTCATCGGTTCCCAAATCGATCTCTAAGGCCGACAAAGCTTCGGCTTTGCTATCTAAGGCAATGTCTCCATCGATCTCTTTGCCAATTTTATATAAGAACGGAAAATCCCTAATACTAATAGTATGTTTATTGATTTCACTTCAATGATCTAGAATCCAAAATTTCAAGCTTTGTGGCATCAATCACTACAAGGATGAGTGGCATATAGCGAGAACGGGTATGGTCGGGAGGTTGCCAGTAAAATCCAATAGCGATGAAGTTACGAGGTATTTGAGTACCTCGGAATTTGGCTCTCGGTAATGGAGGGTTGTCGGGATGGTGCCGGAGTGTAGCGATATAATGGTTTGTCGGAAAACTTCTCGGAACACAACGTCGGAATGGCCCGACATAATAACCATGGGTTTCAGCATCGGGAAATGGTCGGCTCACATGTCGGTGTGTTGCCGGGACGGAACGTCGGAATGAGATCGAGAAATAGTGATGTCGTTCCGATATCACAGTAAAACCTTCACGATTTATATGTTTCTCGGGAGTGTGACAGTTGCGGTGGTCGTTCAATTGCCGGTATAAATACAGAAAATTCTGATAATGAAGTTATTATAATGTTGTGAAGATTACGTAGGGGATAAGCAACACAAATGTATTGGAATTTTCTCATCGTCATGAGACCGGTTACCGAGAGAGAAGGAGTCGGTGATTATGTGTAAACTGCCGATAAAAAAATTGCCAGGATTTCGTCTATATTTTTCAGAAGACAACGACATGATTTTTGACAGAGGGCCATCGTCTGATTATTATATAAATCGAGAACTAAGCGTCATAATAACAACAAACATACAATTATAATTGTAAAATATGAAAAGTACATTAGTGGAGGCATTGCTTGTGGAGAGAGAGCTTGTGGAGCCATAGCTTGTGGAGGCATTGGTGGTGGAATGGAAACGCTATCTTCTGAAACTGCTTGATTTGGGGGCTGTGTTTCATCACTTGGAGGAACCATGGCAGACGTCGAATCGTGTTCCAAGAAAGCAACCCACAAACCGGGAGTTTAGCAAGAGCCATCCTTAGGAGAAAAGAATTTTGGTTAAAAGAAATAGTTATAGTTTACGAAAGCAACAAATATTAGTGTGAAAAGGAACTTATTAATGTAACTATCATTAATTAATGGACAGTTAAAAATTTCACAGAGAATGCCAAGTAATCTTAGAAAAGTAATTCAGTAGAAACTGAGAAAGTTACCTGTTTGCAAAGTGAAAGGTAGTTTATGAAACTATAAATGGTAAAATAGAGGTCAATGTATATATATTAAACTAGAAAGAGGAAAAGTGGAAGTCTTCATGAAAGAGGTAAAGAGTTTTGTGCGGGAGATTAAATTGGGTCGAAAAATGTGGCGCGAGAATGAAATTTTTATCGCAGATACAGCCTGCAAAAATGGGATAAAATTCTTGATTTTGGGAAGATTTTACAGTCACCCAAGTTCCTATAGAATAGGTACTCTATAGTATTAGGTTCGGAGGTAGCAGTAGGAGGTGTAGCTCGGCGATTTGACATGAATTATCCACAGTCCCTTTCCGACAAAAGTCCTTCCATAAACCTGCAATTAAAAATTAATATAGAGTAAAAGTCAGTAAGGACACGACTAATTAATCATTAGTACATAGAGAGGTTTATTTTGGCACGAGTTTCTGACGAAGGCGACTCATTGTTGCGGGGTTTCGAGGAAGACGTCCTGTACTTGAGCTTCTGCAACCACACAAATAACTTTATCGATAGTTAAGAACGCTATGCAGCATTTTGTAAAGAACAAGTGGGGTAAGTTAAACGCAGCGTTTACTTAGTTTTTATCCCGGTTAACCGAATTGGTTCTCCCGGTTTACATAATGACCCGTGTAATTTACTTTAAATTGCTCGAGTCTGTGTCAATTTCCATCATCTCTTCCAAGTTTCTGAAAAAAATATCGACAAGTATTTTACAGACAAAAAGGACTCGTTAATTTTACAGACAAGTATATATCAACAAGTATTTTTTTAACTTCATTAATTACTCTCCACCCACATTTGAAACCAATTTCTGCACGTTTCCCTTCAGCATCGTCGACGAATACCTACCCTGTTTCCTACTTAACTCTGAAATTATTCCGATAAAATTTAGACACGTTACCAGCCACCTACATGTAACAGTACCGACGACACAATCTTCGTCGGTAGAACATTGTCAACGACACCGTTCTGACAAATATTTACGATAATGTACCGAGGAACTCACATTCCTCCACCTCCGACGAAGTTCCTACCATACTTTTCCAATGACAATCCGATAAACTTATCTTCTCGCCTTATCCAGACAAATTACCCTCAGACTTTTCAATTCCTTGGACACATGACGGAGGTTTATCGCACGTTGACCGACGAAGCTTTTCATCACTAACATTTCTCGCTATATGTCACTCATCCTTGTAGTGAATGAGTTATTAGTTTTCAAGGAGGGTCGTGATGATGATGACGACATCCAGCGAAAGATGGAATTTTTGGTTCCCACGTTTACATTTATGATTCAAGGTTAGCACATATAATTACAAAACATCAATTCTTTTTTTTTCTAATCATTCCTAAACTATTAATGACTATTGAGCCTCAATCATGTTTTGCCTAAAACATTGTCTATTGTTACAAACCAAATTTTGGACCAAATTAAATATTCATGTGAACACCGTCACATGTATCTGAATGAGACATGGCTCTCCCCCTACCAGTTGAAAGTTCAATAAATTCTTGTTTGTAAGTTCTGTTTTGTTTGTAGACGTCTTACTGTCTTAGTATACAAACCTTGCACGTCATAACTTGTATCTACATAGTAACAAAATTTAAGAAGTCACTATTGTTGATTTATTATACCCTAAAAAGTGTATGGTTTTTCCTTCCTATATATACAGGAGGTGGAAAAAAGAACTTTTGGATACAGAAAGATGGAAAGAAAACTTTCCAATATTGGTTTTAGACTAAACTAATCAATCAGTTTACGAATAATAATGCCAGTTGATAAAATAGAAAAGTCAACCAAAACTCTCAAAGAAGTTTGCTATTCTTATTACTATTCATTTTAAGTAAAAGACTCGAAGTTCATAAAATATCTTGTTTTGTAGGACCACAAACAATTCTTTTACCTCTTAAATTACAAAATACATAACACATGTGCATTTTCTCATGTAGCATTTCCAATACTATTATTATTATATTTTTTTCGAACAGAAAATATCAAAGTTTTCTTTTCCGCGCACTTTCTTGGCTCTTAGTATAGATGAGTTTGTCTTTGTCTTTGTCTTTGTCGCATCCTCATTTTCAACTAACTTAGAATCGGAATTAAACTCAGCGATTTCTCTCGAGCTTCTCTCCAATGGGCGTCACAGTACTTGGCTCCGTCTTCGGTCTCTCTTCCTTTACAAAAACATTTCGCAACGTTGATTTCTGCTGTTCGAAATGGAGCTCCGCTTCAAAGAATCGAGTCACGGCGATCAAATCCGGAACATCCACGACTCATCTTGGTGGTGTTCGAAGAATAGGGAAGAACAAGGAAGAAGGCGGAGAAGAAGCGAAGGTGGTGGTTAAGGTGGTGGAGAATCCGTATGCGAAAGTGGAGGCGGCACGTCCCGATTTGCGGAAGAGCTTGTCGGACTTTTTGGAGGAAGCGAGAGAGTTCGTCGGAGACGATGGTCCACCTCGTTGGTTCTCCCCGTTGGAGTGCGCCGCTCAAGCTCCAGGCTCTCCTCTTCTCCTTTTCATCCCTGGTTCGTCCTCTTTCAATTTCTTTTTCTTAAGAGAACCTAGTCATAGTAGATCTTGGACCGAAACTCAAGACTAATTTCCGACACCTTCTGTTTAAAAAAAAAAACGATATAGTTTGCCATGAAAAAGCATGTACGTGGATGGTTATTAGCAATTATTTCGTTTGGTTTGAGTTGTAATCAGTTTGTAGTAGGCTGCAATTCATTATTCGCTTTAATTCAATCGGAAAAATTCAGATATCAACTACGGACTAAATAATTTAATATTCGCTAAAAACAAAATAAATCACTATTTAACATGATTACAAAAAAAAATAATAATAAATCACAAATTATATGGATGTCTCATCCACTCGGATATATATATATATATATAATCATACAACTATAATATTTTATGCATAATTTTTATTCACTAAATTAATTATTTAATTATTAAAATTTTAGTAATAAATAAAACTTATTTTATAATAAAATATTGTTATTTTTATAATAAATTTTGAATTAGTTTTTAATTTTTGATTTTTTCTATTTTTATTAAATGAATATCTGGATTCTGCTAGAATAGAAAATGGTGTTGATTCAGACAGAGTGGAATGGATCATTAATACTTTCAAAATACCAGATATTTACTTCATGTCCATCCCTAGGTTTACGGATATTTTTAGACTTAAATGAGAATCAAAAACAACAACAAAAACTTGCAGGTATCGATGGTACTGGACTTGGGCTCATTCGACATCACAATAAACTCGGGGAGTGAGTAAATTTTTTATAAAAAAATTATTGCTTCTTCAGTTTCTCTAGAAGTTTCTAGATTCATATCATTTGAAAGAATGAAATGAGAAAGAGAAGCCTAAGCTAAAATCATATATGGTTTCTCATTATGTCATTTCTGATATTTTGTTGCCTTTGAGTAGGATGTTTGATGTATGGTGCCTTCACATTCCAGTCAGGGATCGTACTCCTGCTAAAGGTGCTTTCCTTTATTTGTCTATTTTTTTTTTTTAATCTAAAGAAGAAGAAAAGATTTTCTAACCAAAAAAATAGTTTAACACCGATTAACGACTTTTGTTTGTGTGTGTTTCAGACTTGGTGAAGCTGATTGAAAGGACAGTTAAGTCAGAGAACCGTCGTTTCCCAAATAGACCTATATATTTAGTTGGTGAATCTATTGGAGCATGTCTTGCGTTAGATGTCGCAGCGAGGAACCCCAACATCGATCTTGCGCTGATCTTGGCTAATCCAGGTACAAAAATTCGGTTGTCCGTGAGATTCTTATTTGTCGGCAGGTAAATTTTGCTCATCGTAGACAATGTTTGTTGCAGCCACACATGTCAACAACCTCATGTCGCAACCTCTATTAGGAATGCTGAATGTTTTACCAAATGAAATTCCCACACTGTTCGAAGAAATATTTGGTTTTAAGAAAGGTACACTTTTCTCTTCTATTCTCATTTTTCTATCTTGACTTAACTTCATGTAGTTGATGTTCGCTCAACGATTCTTAAAGTGCCTCTAAATGAATCATAACCCAATAACTGAGGCTCAAAGTTTGTTCTTTAAAATGTCTTCATAATTTTTCTTACAAAGCTGTGACAGACATCTTATTCCGGGGGCTTTATTACGCAGGCGATCCATTGACTGTAATGTTAGACACTTTGAGGAATGAATTTTCTGTGCATCAAATGAGTGGAGTTGGTGGGATACTAAGAGATCTCTTTGCAGTTTCAGCTAATCTACCTGTAAAAACTTCCTTCTTAGAAACTCATGATCTATGCATTTGCAATTTCAGTTCTAGTGTTCATCTAGTAATGTGATCAACATATCAAAAACAATATTTTCAGACTTTGACTAGGATCTTTCCTAAGGACACATTTCTTTGGAAGCTGGAACTGCTTAAGTCTGCTATTGCATCTGCGAATTCTCACATATACGCGGTCAGAGCTGAAACACTGATACTATTGAGGTCTAATAAATTTCTCTGTTTCAAGTGTTCCCCCCCCAAAAAAACATAATTTCAGATTCTCTTTGACTTGCCAAGGGAAGTTCTAGCTTAGAGCTTAGGTGTAATGTGAATATCTGGTTATGACCATTGCAGTGGGCGCGATCAATGGCTGCTGAACAAAGAAGACGTTGACAAAATCTGGCGCACATTGCCAAAATGTATTGTCCGTAAGCTTAATGACAATGGACAGTTTCTCTTTTTAGTAAGTGATCTCAAATACAGAAGAAAGATGATACTTAAGGGTCAAATATTGATACTAACTACCCTTTAACTATCCCTTTTACTGCGTATGTCTCATGTTAGGAGGACGGCGTAGATCTGGTTACTATCATCAAGAGTACATGCTTTTACCGCCGTGGGAAGTCTCATGATCACCTTTCAGATTACATTTTGCCTACACCATTTGAGTTCAAACAACAATTAGACGACCACAGGTAAAATGCCTCACTAATATCTCTAAGATATATCTTTAGATTTTCTTTATGCTTAGAAAGACGAATCAATCTATCAAGTAAAAGATTATAGCGAATACTGAATGATAACTTTCTGCGGTGCAGATTGCTAATGGATGCTACTTCCCCTGTAGTGCTGTCAACTCTAGAAAACGGTAAAATTGTAAGGAGCCTTGAAGGTTTACCTTCGGAAGGACCTGTTCTGTACGTTGGCTATCACATGTTAATGGGATTTGAGCTACTTCCACTGGTAACGCAAATCTTGAGAGAGAGGAACATTCACTTGCGCGGTTTGGCACATCCGATGCTTTTTGTAAACAGCCCAGATGCTTTAGTGGATACACAGATGTTTGACAAATATAAGATATTGGGTGGAGTTCCTGTCTCTAACTTCAATATCTACAAATTACTGCGTTTAAAGTCTCATGTGCTTTTGTATCCTGGAGGTATCCGTGAAGCTTTGCATAAAAAGGTGTTTTTCTTTCTTTTATGGAGATAAAATAAATTTTTATGTTATTTTGTGGTTTTATGTTAGTTTGTGGCCTTCTTACGTTTTCTACATTGTTGAAATTATTTTTGCAGGGAGAAGAGTACAAGTTGTTCTGGCCAGAGCAACCTGAGTTTGTGAGAGTTGCATCTAAATTTGGAGCGAAAATCATCCCTTTTGGTGTTGTTGGAGAAGACGACATCTGCGATGTAAGCTTTCTCTAGTGAATCCTTTTACCTTTTTGTTTCGCGTGTTAGCAAAAAGCATCGTCTCTCTGTATTAAAATGCTCTGATAGATTCTATAATGCTCTACGTTAGATTCACTCGAACCTTGTTTATCAAGTTATTAACTTTGGTTAGGACAATGGATGACTCTCAGATTGTCCTGGATGGTAATGATCAAAAGAAAATCCCTTTCCTAAAGGATTTCATGGAAGAGGCAACAAAGCAAGCTGGCAACTTAAGGTGTTTCATTATATATGTTTTCTCATTCTATAACTATGAATTAAAACTCATATGAACAATGATTTTGAACTTGTTATAATTATTAGGGAAGGCGATGAGAGCGAATTGGGAAACCAAGATTGCTATTTCCCAGGACTTGTACCTAAGATTCCGGGGCGGTTCTACTTTTACTTTGGGAAACCAATAGAAACAGCAGGTATGTTATATATATGCTTAATCTAAACATTTCTCTCTACTAGTCACGGATCTGGATTCTGAAATATGTACATGCAATGGCTTTGTTTTTTTAATTTCGTGGCAGGTAAGGAACAAGAGCTAAAAGACAAAGAGAAGGCTCAAGAGCTTTACTTGCAAGTCAAGTCTGAGGTCGAACAATGCATTGCCTATTTGAAAATGAAAAGAGAGAGTGATCCCTACAGAAACTTGTTGCCAAGGGTGTTGTATCAGGCCTCACATGGTCTCTCTTCCGTAGTTCCAACGTTTGATCTCTAAATTCTCTTTCAGTTGTTTACATTCATTATAAAATAATGTGGCTATGTTGTAAGTAGTCATTCAATTATGATATCTATAGGTCATAATCATGATATTTAGAGGTTTTAAGGATCTTTATTTACATGAACCATGTAAGTATTAAGGTGGTCTTCAAATATAACTCCGTGTGAAAATTTGAGATGCATAGGATTATGGAAGTCTGAGAGGAGATCTTATTATCATTTGACCAAGTTATTTATAGTACCGTTTGAATTAGTATCGTTATGTTATGTTATTGCTCCACACAATCAGTTATATCTAATGAGCATATTAATTTATTCAAGGAACGACAACATAGATTATTGTTATAAAAAAAGAGAAAAGAAAAAAAAAACGATATAGCAGTCTCTACTTAATCACAAGAAGGCAACATTACAGAAAGCGGTTGAAACTGTACTTCTAAGTTATAAGAAAACCATCCATATGTGAGCCTATTCGTCTTGTGATCGTAATAGACAAAACAATGCACACCATACACGTCGACTCGTCCCTATCGTATCGTGATAAAAAAAAAAAAACTATCTGTCCCGTATGAATAGTACCTATGATGTCTAATGTACAGTCTTGAGAGTAATACCTCCAAGGAATATCGAGACGAATCCTCGACCATTCTACAGTATCTTCCATAATCCACAAATCAAATGTAGTACTAGTGGTTAAAGTTTGAACGACTAAAGTTACTTTCCCTTGGTTAGTTTATCAAAGATAGACGATTACTATCGTGTAACTTCCAGTGTAATTAAGAACCATTCCGACATTTTTTTTTTTTTGCCGACATAATACAAAACCCCATTGTCCATTGATGCACACACCATTAGTTTATGGACAATGAGGAGAACGGTTTCACTCATTCATCCTCCATGCTTGCGCAACTTTTCCTTCTCTTCCCATTAATATGAATACTTTATAAGTTTTGAGCCAATGTTGAGCAGATATATAATTCTAAATCGATTGGTACTACAAGCAGACTAAACCAAAACCGAACCACCGAAACTAAATTTATTCTTGAAAATCCGGTTTTCTAAAAGAAGCTAACAATCACAGACACCATACAAAAAAATATTTACGATTTCAACAATCTAGAGAGCCAATCACGTGAATTTTTTATTATACAAATCCAACACATCATGTAGAAATTTATGTTACCGGTTGTTGGTTCATCAAATTAAACAACCAAGTGATCTATTTATAACGGTTTAGTTCGGTTTTCTAAACCCGCTCCACCTGAATCTCACGGACCGCTAGATTATCAAGCTTCTTAGGCCGCTTGTAGTTCTTCAACAAGAGAGAGCAACACACAACACTAACAGAAGAAGCAGCCATTGCAGCACCTGCAATCCATGGAGGCAACCTAAACCGAGTAGACGGGAAAAGCACCCCTGCAGCGATCGGTATGCCCATGAGGTTATACCCGAGAGCCCATACGTAGTTGAGACGAATCCTTGAGAACGTTTTCCTTGAAAGATCAATGGCTGTGATCACATCTTCCAAGTTGCTTTTCATCAGGACAATGTCAGCTGCTTCTATGGCAATGTCGGTTCCTGCACCAATCGCCATTCCTACATCCGCTGCCACGAGAGCAGGTGAGTCATTGACTCCGTCTCCAACCATTGCCACAACATGACCGGAAGCCTGCAAATCATTTCCTTCAATCTTGTATTTCAAAGATGTGAACTTTTTTATACTGTGAAGCTACGTACCTGTAGTTCCTTGACTTTCTCTGCTTTCTGCTCGGGTTTAGCTTCTGCGATAACAGAGTCGATACCGACTTCTCTAGCAATGGAATTTGCAGTTCCCCAGTTGTCACCAGTTACCATGATGCTTATAATATTCATGGATTTTAGAATAGAGATGGCTTCTCGAGCACTCGGTTTCAGAGGATCCGAAACAGCCAGAACTCCAACCAGTTCACTGTCTATAGACACGAGAATTCCAGTCTGGGCCATCTCTTCAGCTTCTGCTAGCAACTCCTCAGCATCGGCTGGAATAGTAATTTTATGACCAGACATAAGGTTCTTGTTTCCAACCATAATCTCTCTTCCTTTAACGGTCGCTCTCACTCCGTTTCCAGTGATAGACACAAAATCACGGGCTTCAGGCCACGCAGGGTTTTCTTCGTCATCTCTGAATTTCTTGGCATACTCAACAATGGCCTTTGCTAACGGGTGCTCGCTGTTTACCTGATAAAAGGATATGTCATCATAGTGATATCAGGTTTGATGTTTAAAAACTTAACCATAAATATTTATGTTTGGGTTCGATGGTTACAAGAGATTACCTCAGTTGCAGCAACAAGTTCATAGAATTCTCGAAGTACCATGTTTTTCAGGAGTTTGGTTTTAACAACCACAGGCTTTCCCATCGTGAGAGTTCCCGTCTTGTCAAAGACAATACAACTTACCTACGCGATCATTAGTACTGTTAAGTTTCATTCATCTCAAAAAAAAGGATTAAAACAATTGGTACCGAAAACCTTAAGCAAGAGAGCAAGTAAATTTACACTAACCTTGTGTGCTCTTTCTAGAGCTTGACCACCCTTTATCAGCACACCTTGAGATGCACCAACTCCAGTGCCAACCATAACAGCAGTTGGAGTAGCCAGCCCAAGAGCACATGGACAAGCTATGACCATGACAGAGATTCCGAATTGAAGAGCTAGTTCGAAACTATCCATTGAAGAAGGGATCCAGGATACAGGGTACCAATGCAGTTTCCCAGCTAAGAACCAGGCAAGCCAAGTTGAGAACGAGAGGAAAATTACCTGCGACATTATAAATCAGTGAATTTAAAGAAGTAGTTGTGCGTCTAAAAGACTAGTTTCTGTTTATAAACAGGTCACATTACTTACCAGAGGAACAAAGAACTTCGAAATTCGATCAGCCAACTTCTGCACTGGAGCTTTGGCCAGCTGTGCGGACTCAACAAGTCGGACAATCTGTGCAAGAGCACTCTCTGAACCAACCCTTGTAACCTTAATATGCAGAACACCGTTCTCGTTCAAAGTGCCTCCTATTACTGTATCACCCTTTCTCTTTGCCACTGGCCTTGCCTCTCCAGTGATCATACTTTCATTCACATGGCTCTGTCCCCATATGACACAACCATCCGAAGCTACTTTAGCACCAGGAACGATTTTGATCACGTCATTCTTCTGTATCAATCGACCATCAATCTCCTCTTCACCAGTCACATTCCCTTCATCGTCCAAAGCCAACAATATCGCAGTGTCAGGTGCCAAGTTCATAAGCTTTGCGATCGCTTGAGATGTTTTGCCTTTAGCCATAATCTCCAAATACTTTCCTAGTATGATAAACGAAATGAGCATGGCACTAGTCTCAAAGAAATCAACTCCCTTGAAATCAGGAGAGGTTGCAGCTCTCAACACTGTGTATAACGAATAGAAATACGCTGCATTTGTTCCCAGAGCAATCAGAACATCCATGTTAGCCGAACCTCGTCGTAACGCCTTGTAAGAGCCAACGTAGAATCTCCAACCGATGATAAACTGGACAGGTGTAGCCAAAACCCACCTTATGATCTCTCCAACGGTGAGCATATTGATGACCTTAAACATCAGCAAATGCTTAATTCCAGGGATATACATTAGGACCATGGCTGTCAAAAACACTGGTACCGTAAAAACCAAACTCCACAGAAACGATTTATAATACTGCTTAATCTCCTCTTGCTTCTGAGATTCTCTGCCTACCCCTCCTTCGGAAAACACCGTTGCCTTGACATGACCACTATAACCAAATACAGTAGACTCTATCACACGAATAAAGTTCCTTGGCCCGGTCACATCAGGTTTGTACAAAACAGATATCTTATCACTCCCAGGGTTGATCTCAACACTCTGAACACCAGGAAGTGCTTCAAGAGACCTCTCAATCATCATAATTGATTCATCAGTAAACTCACCATCAATCTTTAAATCAATCTTGCTCACATCCTCACCGGTACTTATAAGCACTGCTTCAAATCCAGCATTTTCAATCTCTTCAAGTAGTTTATCATAGCTCAAGAGCCTAGGATCATAATGAACTTCAGCTTCTTCGATAGCTAAGGCAACATGAGCTCTTTGCACACCATTAACTGATTGCAAAACTCCTTCGATGGTTGAAGAACATGAGGTACAAGTCATACCGTTTATCCTTATCCTACATACTTGCCTCGACCTCTCATTCGCCTCGTTTTCTACCAGCGATGCTTCAAATCCAGCATCCTCAATTGTCTCACGAATAGTCTCTACCTATCAATACAATAATCCACAACCACCACATACAATTAAAATCCAAATCAATTCATCACAGAAACAGCACGATCGATCGATTCACATATCACTAGAATATATCGAAGTATAAGGAGAATCAGATAATTAATTCGCGATCGAAGCTTACAGTGACAGAGCTAGGGTAAAACAGGATTTGAGCACGATTGTTCAAGGCGTCGATGACAGCTTCGTGAATCCCAGGGAGACGTTTGATTTCTTTCTCGATAGATCCAGCGCATGCGGAGCAAGTCATCCCTAATACGCGGAACACCGCTCTCGAAACCGCTTCCTCCTCATCGTCGTCGATCTTAAGCACCGCCGTCTCCGACGGTGATCCTCCGCTGCTACCTTCGCCGTTACCTCCGCCGTAGCCGCGAGACTTTTTGGTTAGGTGTTTTCGCACGACGGGGTAACGCTCGGTGAATCTCTCTTTCCGTATGCATGTGAGAGCCAATAGCTTCGTCGCCATTGAAAAGATGATCAGAATCGTATTCGAATTTTGATTAGGTTTGTGGGAAATGTAAGACTTTGAATGCCTTTGCTTTTTAAATAGACACGAAGAGGGAAATAAGGTATATGACAAAATATGTGGGCCGATTATCTAAAATATTCAAATTAGCGGGTCCTACTGAAAAAAATACTTTATTTTAAGTTACCACCACCGCCATTATATATGAAAATATCCGCTCTGAATTTTGTAATTTTTGGTTTAAATTAAGGAGTAGTGAAAACAAATATTTTATAATCGTGTAAAGTGTAGACACCTTTTACTTTAAGGTTCGCTAAAATAATGGATTGGTTGATTAATTACAGTGTCATTATGTCATCATTACGACATCCCATACTATGCATTGAACAACTAAAATAGTTTAAAATGTTTTACGTTATAATTCTTTTAATAATGACGAATTATATAATTTAAAATTTTTAATAATTTTAAAATGAATAAAAGATACAATATAGGGGATGGTGAAGTAGTTTTACTTGTTTTTGTTTCAGTAATTATTTTTTTCGTCCATTTCTATTAAATATTTTACTTGTTGTTATTAATATTATTTTTTTTTCCATTTCAAGAAAAAAGAAGTCAAGTAGAATTCGTGTCAAGTTACTTGTTTTTTTTAGCTTTGGCGTACTATGCGACCGTTGCGTGCTATAAGATAAATTCTACTATAAAAAAATATGGTTTAAATGTTAATATAATGTAATAAAAGTTTGTCAAACGTAACTTTGCTAATCCATATCCAGTTTAAGGTCAGATGGAATCTATTATACGTGTCTGACTAATCTTTGATGGCACTCAACCTCGTAAGAACTAAGAAGTCGTACCGAACTGAAATTGGCGGCTTTATAACAGTCAAAGACTCCAATAAACAATAGTTTCATTTCCTTAACATAGGATATCATTGTTCCAAAATAGTTCACTACATTACACATTCTTTAAGCTCTCATAGAATTTCCAAATTAAAAATCTTTTACAAACTCTATGTTTCTCTCTTCCTTTACAAACACTTTAAACACCCCCAAAAACCCAACAAAACTAAATAAGAACATAAGCGATACGTAAGAACTCAAACACACTCGTTAAGATCAGAGAAAGAAAAAAAAAAAGAAAAAAACAATTTCCAAATGTTGTAAACGAGTCGACTGATTTACAGAGTTGGGGTGTTTTGGTTTCCAGTTAGCATTTTATCATTCAACACTTTCTCTCCTTTTCTCCATCAAACTCCTCACGAGTCAAGAGCGAGCTCAGCCCAAGCCAAAGAAGATGATCTAAGCTCTGCCGAAATCGACAAACTGATTCTACTCTCCAATGTCTCACATATCTCTTGCACTGAGGGCTTGTTGTTATTGTTGTTGTTGTTGTTTGGATCCCGGTTCAAGCATTGGCTTGCTACTTCGCATACAGTCTCAAGTTCTTCTTGGTTAAAATGTTTCAGCTCTGGATCCACTAAACTTGCCATTGCCTCTGGCGTTTCAAGGAACTCCTTCGCCTGCACAGTGCAGAAAACATGATAAAAGGTCAAGACTTTTGCAACCAAAAACCACATTCGAGGTTTGATAAAACTAAACAGGTGAAAAAGGCTGAGACTTTCACATCCAGAGATCGCAAACAGAGAAGAAATTAACTCAGTTTATGGTTTCCTTACCCATTCAATTAAGAAACCTCTGTCTTTGCAAAAAGGAGGTCTTCCACTGACAATTTCCAGCAAAAGAACGCCGAATGCATAGATATTACCCGATACATCGAGGTAACGGCTCTCCATTGCGTTTGGGAGCACGCATACCGCACCCTGACTATTGATATTTCTCAAATTCTTTTCTGATCTCGCAAGAATCGTCTTCCAGCATTCGAAATCAACCAGCTGCATGCATCAGAGAAAGCCAGAAAAACAAACATAAGCTTACTTTAGCTAATTGTATTGTTCAGATAACAAGGTGGTCTCACTTTACTTTACCTTGGGAGTAAAATCTTCTGTAAGATAGATTGCGTTTGAGCTCAGCTCAGAGATTGTAAATGGAGGGTCAAGTTCCATATGAAGGTACTTGAGACCGCGTGCGATGCCTATAACAATCTTCATCCGTCTTGCCCATGATACTAAAGCCGCTTCCCCGTCTGCATCAGAACATTTATCATTATAATGTTATCTAGCCAAAACAGTATAGTATGAGGCGATAAAGCTCTGAGGAAGTTAGATTTTACAGTGGAGGTGCTCGTATAGCGTTCCGTTCGATGCATACTCAAAAACAAGCATTCTTGCAAATGGTGAGGTCTCTTTGCAGTATCCCAGCAATTTTCCTGCGTTCTCGTGGTTCAGTCTAGCCAAATCTGCAACCTGAAACAGTGGGACAATGTGCGTAGAAATCTCAGCAACAAAAGCAGCTTTTCTTTACATTATCTTCCATCTAATATGAGAAGAAGCTACCTCTCTCTGGAAATATAGCTCGAGGTATCCGGTCCAATCTTCTTCTTTGACGCAAAGAGAAATCACCGCAATCTCAGGCCCACCTTTCATTGTTCCTTTATAGACCTGACTATCTGCAGATAAACCAATGATGTTGCTAAAGTCTTCACACGCCACTTCAAGCTCTTGTCTTGTGAATCTCGATACATCCTTCAGCATTTCAGAATCTGGATTAAAAATACCAAAAGCCACTTCTTTTGAGTTATTTGCTCCATGGATTTTGTCTTGGAAGTTGGAGAATTTTGGAAAGATTCTAACCTACGTAGACTGTGAACTTTTCCTTTTCGCTTGAAGATTTCTTCCAAGGAATGATGATAGATGACCTGTTATTCCAGCGGTGAACTGCTGAGAAAAGGGCAACTAGGAAGAGCAAACCGACCATTGATCCTGTGACTATCTCAAGAGCAAGAAGCCACTTAGGTTTGAATCCTCTATGATGCTTAGCCACAATTTCAGCTGACTGGTGCTTAGGGGGAGAGCTCGGGCTTTCATGAGTCTTGACCAGCTGTGGATTACCTGCGACAGGGATTACATTCAGTAAACCAAAACTCATCGAACTTGTATGTCAATGAAATGAAAAAAAAAAAGCGTATCTTAACACACCGCACTGGGACGAAGGTCTATGCTTAAGTTCCTTGTTTTGCATGCAGTTTCCTTGAAAGCTTGTCCTAGTGACCATAAAAAGAGAAACTCTCAAGCAAAATTGGAGATGTCTAGAGCTCGAAAAGACAGCTTAGATAATACGAATACCTTGGAAGATGCTCTAAACATTTCGGAATGTTTCCCACAAAGAAGTTGTATGAGAAGTCAGCTACTTTCAACAGAGAAGACTTGCACAAACCGGCATTATTTGCACTTGAATTTGAAGAAAAGCTGAAGAGTTAAATAAACAAAATCCCATTAACATTGTCATTATAAACAAAAGTCACAGAACTGTTTCACCTTTTGAACTATTAGCGAAACTCACACTTTTGACGGATAGCCCGAAGCTCCACCAGCAATAAGACTTCCTTGAAGCCTATTCCTGTCGATATGAAGTTCTTTAAGGTACTTCAAGTTACCAAGCTCCGGAGGCAGCTTTCCAGTTAAACCATTGGACTGTAGGTTTCTGCAAATGTGAAACAAAACTGTCTTCTCAACAACTAATCCTTTAAAAAAAAGGTAAGTTTGATTGCGGAAAAGGTTGAATCTTTATTACATTATCATAATACTGGACAAACTCCCGATCTCCGCTGGGATTGGTCCCATCAGATGATTGTTTCCCAAGTCCAAGATCTTGAGATTCTTCAATTTTCCAATCTCCTTGGGTATAGTCCCGAGTAGAATGTTCCCATGCAGGATTCTACACAGAAACATTCAATGATGTTAACTCTTAATCTCAATGCATCAAACTAACATATTTGTGAGTATGTCGAGAGAGATGAAAACACACAGTTCCTGAAGGTAGGTTATTTGTCCCAATTCTGGCGCAAGGAACCCTTTTATCGACGAAGCCGATATATTTCTGCACGTTTTAAAAAAAAAGATCAACAGAGTATAAACACAAGCCAAATCTCACACTAAACTACAGGTAAGTGAAAGCAAGCAAGATGAAGAAAAGAGACTGAGTCTTACATCTTGATAACATGATCTTTAGATGGAGAGCAATTAATACCGGTCCAAGCACAAGGATCTGAATTGGGGTCATTCCAATTAGACATAACTAGCAACGGGTCCTCATAGATAGCTTCCTTGAATCTTCTAAGAGCTTCAACTGTAGAAAGAGTATCAGATAATTAAAAAGCCTTAAACTTCACAAGATTCAACTGATTTCCTCCAAAAAAAATGTAATCTTTTCTTCAAGTCGATTGAGATTCTCTACACTAATCCTAGCTCGTAACAGTTAAGTAGAATCTAAAAAGTTGGAGCTTTTACTTAACAGTTTCTTTCCTTTGCTAAGTTACCTAACAAGCGAGAAAACGATTAACTTCACAGAATCTGAGATCTGGGTTTAAGCAAAAGTAACTTCACAGAAGAGAGTACCTTCGTTAGAAGCGAACCCATCACAAGAAACGAAGAAGAGACCAAGAACAAGAGACAGCTTTAGAGCTAAAGAACAAAAGTTCGATCTCATTATTTCCTACTTGTTCTTTCTCAAGATTCCCTCAAATTCGTCTCATTAAACCCAGATTCTCTCTCGCAGAACCAACTAGTTTCCAGATGAAGAATCTGGAGAAAAGAAGAGAACTTTACTCGAGAAGTACTTTGAAGAAACGAAATGTTTAAGCTCAGGAAGAGAGCAGGATTAGCAAAGAGAGAAAGAAAGAGAGAGAAGATGAAGAGGAGACAATGAAATGCGAAAGAGTAGTGAAACTGAGAAAAGATAATAGGATTTAGCAAATAACCTATCAAAGGAAACTCACTGAAAAGGGGAAAAAAAGAAAAGAAAAGTAGGAATTAGCAGAGATGATGATGAAGAAAGGAGAGAGAGAGAGAGAGAGAGAGAGAGAGAGAGAGAGAGACTTGGATTCAAAGACAGGTTTGTTGTTTTTATTTTTCCTTGTTGGAGGGGAAAAATGAGCTTTAAATTTTTTTTATTTAATAAAAGAAAATAATGTAAATTATAAAGAGAAAAATAAAGATATAATACTACAATGAAAAAAAATTTAGATAAAGGAAGAATGTTCTCTTTCTCTTTTTTGCCTTTTATTTATTTTACTTTGGGAAACTTTATGCGATTCTGAGTTATTTTTAAAATTTATAAATTATGGGTGTTTTCTGTTTAGCATGAATATTGTTTTTTTTTTTTTGTGTGTGTTTGTTCAGTTTACAATAATAATATCAAATTAAACTATATATGTGGCAAAAAAACAATTCTAGTACTCAGGAAATATCCAAATATTTCTATATCAGGAACTCATTGTCATTGTACTAGTGGAAGGAATATCTACAACTGTATTTTTTGCATGAGATTTCAATCGGAATTACTACTTTTTATTTTTATACAAAATAAGTACATTATCTGTTAAGGAAAAATCGTTTCATATGTTAAGGTTAAAATCTATTTTAGAAACTGAACTACTTTAAACTTTTTAACACAGCAACAACAAACAAAAAAAAGGCCACATTTTGATTCTCAAAGAAAAAAAGAATCAAGGTGTATTAGAATAAGTTAGAAATGAATAAATTTCGTTGGATGATTCTTAATTATAGAGTATAATATTGATGCTAATCATTGAAATAATAGCGCGTTTAATTATAAAGAGAATTTTCATGGTACGGTGTCTACGGTGATCTAGAGCATTGCTAAGCTGTTAGTGGGACATACCGTACTACCGTAGACCGCATATGTGATCCATGAATTGTATTTTAATCGAACGGTGAACATATATTATATACATGCAAGTTGCGTTCGTATATATGTTACATGAATTAGTTTCTTAAAGAAGTAATAGTGTGAGGGGCAAAAGAGTTTATCAGAATTTACGCCACCAATCGTGCGAGGTTATGCTTTGGAGGCTTGGAGCATGTGATGTGACGAAGACGCGCTGCAGTTTTTAGGTTTATATTGATTGAGATTTGTCAAAAACATTGTCTCGCATATTATTTGCATAATCAAAACTTTATATCAAAATTCAGAAAGATTTTCGGATGATCCCACTCGTAACCATATAGATTCACATTTCACAGTAGGCAAGTGCGTCAAGGAAGACAAAAGTCAATTATGTAACCCCATTCGATGAGGGATAGTGCTACTTGGTATAGCTAGATATGGAAGAGATAAAGAATCATCCAACGAAATTTTACAATCCAGTAGCTTTTACTTTTTACTTGTACTTCAATGATCGACTTGCCAATATTAGATTAATCTTTTTTATAGGTGAAGTTTGCTATATCTGCGAAAACATCAAACATCAAACATCAAATCACATATGTTTCATTAAGTCATGAATAGGATATGTAATATTGAACTTGCGCTTTGATAAAATAAATTTGTTACATTGAGTCATGAAAAGGATACATGAACAATTATTACTCTTTTAGAAAGCAAAAAAAAAAAAAAAGAGAGAGAGAGTGGTATGAGTCTTAGAAAAGCTACAAAACTCAATTGAACTTGGCTCTAAAATAAATCGGTTGTCTCATGACAAAAAAAAATCAAACTTTATATAAGAAAATTAGAGAAAATATTATGCAAATTAACAAAATAAAGCTAGAATACATAATCAAATGGTCTAAAAGATGCAACGCTCAACAACTCTATCAATTTAATAATTCATATTAATTGTCAACAAAGTTAGAGAACATATATTTCCAACGTTTGGTACAAAATGTCATAAACATATTTAGATGAATCCAACAAACCCCTCGTTTATTTCTAGTACATTCTACGTTTCTTATTTAATACTCCTACAGTTCTTTTGTAAGTTTGTAACAATATATATCTAAATTATATAATTGGCCTTAACTGATCGTAACTTCACAAAATTGAACAACAAACAAGAGAATGGGACAAATTACCCATGCGTGTTCCATTTGTTTGTTTCTAACATTTTTCGTGTTAGATATATCAGTGTTTGAACGTACACACACATATTGGCCAAATTCAGAAAAGGATTGTATGGGAGCTACTTTCTTTAATTTACTTTAGCATGTTCATTTTGCCAGATAATATATTGAACATTTCTTTTGTACGCCGATGATTGAAGATCGTTAGAAAAATTGGCTGATGCTTCATTAAATCTCCTGTGTCATTTTATGTTTTGATTACTTATGCGCTTGATCTCGAATGGAATCTATTAATTTTCTACTGCCTTTTCGATCTTTATAATAACGATAATAGCTAAAAATGGTGTATTATATATGTTTTCTAACTGAATATCATATGCATACATAATATTCGGTGACAAATACTAGTTATTCATATGTTTTTGGACATGAATTAGGTTCCCCAGTCGTCACACCCAATGCTTACAAGCAAACATTGAGTAGATACAAAGGGAAATTGATAAGGACCATCATGAATACTCAACTTTGTGATGACATCAAATAAAATAGGCCACTTGTCCAATCATAATTTTAACCAGAAAATGTTTAAAATAAGTAGTTTATTGACTCGAAGAATGTTTAAATATTTTTTGATCTAACAAGGTATGCAAATACCGTACCGTTTTCATGGTATTTTTACACTATTTACTAGACATGCTTATCAAAAGATGTTTAATTAGTGTGGTTATGCTTTAATGGAAGAACTATCGACGCTAAGATTATAAGTTTTACTATAAGGTTTCAATAACTGAAAATAATATATAGAAAATGTATTGTTTAACGAATTTTGTTTTTCAACAAACTAGATTAGTATGCTTAAACTTTTATATCAATCTACACTATCAGTTTTTTTTTCTTTAGCATGAGAAAAATCTCAAACACAAATATTCACCGAATCACCGTCGTGCACGTGATGAGAAAATGAACATTTAATGAAAATGAACAAACCAACATTGTAATATTCATAATAACGAAACAACCAATAATAAATACACTCTTTGTCACATACTAATAAATATATACATCATTCTAGTATTAATGGGTTTTAAATGTTTTAATGTACTAGTAATTACTTATGTGCTAAGAAGAGATACACGTTTGTTGCACCAAGACGAGTAACCAAGTTGGTACCTAATGGCTTGTACAATATCTCCATCGATCATAAATATTTTCGAAGCGACAACTTCTTGGTTAAAAAAAAAACAAATTATTGGAATTTGGTATATGATAAATCGCATGAAGGTAATAGCCTTTGAGGTGTTATTCTTTTTGACAAGAAGTTCCAATTATTCAATAGTTAATTGTGCTTATATGATCTACATTGAATGAAATTTGTATTCATCAAGTCACGAAAAACTTATTAATTAGAAATGTATGTAAAGGTTTTCTCTGTTGACATACCATCTTATATATATTCACATGGATTTGATAATTAATTCCCCATAAAACTATAATCAAATCGCAGTATCTTCACATGCCCTCTAAAAAAAATACCTGAACTAGAGAAAAGTAAATACAAACATATATCCATTTTTTCTTTTTTTAAAAACATACCATAAATGAGTCGAACTAATTAAACCAGACTAATGTGTGAAAGATTTGGGCCAAGAAGCTTCACACATAACATTATCCTCGATTATGGTACATATCATAAGGTTACATATAAATAAAAGCTGCATATTAGGTCAACAGGTTTCAATGTGTGTTCGATTCAGGTTTCGGACTTTGATCTTATAAGCAACTACCACATTTGTTTATGTGGACCATCTGACATCTGTGTACTGATCAAGGAATGATATCTCTCTCATATTCATAACCAATATAAGATCCGATAAATTAAACCAAATCTAAATTACATATCAGCTAAAATAATATCATTTTATTGAACGTTTTTCCAGTAAGCGTCCTCCCATTTCTCAACTTGCCGGATGAGATTCAATTTCTTCCTATGGAACTTTTCAAGACCGTTAGGGTCAAAAGGAGGAGGAAGTAAACATGGGCCTGAAATGTGAGGCTCATCAACTAAAGAGCCCATCAAAAAACTCTTGTTAGGCCCGTTAGCATCTTTAGAAGGGCACACCATTGCTGCTGTGCACATTTCAACACTATTTTTGGGAACTTGAGGCTTGAACTTGAGAAGTTTTGAGTATTCATTCAACAAATGGAACATGTAATCATACACGTTTTCCATTGATAGATCCCTTTGCATGAACTCACTTGCTCCTCTTCCTATCTCTTGAGCCTGCAACCAAAAATAAACAAAGAGCATGCACAACTGTTGTGATCGAACTTTTCAAAGTATTAAACAATATATTTTTGGTACTTTAACAAGAAGTAAATAGAAATATTTTTTTTCAGTTACACAAACTATCGAATTATACTGTTATAGGCCTATCCAGCTATTTATAGAGTATATTAGAGAGCTAAAATAATTATATTTTCCACAAAACTGAAACCAATTACTCAAGTAAATATATATCAACTTTTATATACTTTCTTTACATTTTTTTTTTTTGATAAACTATGTGATCTATGCTTCTTTATTAAAACCTAAATCCTTTTCAAGGTTTAGAATGGTGTGATTTTTGTACTTGACAAATAGATGGAGGAAGTGAGAATGTCAGATTATCTAGAAAGAGATGCAAAGAAAAAATTATTTGATGATGGTACCTTTTGAATGTGATTATTAAGCCAATCAACAGCAAATTTGATCGATCTACATTTATCTTTGTCCTTAATGGGCCAATAGTGTTGGAGAGGTTGAAGAGTTCTCGAGAAGAAATCATAGTAATAAGGTTTCACCATCAATGTGACTGAGTCACATGCTAATATGTATTTCTCACTCACTGACCATCCATATCCTTCTATATATATCTTGTACCTGCACAGCTTATAGTCCCAATAATTAAAGTCAATATAATATATTACAAAACTCAAATTCGACTTGGTACTATGAGACAAAAAAAAATTATATATATTTATTGAGGTACTAACCTGTAAGTGCATTGATCAGCTACATTTGAATTCTGAAATCCTCTTTGTCCTTCTGATATCCAATCCTATGTAAGTACAAATAAAACATTGCTCATACATTCATTTTTATACCACATGGAGAGATAATATAAATAAAATATGATTGTACGAAGTTACGAACATAAGCTTATAGAAGCAAATATATACCTGAATGAAAATTCTAGCATTCCAATCATGTTGTGAGGATAAATTGCAAGTAAGAAGATCTTCTCTTGAAGGGGATGCAACAAAAGGGTTCCCTTTCCAATATGCATAAGCTTCTCTCTCCATAAACTTCTTCTTCTTCTTTCCTTCTTCCATTTCTTTCAACACTTTGCTCCATGGCTTTATGTTTATCTCTTGCCTTCACCATCGCAAATTAACTCATCTTATTTCAAATTTACCAAGTTACCAATTACGCCAAGAAATCATAAATTATAAGAAAAATGAATTTCGATAGAAAACATATCTAAATCTAGTATGAAATTATACCAAAGTGGAACTACTGCACTTCATGTTTTGCTTAAATATTGAATGATAAAAGAATTCACAAGTTACTTTAGTTAATTACTTAATCAAAGAATAGAAAGAGATCGATAAGCTACAACCACATATTTAAAATAGTAGTGGCATTGTGCATTGATGAGTGAAGAATAATCAAATACTTGAGACTTACTCTTTTGACCCTTTTGAATTACTATAATCACGAAAGAATCTATGTGTATAAAAGAAAAATTGGACCCCTGTAACTTTTTTCCGGCATGTGATCAAGTGGGGACTCGTGTACTTTAACAACCATACACGCTTCAGACAGGAAAACAAAAGAAGAAAGAAAAAAAAAGAGAGAGAAGAGACACATTCCAGTACATACCATCCCCAAAATGACCAATCGGGAAAGACAATATCCATCGTCCATCTATCCCCGCCATACCTAAATAGCGCAGGTGGTCCATCCTCAGCCGTACGATTAGATCTATTGTAGTCGTCCGATCTAATGACCGGCCGATCATCACAGTCAAACATGAGGTCAACGTCAGGCAATTTCCCTGGATACTTTCTCAACAGCTGAAGAATCCCCCACAGTGTGAACGCGTCTCTAGTCTGTATAGACTTCCTGTAGTTTTCGACGAAAACCTTGCCGTCTACAATAACTAACCTGAAATGCGCCGTCGTTTTGCCTCTTTCTACCATTTCTCTTGTGATCCCCGTTTCTCTCCATGGCTTTAGATCCTCGTGGATCCACTTGAAGTAATCAGGACACGACCGGTTCGATTCGGTTTGCTTATGATAACCGGATTGAGGTGTTTGAGAGCAAGAGCCGGACCGGTTTTGATTCAAGAAACTTGCGCAATCTACTGAGATTCCGGTTTTCTGCGTTGATTTCGGTACAGTTACAGGTACCGGAACCGGTTTTGTTGTTATTATTGTCGGTCGATTATATGAAATGGTCTACAGTAAACAAAATTTTCAAAAAAAAAAAATTTGTAATCATTTATTTGTTTTCATTGAAAAAATATTAGGATTTAACTATGTAATGAAAAGGTCTCAAGAATGATTACCTTGTTAATCCATAGAGGTGTTCTTGAGCAAGAACCAGACCGGTTTTGATTCAACAAACTTGAGCAATTTACCAATACTTCGGTTTTCTGCGGTGGTTCTAGCTCCGGTACCGGTTTTGTTGTTACTAGTATCGGTCGATCAAATTGTTTAGTCGTCTTTGATTAGCAAAAAGAAAAGATTATATTAATTTTAATTTTCTTGATAACGTAATTATATAGTGAAGAAGCTTAGTTAGTTACCTTGCTAAGCCATAGAGAGGAAGTGACGGCAATACCGGCGGCAATAAGGAACAGGAGAAGGATCAAGGTGGCCACGTGGGGTTTTCCGACCACCGGACGGTAGGTTTTAAAGTCGGAGATTAAAGAAGTGAGAGCTCGAGGTTTAGAGAATAGAGAGGTCATTATTATCACTTGTTGTTTGGATACTAAAGGGAATCTTTTTGTCTGGTTTATTTTGTTGATCTCATTGGGGTTTCTCTCTCTTTCTTCCAGTCTCTCTTTTTTTTGTTTGTTCTCTTAATTGTTTTTTATCTGATTAAAAAAATTTAAGCAAGAAACAAAAAAGGAAAGAAAATGTATGCGTGTGTTTGACAAAAAAAAATGATAACGACACGACATTGATGATGATAGTGGACTTGTTTTACTTCTTTGGAGTTTGGAATTACTAAACTTCTTTACTCGATCGTGTAAACTACGGCAATTTAGTGCTATTATGATAATCATATACGACTATTTTAACCGTGGTATTGCCCGTGAAAAGGGTTTGAATATAACTAGCTTGTATTAATTTATTACAACATGATCTACTAAACTTTTCAAACTTCTAACATTTATGTACTAATAAATATTGATTTATCGTTCACCGTAAACGAACTCTATCTATCTAGGTTATAAGAAAATAAACCTACACATATATATATACCTCAGATAATCTAACCACGCGTTGTCCGAGAAAAAAAAGCCAATATTGATGCAGACTATATGTCTATATATATATAGACGAGCTTTGGAATTCAATTAATGTTTTGATTAACCAATGAATCAGTAACGTTTTCACAGTCCTTATTTACACTTTTGCCTTTAAAACAATACTTATTACAAATATATTCTTATCCAGTTGAAATGTTCTCATGTGGTTACGTTATGTTACATCGTAAGCTCTAATATTTTGGGTAAAGATATACATTTATATCACAGACTCACAGTTCCATTTAACCTCTGCTCAAGGGAATTGTCATATATATGGGAACTGCAGCACGTATATGATACAGTTTATGATATACATATATTGTCTGGAATCTGAAGTCTTCATATTGGTAAAGTGTCGTTACATATATTTGCACGCATATATAGATTTCAGTAATCTTCAGTGTATGGATCACTGACAAATAAACCTTGAAAAGTCAATATATACCCAAATAACCTTCTGGCAATTTTTGTCTTTGGAGAAAAAATTGATTTCTTCGAAGGATATGTACATAACTATGCTTACATACACAAGATATGCGGTTTATATATAAGTCCGTCGAATTTTTTCTAAGCTTTGGCCTGTATCTTTATCTTTCCATAGGGAATCTAACTTCGGGGATATACTATTAATGCAAATCGCAAAAAAAGAAGCAAATCCTTGAATTGATAGGGTTATTATGTGAATCATTACTATTTCACTAAGGTTCCGACAAGATTCCCGAGATTTTTCTCAACATATACAATTCCCTCTATTTTTTTTACAAAGGGTTTTCTCTAAAAATACGAAAATTAAAAAAATTCTTTTTTTGTTAACTAAAATATTAAATACTACCATATCTATATTTACTTATCTAATTAGAATGAGTTTAGGTAGAGAAGCATTAGTATTTTATGATAATATCAAGAAGACTATTAATGATTAATTTTGTATAGAAATGTAAAAAACTTTTATAAAAAAAACACAGAATAAAATATTTAAATGCCTTAGAAATAAAAATGGAGAGAGTGCTAAAAAGAAAGATAACAAGTCATTGAATAGATAAAGACATAATTCTAAACATCCTGGAAGTGGAAGATGGCTTCTGTCTTTTGTATTGTCCCCCCCCCCCAATCAATGTGTTTTAAATCCAACGACTGATCTAATACTCTTATATGTTCAACCATGATTAAGGAAATAAATTGGTTTCAAGTTTGTTTTAATGTCTTTTTGGAGATAGCATGGACTTTAATTTATACATGTATATAAAAATAGAATATTATTTTGCGCGAAACTGTATATATTTTTTTGTGTGGATACATGATAGTCTTGAATCTACTTTTGATATAATAATATCTATAAACATCATACATTATTGGTCAAGTGAGGAAATTATATCCAATCCAACTGTTTACATTACATTAATAATTCGCTTTGGGTTTAAATCCATCAAAGTTTACGGAAGTTAATGGTTTTAGTAGGGGTGTTCAATATAGAGTTCATCTGATTTTACTTTCATTTTCTTGATTTTTCAATTTTTTTTTGTTTTTAAAAATTAGTTATCATATTGATTTCATATCTACTATGGTTTGGTTTAATTAATATTTTTTCAGTTTTTGGTTTATTTGATTTTTAATTTTTTTTTTTTATAAAATTGGTAAGAATTTAAATTATATTATTAAAAATCTAATCTATTAAAAAGTAAAAAATACTAATATTATTATTTTAATTCTCAAATAAATAAAATTTAGTAAAATTAAAGTAAGTAATGAGAAAAAATCAAATCAATTATTAACTTAAAACAAAATAAATATCAAAATTATATAAACATACATATACTTATATTAATATATATTACTATATTTTTTTTAATAAGTTTCTTTCGATTTTGTTAATTTACTTAATTTATAACCGAACCATATCTATATATTGCGGTTTCTAAAAAATATTATGTATTTAGTTTATACGGTATTATTAAAAGAAAACCATATTATCTATTTTGGTTCGGTATATATTGGTTCAGTTCAGTTTTACTGAATTGTATAGCTCTAAATTTTAGTTTCAAGCATTTGTGTGTGTATGCAAATTAGGATTATATTAAATTTAATTGTGGATGGCAAGTAAAAATATTTTTAGTCACCGAGTAAAACTCATTTATTACATTGAAAAAAAAAAGAATTAAACAGATAGGTTACAAGTTTAAATTGTAGATAAAAATTAGAAGTTTCTTTAAAAGGAATTATAGTGTTTTACAATAATCCATTTCAAATGGATGTATTCTTCTGCCAAGATAACGAATCAATTAGCTCATAATGCATCTAAGGCTTACTGTTTAAAAATTCCAGGAACAACTAGTAGCTACAGTGATGGTTGATGCCTTGCCATCGTCAAATGGAAAGGCGAGCCATTTAACGTGCAGAAGTGAGTCACGATGACGGCATAAAATGGCATGAGAGATGGTTACGTTGGTGAGCTCTTGCTCCACCAACGTCAAAGACTAATGACAGGTTTAAAACCTAGATAACAGCGTCAAGGAGAAAACGGCTTGGGTGAACTAAGAAACAATCCTAGTTTCAAGCATTATTGAACAACCTTTACGGTTGGTATAACAGTTTGAAATACGTACGTATATATAATCATATTGCCGAATAAGAAAATGTATGTTATTCGTCAGATACTCAGATCACTTTAGTCTTTAGATTTTATTACCGAACTGTAACAAATTTAGATCATTACGATGATACAGTTGGAGAGACGTAACATGCACAAACTTGGAATTCAGTTTACTGGATATAAAAAGGTTCAGAAGTCTCGATTTGCAATGATATAAAACACAGAGGTCCCAAGATGAATACGTGCAAAACTGTGGGACCTTTATCTAATTTAAATATAATTATAATGTCGTGCATGATCCTCAATATAATTATTGGACATGTGTATTTTTAAAAAAGGATTATAAACATTGATAATTTGATATGGCTTTATATGTTTTATTTTATTATAGCAATATCTATTATGCAGATTTGAATATATAATCAATCATAACAGATGGCACTAACACAAATCACTAATCTAGTTTTGTGTCCCTAATGGAATGCAAATTCAGTAAGTAAGTAAAAAAAAAAAAAAAAAATCTCTACAAGAGTACAACTGTCGACAAGGGAGCATGCACGTAGCGACTTACTACCAAAAGCTAATATGCAGGAGAGATGATCTCGACTTATTACTACTAAGTTGCAAAAGACTTTTGCAAATACATTGGAGAGTTTTATGTCATCAATGGAACGTAGCGACTTATACTACTAAAAGCTAAAATACATGAGGGATGATCTCGCCAATTATGAAAAAAAGCGATGCGAGCATGTATGGAGGCCGCAAGTGTGGCAGCTGCAACTATAACGTGTCACGGGTGTATGCGTGATTTTCAAGCATGGCTAGCTTCTAAAAGTGACAGCAGGCCGGTCTAGGTCTCTTCAGACTTCCTTGTTGTCGTGTGATACATTACGAAGACGCAATTAATCAAGCATTCTCTATGGTTTCCTTGTGTGACATAGTGTTAATGAAGTCGCTAGTTTCGCACCACAAGTTCCTTGCCGGTGTTAATATATCTCAATAACAACTTGAAGAACTCGACTTTCCATAAATTGTTGCCACTAAAAAAATTTCACTGTAATTATTCCCTCAAACATACATATACATATAGTAAAACATAATTAACTCTTAGAATTAACGAGCCTCACAAAATTTTTTACCATCTATAAAAGTATAAAAGCAATCTTTCAGCCCAAAAGAAAAAAAGCAATCTAACGAAAAAAAGAAAAGAATGATTCAAGGAATTACTTTTATATCTCTAGTGCAATGCAACCCAAAAAGTTGGTTGCTTAATTGAATAGCCGAATAAACAGATGATATCCATTGTTAATCCGAAAAAATTGTACGATGAAAATAATTGAATACATTTGTCATTCTCCCGACAAACAAAAAATTAATTTTCTAATCGTTTAGCTCACTTTAGTCTTTGTTCTCTTTAAGAACAAAGTTGATGGAAATATTTTCATCATTAATTATGAATGATGGAGTCGGAAGAGGCAAAACATGCCGCAAACTCAGACTCTCAATTTCATTATGAGGTTTTAAAATGTTTGAAACTGTAATGATGTCAAAACATTAGGTCCCAAACTGAATAAGTATGGGGCCTTTTTCTAATTTTATACCCTTTAATAAATTATACGGTTGCGCATAATCCTATTTATTTTTCTTCTTAAGAAAGATAATGAAATGTTATAGAATGATAGGAAGAAAAAATGTTATAGAATGATACGAGTGCGTTATATATCTTGACTTTAACCGTATGTGATTGATAAAATAAGTAGTTCACGTACGTATGGACCAATTTAAATTAACTTACAAAATGGGTTAGTTTGTGGCCTGAAATGAAACGTGTGACCCACCAATTACCAAAGGATAAATATTGTTTAATTTCAAAATTTCGAGGATAATTCAGATAATTGAAAAGACTACGTACTGACTTTTTGAGTCATTGTAAAGAAGACTGATTAATTTTCCACTATAAATTATGTTTATGGTCTGAATCGATTCCAATGATAAAACTTAAGAAGAAAAAAAATATTTTTTTGGGCGGGTGCCATCATAGTCATGCTCGTCTCATCACCTTGATTCACAAATTAACTTCTTCTTTTTTTATATCGCTTGCAACAAATTGAAAGGAAATTTGAAAATTGAGCGTCTATATTGGTTTTGATATAACGAATATTTAAAGTATATTGAACAATATCCCACGTGCCATTAACCTATTAGGCGTGGAGTTGATCTCAAATTCATGTTAAAATTTTAAAGATATGTACTAAAGGGTTTTAGCTCTAATGATTAAATTCGATTATTCCAAGTGAATTGGAATGCCTTAACTCAAGCTCATTAACCAGGTACGTATGCGGTCATTTTTTTCAGTTGCAACAAACCAAGGGCAAAGATCATGAAATCTATATAATTTTTTTCTTTGTGATATAACTATAAAAAAAAAAACGATTTTGATCCATTGTAGAGTTAGGAAGAGAGAAAATCTGTAGCCAAAGAAACTCCGACCAAGAGCATATTTCTAATGGATTTTTACAATTTACAATCATTTTTAGCAAGACGAAGATTTTACATCAAATAAACATAAACGCATAAAGTTCGGTTTTTTATTCTACTTACAATCTCATTCAATCAAGTTATAGTAAATATAACTATTGTAGCTAGTCACTGAAAAAATACTAATAGTAATTGTTTTATTTCTTTGATATTTTAAATTAACCATACAAAATTTCTACTTATTCTATTATAAGTAAGAAAAATTACTTCCTGATTTAGTTATTCAATTCTCAAAGACGAATAAAAGGCCAAAAGAGAAATAAACTCTTCTTCAAACGGAAGAAATAAATGTTCTACAGGATAACAGGAACTCGAATATTAAACATTGTACAAATTAAGGACCTCCGGCAGATAAGTCCACTATCAACATATAATATTTGTGAATGCGGTGTTCGTATTTTATAAATATATCTTCATCTTTTTTTAATGTGTATACTTTTTTTGTATGACATCACGATAACTAAATGTATGCTACATTAACAATTTCCATAAACACATCAAACCAGAAAATGCGAGCTAACGATGGGAGGTTGTGAGAATAATAAATTAATAATACATTTAACAGAAAGAAGGGTTTTTTTATATCGAAACAATTTAAAGGGCCGTTTTTTTTTGGCAAACAAATGTAAAATTTTATCTTTAAATTGACATTTGTCGGCTTCAAGAGAATTTTACACCTAATTCCTAATTTCTAAAGTTAGTGCTATGTTTTTAAAAAGCAAAAGTTAGTGCCATTTTAATTTTAAGTTCGTTTGACAAGGTAATACATGATTTGTTGTAGATTGTATGTATGTTCCAATACTTCCACAGTTGCACCTATATGTATGGGAAAGATATAGTAATAAGTATATGAAAGTAGTAAAATAGAAGTTACTCCTACTTTTATTAAACAGAATTGTAAATATATAAATGAAAAATGATTATAAATGAGAAAATACGATATTTTTATATAAGAAAACTAAAGTCATATATATATGTATATAATTGTTATGTCAAACATTAGATTATTAGTTACCGTACATGAATCAGGCATTGGGAGAAAACTAGACAAATTCAAACTGATTCTCGTTATTTTATAATAGCGGTAGGCTAAATTATATATTATATAATATAAATATGAATCATTGAGGTGTATAAGACTTCTTCAACTTCAACTTCCATTTCATAATATAATTGAAGATACGTCGATATATATACAATCTCTCTTCTCTCTTCTTTCTACCGCTCTCTCTCTCTCTACCATGGCTAGGGTTTTTCCTCAAGCAGCCATCTCTTCACCGTACATGAGTACGGAGAGAGAGACTTTCACGGTTTGGATGAAATCTCTGGTTTATCAAACCAACGGTTTAACGGTTTACAATTCCAACGGAGAGATCACGTACCGGGTCGAAAACTATGACAAATCTAGCAATGAAGTCCACATCATGGATCTCCATGGCAACATTCTTTTCACCATCCGCAAAAAGGTAATTGATATCAATATCTTCGTATTCCTTTTTTTTTTTTTTGGAATACATATCTTCGTAATCCAATTTGGTTTTATTCTTCTTCATTTTCTCTGGTAATGCCAGCTTAAAGTTCCGGAAGGACCGCAACTAACGAATAATTTCTAGTGCAAATAGTTAAACGAAAATATTAGTTGAAGATTCTCTAGTTTAATATAAAATACATCTCCAACTATAACAATCCCAATTCAGTTAAGATTTTCCTTCTTCTTCCCTTCTTCCTGGTTTAAGTCCTTGGAATTAACGAATTGGTTCTCATGCAGTAATTAAACTAAAAAGTTAAGTTGAAGTTGGTGGAAGACTAAAAGTAGCTGATTAAAATTTGTAGAAGTTGTATCATCGCTTCAATACATTTTAACGTATCATATATCCTCCTACTCGTTAGATTTAAAAAGAGTTAGCTGAAGTTTCTCTAACTGAAAGTAAAGATACATTTAGAAAGTGTATATAAAACGAGCAAGTAACTAACAAAAGTAAAGTACTCTAAGTATGAAACGATTTTCCACCGTGGAAATGGATGTTTTATTCTAATGATGATTACAAAAATGAATAATTCTATATTTGTTTACATAATTGTACTTCTTTTTAAATAATATTTGCAGAAATTATGGCTCTTTGGGAGTTGGTATGTGTACAGAGAATGTGGGACTTTATCAAGCACTGAGGAAGTGAAACCTTTTTTGAGGATCAAGAGGTCTTGTATTAGAGATGGAGATTGGGAAGTTCGAGATGAGACCAATGAAGTCTTTTGGATTTTAAGATTTGACCCCAAATTTGCTTTTCAGATCATAGACATCCAAGGAGACGTCATTGCACAGGTAAATTTATAAAAAAAATTAAAATAAATCAGTATTGAATTTGAAAGAGTATATTGTTAAATAGATAAACTAATTTTATAGGTAAAGCCAAAGCAATCATCAAATGGGGTTACACTGGGAGAAGATGTGTTAACTATGGAGGTGAAACCACGTGTTGATCACTCACTTGTTGTGACGCTTGTCACTGTATATGGATTGATAAAAGGAGTAGTCTAAGTTTTTGTTTGAATTTTATAGAACAAATTATACACAAAATAGTAATTTTTCCAACCTCGTTTGTGTTGTGGGGAGATGTAAATATGTTCCTTTTTGCGAGCCTTGATTATTATTTTTTTTTTTGCTTGTTTATATAGCTTTATCCGATTTTTTTTTATCATACAAAATATATAAACTGTTTGATATATATGCAGTAAACAAAAGTAACAAAATAATAGATTTTTGTTAATATTAAAAAAAATTATTTGTTAAGGGAACAAAATAAAAACAAAAATACTAGTTGCTTAACTAAATTATAACTTTACAAATTTAACTAAAGAAAATAGCTATTCACCATCGAAACCAGCCAAGAGTACGTATCTCCATAAAAAATCACAAAATAAAAATTTTATGTTCCCCTTGTCCATATTTTTGAGCAGAACTAAAGCCAAATCAATATTACCTCTCTTACATACTTAACCAGATTTGGCTCACAGCATTTCTCTAACATTTTTTCCACTAACGCCACAGCTTCAAAAGCTTTTTTGTGGATAAAAAGTCCAAGGATTAGAGTTGTAAATGTCATTGTTTCAGGTTGATATCCCATTTCCAGCATTTGGTCAACCAAAGCCACGGTCATGGAGATCCTGTTACCGTGGCAGTATCCGTTGAGAAGCGAAGAAAGCGTGACAGAATAGTTCATCATCTTGCCAAGAAGAGCTAAAGCAAGAGGGAGTTGAGAGGAGCGGCAGAAACAGTTAATCAAAATACTATGAGTATAGTGATTTTGTAAAATCTCAAGCATCTTCATTTTCTTACCGAGAGAGAGATGACAACATCATACTTTTTCATCTTGGCAATGGCACTCAACAATGGAAGGCAGGCAAAGGACGAGAATTTACCATTTCAATGAATAAAGTTTTCAATTCTGTACAGGATTTTTGATCTGACATGGGCAGCCGTGCTGTAAAGCGAATTGCTGATGTTTCAAAGCCTAGCTAGGATCTATCAATTCCCGCAGGTACCTTGTCTTGTATTCCTTTTAGGCCTCTGGACGTACGTGGGTCATTGCATTCGTAATCCTTACAGTAAGGTTGGAAAATTTAAGATAATATACTTAAAATTTGAAAATAAGCAAATTCTTGAAATAAAGCAAGTAATCACTTAAATGTTCCTTGGAAAAGACGGTAACGAAACCAAAAGAAGATAACCATACTCTCTCTGAATAACCACCCTAGATATATATTTAACAAACACAAATTTCAGAAAATTGTGTATACGGAAAGTAAGCAATCATCCAAGCATTCATTTTAAATTAAGGATTACAAAACACGAAACCAAATCTAAAGTAAAACCAGAATAATTGCACTGACACCCTTGCGTAACAGTTTCCAACCAATCCTCTCTGAGAGTGATGTAAGATCATGTAAGCATTCGTTTAATAGTTTCATACTAATAAATTTCCTTTTCTAGCAGTTCTAGATTCTTAGACTGGCAAATTTCCTCCACGAGAGTACAATATGTATCAAAATCTGGGACGCAATACTTGCTAACGATCAACTCAAGCATCTGATTGGCTTCATCTAGGCGACCCTGCGTGATATACCCGTTGATCAGTGAATAGTACGTCATATGATTAGGTTCTATAGACCTATAAACCATCTCCTTGTACAACTTTTCGGCCTCTAAAGGCTTTCTCTCTTTCACAAAAACATCGATCAATGCATTGAACGAAATCACATCCGGGTTGATGTTCCTCTCAATCAATATAATCCTCGGATCAAAAAAAAAGAAAAAAAAAGAGCCAAACCATTAAAGAAAAGAAAAGAAGGTTCTTTCTTCTTCCGCACGGATGAGATTGTTTAAAGAATTTTTTTATTTTAGAAAAAAAACAACATCACGATTGGTTTTCCTTAACAAAACAAAGAAGCGAGAATAATGAGAAACACATAAATTTGTTAAATATTATTAGATCAATAAATAAATCTAAGATTAATTGAAGATTTTTTCAAGTTGATGTATGATGAAAGTGTGATCTTGTGAGGGTCTTCTTAGATGAATAGTTTACTATTTGTCCCATGCAAACATTCTCTTCTTGTTATCTCTCATTTTGTACGTTTTCCTATGTAACAATGATCAACTTTATCGATCCCAATTTTAGTATAGTTGAAGCTTCGGTTACTCCAAAAATTTATTTTATTAATTAATATGGAATATCCGATCTATTTCATTTCTTTATAAATTATAGGATCGTGACGATAGTCATAAGACCAGTAGTAGTAAATACTATTCTATTTATTTATTTATATATATTTAAATCAAAATGTTCATTCAGAGTTTTATAATTATATGTATATTTTTTGAATTGATATAAAGATTTAAATCCAAATATTCAAAAATCGAATCCAGTTTTAAAATTCCTAAATATCTTATGATTTAGAGCAGGTGGATTTTGCTGGCTCTAACACAGGTATGACGAATGTTGTATATTGATGTAATATCAACCGCCAAGCCTTAAATCAATTTGTAATTGTTTTGTAAATTTTGAATAGATTTTAGTTTTTGTTTCTTTAAAATCTACTTTTTAAACCAATCAAGATTTTAGAAAAATAGATTTTCTATTTTTTAGGGAAATCAGATTTTTTTTTCTTAACTATTTCTCACTTGAAAGTCAGAATCTCAGTTTTATTAGATTTTTTTTTAGTTTTTAACGTGAATTTTGTTTTACCCATATATATTTATTTTTGTTTCTAAAACAAATCACTAATTCTATAACCAAAAACCAAAAAGTAAAAAGATAACCATTCAAGTTTTTAAAAATCTAAAATCTACTGCAAAATCAATATAATATGTTACTCCGAATATTATTTTGTTACATGTCAAAAATTATATTTTATAGCAACCAAAATATATGGAATATCCGATTATTTGTAAATTCTAAAATACACGAAGACCAGCAACACCAAATAATAATGTTAAAATTGTAACAGTTTATATATATGCACTCTAAATATTTTTACCTATCAACCTATATTTTAAATCATCGTCGTTCAAAATTTTGTCAAATATATGATTGGAATACTGAAATGTATTTTGTTTTACTATTCCTTTTTAATTTACGTCTGATAAAAATAAAAGAAGAAATGTTAATAACTTATCTTATGGGATATTTACCCTTTATAGAAGATATTTATCTTTTACATACATGTTAAAGTACGAAAAAACTTATTTTTATATCTGATAAAAAAGCTTATTTAATTTATGCAGTTTCTAATTACTGGTAATGGATATGTGTAATCGGTTTCCTCCCCACAGAATCTTTTTTTTCCTCCTCCAATTTTGTTGTTGTTTAATTTGCAATCTTATTTTATTTGATATAATTTTAAAAATGCATTATATTATCGTTTACTTAGAATTCTTCTGTATTAATAAAAATGATAAACTAAAAAAAAAGGTTACCAAAGCTATTTAATTATCATTATCTGAGTTGATATTTTTTGAATGGATATTCACCGTTCTCAAATTTGACATTAAAAAAGGACAAATGTATGAATTTCAGTCACAGTGGCTTATTGTTTGATTTCTAAAAGACTTATGGCAACGTAACAATAGTAAAGAATCCCTTGTATATTTATTTATTGCGGATCATATTCACATAATAAAAAAGTTGAAAAAACATGGTATTGCTATTGTAAATTTGATAAAGTTTAGAGATTACACACTGTCTCCCTCTTCTCACCAAAATAATAATAAAATAAAATGAACAAATATTACACAATATGTGATAAATTAGCTTGAGGATTAAAATTCTTTTATTAATATATTGATCTAATAATATTTTACTTTATTCAATGTATAAATTAGCTTGAGGATTAAAATTCTTTTGTTAATAATTGATCTAATAATATTTCGCTTTATTCAACCATTTGATTTTTATTCAATTTGAACATGAAGAGGAAACACTCCAGTTGTTCAATGTGATGGATAAAGAAGGTATCGCAAACGTCATAAGATACAACTCCTTTATTAAGTATTTCTGTTTTGCCAAATGGAATCAGGTATATTGTCTCTTAGGAAAAATAATTGGCAAGAGCATAAAACTGGATGTTGTAACCTACAACATCTTGATTCATGTTCTTGTCACTCAAGAGAAAGTTTCAAGGTAAAGAAACTATACCAGGAGATGATCAGAAATTCTATTGAACCCGACATTGTCACCTTCAACTCATTGATGAGTGGGTTTTGCATCCAAAATTGCTTAGGAAAGGCAATGCAACTCTTTGCATTGATGATAAGGAAGCGCTGTGGACCAGATGAAGTCACCTTCAATATTCTGATACAAGCCACCTACGAGAAAAAGGGAGGAAACCGTGCTTTGGATCTCTTCCACAAGATGTGCAAAACAGTTCTGAAACCAAATACGGAGACATACAACACGCTCGCACACGGCTTTTACCAGTTTGGAGACTATGTTACAGCACAGAAACTGCTCGACGAAATGAAATCTTTGGTTTGGCTCACACTTTTTGGACTTACAGCATTGAGTTGCAAATGCTTTGTGGGGATGGGAAATTTGACAGAGCTTTGTTGTATTGGACTCTATGGAAAAGAGTAAGATGATAATGAACATCATCCCTTATAACATTATGATTGATGGTCTCTTCTGGCAAGGTGGAAGACGCCTGTAAAATGTTTTCCTTCTTGACCTCGAAAGGAATTACACCAGGGACAGTTACCTACACCACAGTTATCTCAAGGCTGTGTAAACACGGCTTCTACAAGAAAGCTGATCTTATCTTTAATACCATGAAAGAGATTGGGCCTCTTCCAGACGGCGCCACCTTCAACATTCTTATAAGGGCAAAGTTGGATATAGTTCGTATCGACGAAACGGCTGCAGCTGCAGCTATTCATCTCTTACAAGAAATGTTATGTTCCGGGTTTGCTCTTGATGCTTCCACGACAAGATTGGTTCGCAAGATGCTTTCTGATGGGGATTTGGATGAAATGCTTTTCAAAGGCATCACTGAGGTTCTGACGTGTGATTGATTTCAGGTTTTCCGTACATGTTCTGTGTCTTGTTTAGCTTCGAATTTTCTTGGCTCCTAGTTTTTTTCTTGTGGTCAAAATTTGATTCCTATAGCTCATGGAATAGGAACCATATACACCTCTTGATCTTGTGAGACTTATGTTGGAACAATTTTTAATAACCATTGGGCTTCATTAAAAATATGTGCAAGTGAAAGAAATGGGCCAACAAGCTAAATGAAGATAAGCCTTTTAGTAGGCAAATTCCTTTAATGAGAAAGAGTTTATTTGTCCCATATCAGAAGTGTAGGGAAAATAACTCAAGTATATATGGAAGAACATTTTGATATGTTAAAAAGATGTTGGAGAAAGAGTCAACCTACACGCGCACGCCGCCGCCGCCAAGCCAAGCCGGGCCGGGCGCGAGTCGCGGTCGTGGGTATTGGTAGAGGGCCTCCGGTCCATTAACTATCTTTTTGGGCCATATTTTGATAAATATTTTTGGATTAAGTTCAAACATTTATTAACGAAAATTAGAACGAAAAATTAATATATTCGTCACAGATTTTATTATTCTCTTCACACGATCAACAAGTTAGACGGAATCTCACGTTTTGGTTGATTTTCGCCAAATTTTTCTCAACGAAAAACCGCTCCCATTTGGCTTTAAAAGAAAGTCATCGTCTTCCTCATTTTTCACTAATTCTTTCGATACAAAATATATCTAGCAAATTCCCTAAGCTAAAAGTAAGTCTCGAGAGTATACCGTAGATTAATAGTTCGTAGATTCCGTCTTCGAGTGTTGCAAAACGGTCTCACCTGTGTTGTCTCCTGGGACTCATAAATCGTACAGTACCGTCACACTAATAGGCGATTTATTTGAGTTAAGGAAAGAGATATCATATATCGCCTCACGGTATCGTTTTTATTATCTTTTTCCTTTACATATTTCGTTTAATATCGTTTCTGAAATTATCGTTTATATCAATTGTTTAATCGCAATTCCTCAATCGGTTTTAGTTGTCCTACAGTTTTAACTCAAATAAATCTGCTTCTAACTTATCGCTTTAATCGGATTGAGATACTTTGCGGTTTTCAAAAATGATTTCTAAAACGCTTTTCTAAAAACGTTTTGGTTTGTTAAACGATTACGAATTTGCGAATTGCTTCTCAGCCTTTCCGCGAATTGTTCTCGAAACGATACAACGAAATGTTGTTATAAGGTAAAGGTTTATTCGATTGCTTTTAGAGCGAGTTTGCAAAACGCTTTAGCTGTTTCAAAACGTTTCAGCGAACGCTTTTAATCGAGTTTGCTAAACAAAAAGTTTGGTCTATTTTAGATAGATCATTATTAAGAACTTGTGTGTTCAATCGTTTAGATACTGATACTTGTGATTTACCTGTGATCAGATGGCTAACGAAGTTGACAACACCCTTGTGAGACCAACTGTGGGGGCTGGTGCTGGTGCTGGTGCTGGTGCTGCTACTGCAGCTGATAATGTGATCCCCATTGGTGACACTACAGACGAGACGGCAAGAAGAACTCTGTTTAACTTTGCCCCGCCTCCGGTGACTACCCTAACTAAAGTCAACAGTGACATTCCGTCAGCAATCACTCAGGGACTCAAGCCTGATAAATTTGACGGAAGTGGCTTCAAAAACTGGCAATAAAATATGATGTTTGCTTTGACCAACTTGAAGTTTAACAAGTACATGACAGAGGACAAACCAATCATTCTGGCTGGAAACACTGATGTCCGCACATTCGCAAGTGTTCAGTCATGGATCCATGGTGATTACCTTTGCAGAGGGTGGATTATGGGTCGCCTTGAGGAAAAGCCGTATGGTGTCTACAGTAATGCCATATCATCAAAGGTATTATGGATGTCTTTGGAGAAGCAGTACAGAATAGAAGATGATGGCTGCCAGAAGCTTGCAAATGAGAAGTTTCTGGACTTCAAAATGGTGGACTCCAAACCAATAATGAATCAAGTGGAGCAGCTACAACTGATTTGTTATGAGGTAGCAACGGAAGGAATGTCGATCTGCGAGATCTTCATCGTGAACTCCTTCATCCATAAGCTACCTCTGACCTGGGAGACTTTCAAGTCCTACCTCAAACACAAAAAAAAAGATGATGTCTCTTGAAGATCTCATCACCAGGTTGCGAATGGAGGATAGAAACCACAAAAAACATGGATTCTCTCAGGGTCCGGTGGAACATAATGCAAATGTGGTTATCCACAAGGGAAAGGGAAAGGCTAAGGCTTATGAGAAGCAATCTTTGAAACCCTCATCCTCCATAAACTTCAAGAAGCAAGGTGCCTCAGACAAGAAGTTCAAAGGAAAGTGTCACCACTGCAACAAGCTTGGTCATAAGGCAGATGTGTGTCGCAGCAAGCCCAAGAATAATGGGAAAGCTCAAGCTAACTTGACTGAAGAAGACCTCTGTGCTGTGGTCTCAGAAGTCAACATGATTGAAGACAATTAGATGGTGTGGTGGTATGACACTGGTGCCACGACCCACATTTGCACTGATAAGGCTATGTTTAGCACCTATCAGAAGTGCAAGGGACATGAACTGTTCATGGGAAACTCTGTATTTTCCAAGATTGCAGGTCGTGGAAAAGTTGTGCTCAAGATGACCTTAGGAAAAGAAGTCACTGTCCAGAATATGAAGCATGTTCCTGACATGAGGAAGAATATGATTTCCGGCACTCTCCTCAGCAAGGCCGGATTTGCAGTTCATTTTTAGGCAGACAAAGTAGTGTTCAAGAAGTTTGGGATATTCATATGCAGGGGTTATTTAAAGAATGGACTTGTCAAGATGTGTGCCTCGGCAGTCCATCGTGACAATAATGTTCCTAATGTTGTTGTTTCTGATGTTTCTGATGTTGCTTCTGCGTCAAATGTTGTAGCCCCAGTGGCAAATATTCCTATCAATGAGAATAACCCAGTTGCTTATTTGCTTGAGTCTTTTAATATTTGGCATGAAAGATTATGATATATGAATAACAAATCTATACAAAGATTAATGAACTTGAACCTAATTCTGAAATGCAAAACAAGCAAAGAGAAATGTGAAGTTTGTGTATAAGCTAAACTCACGAAAACTCCATCACCCAAAGTTGAAAGAACAACTGAACCTCTATGTTTAATACACACAGACTTATGCGATTTAAAATTCGTACAAATTAGAGGTGGTAAACAATATTTTGTGACATTTATAGATGATCACACAAAATACTATTATGTATATTTGTTACATAGCAAAGATGAAACTTTGGAAAAGTTCAAAGAATACAAACATGAAGTTGAAAATCAACTAAATAAAACTATCAAAATAGTTAGAAGTGATAGAGGAGGTGAATATGATGGACCTTTTAATACCTTTTGTCAAGAACAAGGGATTATCCATCAAACAACTGCTCCTTATTCACCAGAATCTAATGGAGTTGCGGAACAAAAAAACGAACTCTTAAAAATTTGATGAATGCAATGTTGCAGGAATCTGGGTTACCACAAAACATGTGGGGAGAAGCTTTGCTTACCACAAACTATATCCTGGACAAGATACCACACAACATCACAGGAAAAATTCCCTACGAACTTTGGAAAGGTAATGCACCATCGTATAAATACTTAAAAGTGTGGGGGTGCCTAGCAAAAGTACCAGTACCACCTCCTAAAAAGGTCACAATTGAACCAAAATCATTGATTGTATTTTCATTGGATATGCACACAACAGTAGTGCTTATAGATTTCTGATTCATAAATCAGAAATACCTGATATTCATGTAAATACAATAATGGAATCAAGAAATGCATCATTTTTTGAAAATACATTTCCTTGCAAGGATAAACAATCTCAAAAGAGAACTTTTGAACGAAGAGAAGTAAGCATTTCTGGAACTTCGGAAAACTTAGAAGATGAACCTAGACGAAGCAAAAGAGCTCGTAAGGCAAAATCTTTTGGGGATGATTTCTTGATGGTTCTTCTCTTAGAAAATGAACCAAGGACATATCCTGAAGTTATGTCTATACCAGACGCACCTTTTTGGAAGGAAGCTGTCAATAGTGAGATGGATTCCATTAAATAAACTCACACATATTACATCACTAATATACCTGAAGGGTTTAAAGCAGTAGGGTATAGATGAATTTTCAAAACAAAGTTAAAAGCAGATGGGTCAATTGATAAGTACAAAGCCAGGCTGGGTGCAAGGATTCCGTCAAAAAGAAGGATTAGACTTCTTTGACACTTATTCTCCAGTAACAAAAATAACTTCAATAAGAATGCTGGTTAGAATCGCAGCATTAAGAGACTTAGAAATCCATCAAATGGATGTAAAAACTGTTTTTCTAAATGGTGATTTAGAAGAGGAGATTTACATGAAACAACCTGAAGGTTTTGTTATCTCTGGACAAGAACACAAAGTCTGTAGACTTGTGAAATCATTGTACAGACTCAAGCAAGCTCCAAAGCAATGGCATGAAAAATTTGACAATGTAATGATGTCAAATGGTTTCAGCATAAATGAATGTGATAAGTGCCTTTATTACAAAAGTATCACACATGGGTATATTTTGTTGTTTTTGTATGTTGATGATATACTCATTTTTGGAAGCAACAAAGACATAGTTAATCAAACTAATTAAAAACATGCTTAAAAGCAAGTTTGATATGAAAGATATGGAATTAGCAGATGTAATTCTAGGGATTAAAATCATCAGAACCTCTGAAGGATATACCCTAACTCAATCTCATTATGCTAAAAAAGTACTTGAGAGATTCAAAGCTTACTCAAATGGTACAGAAAAAACTCATGTAGACCCTCTTCTCCACTTGAAAAAGAACAAGAAAGGTGAATCAGTGTCACAACTGGAGTATGCTAGAGTAATTGGAAGTCTAATATACTTAACAAATTGTACTAGACCTGACTTAGCACATGCAGTCAATGTACTGAGTCGCTATACAAGTCATTCAGGACATACACATTGAAAGGCATAACAAGAGTATTAAACTATCTTCATTATACCAAAGATTATGATCTACACTATGAGAAAGAACCATCAGTTTTAGAAGGATACAGTGATGCTAACTGGATTTCCGATTCTAAGAACTCAAAATCCATTAGTGAATATGTCTTTATGCTAGTAGGTGCAGCAGTATCCTGGAGATCCGGTAAACAAATTCTATTAGTTAGATCTAGGATGGAATCTGAGTTTATAGCACTTGATAAAGCCGGAGAAGAAGCATAATGGCTTCGAAATTGGATGGAAGATAGTCCAATGTGTGAGAAATCAGTGCCAGCAATACGTGTACACTGTGATAACCAAGCGGCTATCGCTCGGGCACTGAATAATCTCTACAATGGAAAATCTCGCCATATAAGAAGGTGACATAAAACCATTAGACATTTGATCTCAACTGGTGTGATTACCATTGATTATATAAAGTTAGCTGACAATTTATCCATTTACAAAAGAATTGAATCGAGATCAAATGTTAAAATCATTAAGAGGAATGGGTTTAAAGCCTGTTAATTAAGATGACGTTTGATGGAAACCCTACTTATGTGACTGGAGATCCCAAGATCTAAGTTAAAGGGGACAACTAAATCAAACTGAATTTGTTAAGAGCACTGTGACAATATTTGTCCGATACATATTTTGCTGGCATTCTTCTTCTATGTATTCTGTTGGAACCTTCAGTTTTGCTTACTTTTCCAATTGGCCACTGCTTGTGGTTTCTCATTTGATGTCCTTAAATTGAAAGCTCATGTTCTAAGATGGTCTTATGTCTCTACTCTCCCGTTTTGTAGAAGCGTATGTTGGTGAAACACCATAATAAAACACTCTTGTTAATCAAACAGATAGAAAACTGTGTTTGTTTTTTTGTTGTTGTTTTGTCGACTCTTCTTTGTGCATCATCATCTTATGTGCATTGGACCAGAGGATTGGTTCCTAATACAACACTCTTATTCACGGGTTCTGTCAGTGGGCTACCTTTATGCCGCTCAAGACTTTTTCTAAGAGATGATTTTCTCATTCCGTGTGCCTTATGTTAAAATAACATTTGATCAGGTTGTCTGCGACTTTAGATGAATGAGAAAACAATTGGTTAAATACGATCTTCTAATCTTATTTAATTTAGTTTTTCTTTTCTTTCTCATTTTTTTTAGAAATGAAGAAGTACAGCAACAACATCTTATCATGATACTTAAAACAACTTTGTGTCAATCTCCAAAAGTTATTCTTAAACCCACTCGAAAGTCATTCCATCCAATTCTTTAATTGCAACACAAGGCAATGCTTTAATGTTTCACTGATATTTATAGATATATATATGTAGATGTAGAATTTCATTAATTGCCTTCCCATCATCCTTTCTTTTGGTGTTGAAACTCTTGAGATAAAAAAAAAAATGAAACTAAGCGAGTCAAGAGGCGAAGCAGAGAAGCACAAGCGACTACAACATTTCGACCACGATCTTAAAAACATGATCTCCTCGTTAGCCCACATGGGAGGACAGAAGGCAGGACCGAGCCGATATGATGACGAGGAGAAGGAGGAAGATGGTATCAGAGTCATTACGCTCTCTGGCTCCAACCTTGGAGCCACCATGAAGACCGAGCTTGACGATAACCATGGAGACACCTACAAAAATGGCGAGCTTGATTTCTTGACCACCTTTGTTAACAGCAACTTTCAAGCTGTGAACAACTCGATAATGATTGGGGCCAAGTACGAGACTCATGATCCAGGCGTTCATCTTGACATCTCAGGCGATGTGGAGAAACCTTCGGTGAAGGCACCTGCGAGGGGGTCAAGGGGAAAGAAGGAAAGAAGAGATCGTCGAGAATCTGAACATACAGATTGATTGGTAGCTTCAAGAACAAAGCATTTTGGCTTCTGTATTAATTCTCTTTTTGTTATTTTCTTCTCTAAATAATCAGAGAAGTGGTGCATGCCAAAGCACTTTACTTTCTCTTCATGGTTGTTGTTTTCGATTTTCGGCCGTGGATATGAATGTTTTATTTTAATGATGATCACAAAATATGAATAATTCTATATATCTATACTAGTCTCAGCATTTATGCTTCTCATTGGTATAAAATTATCAGCTCAATACAATCTCATGGGACGTAAAAGCATCCTAATGCTTTTTTGTTATATTTAAAGTCGGTTTTAGAAGCTTATGATAAGATGTTTATAGGCTTATAGCTTTGGTTAATCAGATGGTTGAAATGGACTATGAACCTGAATATGTCAACAAAGGTTTTTTTCTCAACAACATGGCTCCAGATGCGGCTGCTCTGTTAAAAAGGTGCTCGACAAAGGATTGCAACTGAATTGTTGATCAGTGGTGTTGAGGTGTAAGTGTGAAGAGAACATGTTATCGGATATTATACCATTTAACATGATGATTACAAAAATGCTGAGGATTATGTTCTGGGTTTTTTTTGTTTCTTGTTTGTAAAACTATGGAAATTCCGGTTTTGTTATGAAGTATCCGCATTCAATGTCTCACTGTCCACTTTGTTACTCAATAGTAGGTGCATTAGTATTTTCTTAGGGAACAAAGCTTCAGAGTAGAGATGCCTGTGTAGTTGTCTAGTTGTATCATAGGAATGAGTTTAGTGGGGTGTATTGAATATAGTATTTGAGAAAATTGTAGTGATTTGATTTTTAGTGACTTTTTAAATGATTTGGGATGAACTACAAAAGTGTGATGATTTTTATTAAACCATTTCAAAGTCTTGTTTAGACTTGAATTTACTTGGCTACTAGTTTTTTTGTTGTCAAAGTCTGAAGCCTATAGCTAATGGAATAGGAACCATATATACCTCATACAGTTGTAGGTAATTTCATCAAACAAATCGGTCGCATCATTTAAGCCTTTGATGTAATGAAATCCACTTGTCAATTTCAATTCCTCTCCTCCAAAAGTTGCTTCGCTCAGATAAGGTAGACTCTTTCTTCGAAACCGTACCTTTCTTGACGGCATGACGATGAATCGACCTCGTGCTGGTCGTATTCTTTGTGCATGTATTTAAATGATTAGTTATTCATTTTAGTCTATTTCTCTGATTTCTTTGGTGTTTAACAAAAGCAAGAACAGATTCGAAAGAGTTGAGTATTCTAATGAATCTTTTGGTTCCATAAAGAGAACAGACCCTAAATTTCAGATAGACAGAACTATTGTCATATGCAACCAATAGAGAACATAACACCAATTTTCTGAGATTTTCCTTTTTCAGATATAACTAAAAGTAGAAACATAAAAAGCTAAACGTGTCATAACCAAAAGCAGAAACATAGGAAGCTTAAAGGTGTCCATTGTAGTCAGCATCAGAGTTTAAGGTGTCAAAACCAAAAAGTTTGAGAGCTTTTCACCGAAATCACGCTAGATCGAACGGATACTGACTGATAAAGCTGGTCTGGCTCATTCTCTGTTAAAGAATGCTCTAGTTCTTCGTGTGAGAGAGCCATTGCTGCTCGGTTATCATTTGGAAGATAAATTAAATATTTCAAAAAATAGAAAACAAAACAAAAAAATTAGACTTTCTTTCTTACTTGAAGTAATGGCAAATAGAATCAGTCGACATTTTTTAAAGATCAGACATTACAACAAGAGAATAGGAACAAAAACGTGGATTCACCTCACAGCTTATCGAGGAAGCTTTTCTCCAATCTCCCGTCATGTAACATATTAGTGACTAAGCCAAAGGTTGATGCATCTCCCTCAAACCCGCAACTCCTCATTTCATTGATGAGTTCTGCTGATGCGGCTTTATCACCATCTTTAAGATTTGCCCTAATTAGTGTATTATACGTACCGCTATCTGGGAGAGGACCGTCTTCTTTCATTTTCTTGAACAAAGCATCTGATTCCTGCTTTAAGCCTTTCCTACACAAGCCTGAGATCATTGTATTGTACGTTACAACATTAGGCTTCACTCCTTTGAGGCTGAGGCTAACAAACAAATCCCACGCATCTTCAATCTCACCAGCCTTGCACATCCCGTGAATGATGATAGTATATGTAGTAATATCAAGATCCATTCCACTCTTTTGCATATCCTGGAATATGACCAACGCTCTCTGTAGCTTCCCGTTATTACAAAGTCCATCTAACAAAATGCTGTAAGTCCAAATACTGGGGGGTACACCGCAAGAAACCATCTGTCTGAATACTTCTTGGGCATTATCACAATCTCCAGCTTGGAAAAAGCCTTGGATAAGAGTGTTGTAAGTAATTGTATTGCCAACCAATCCTCTTTGAGACATCTCACGGAAGATTTCCATGGCATCCTCTACCCTATTAGACTTGCAAAATCCATTTATCAGAGTATTATATGTCACTACGTCCGGGAGACAACCCTTACTAACCATCAAAGCAAATATCTGACCGGCCTCCTCTAGACGATCTTGCCTGCAGAACCCATTGACCAATGAACTGTAAGTAACAATATTAGGATCTATAGACCTTTTGATCATCTCCTTGTACAATTGTTCGGCCTCCAAAAGTTTTCCCTCTTTCACAAATGCATCAATCAAAGCACTGAAAATAACTACATCGGGTTCGATTTTCCTCTTGATCATATCACTTAGTAGCCTGGAGGCATCACTCCATCTTCCGTAAATACAAAGGCAACTTATGAGAGAGCTATAGGTAACAGCATTTGGTCTGATACCTTTGTTCTCCATTTCTTTGAACAGGTCGAGTGCATCATCCACATGCTTGTATTTGCAAAGACCATCAATGAGTGTGTTATAGATTACAACATCCGCCTCTATCTTCCCCTTCTCCATCTTCTTGAGCAGATCAAAAGCCAAGTCAATAGCACCTCTCTTACACAATCCATTTACTACCACACTATAAGTAACTAGATCTGGTTGACATCCTTTCACAACCATTCGCTCAACTAAAGCCATCGCTTCAGAAGCTTTGTTGTGGAGTAAAAGTCCATGGATCAGAGTGTTGAATGTCACTGTGTTCGGTTGATGTCCCATTTCGACCATTTGGTCAACCAAAGCTACGGCCTCGGAGATTTTATTACAGTGGCAGTATCCATTGAGAAGCGAATGGAGCGTGACAATGGTGGGAACATAGCCGAGTTTCATCATCTTGCCAAGAAGAGCTAAAGCCAGAGGAAGTTGAGAGGAGCGGCAGAAACAGTTAATCAAAATACTATAAGTATAGTGATTATGTGAAATCCCAAGCATCTCCATCTTATCACCAAGAGAGATGACAACATCATACTTCTTCATCTTGGCAATGGCACTCAAAACTTTACTAAACTCAACAATGGAAGGCAAAGGACGAGACTTTACCATCTCACTGAACAAACTAATAGCATCATCTAACTTAATATCCTGAAGAAACACACTTCTCAGTTTCTCTCTGTAATCATCACTAACTCCAGAGAAATCTCGTTTCCAGCAACAGAAAGTAAACGACAGAGGAGCAGTTCGTGGGTTACCTCTACAATGGACAACTCCCTTCGCCTTCGATGCAACCGCAATAGCTCTCCTCATCCTTACGAATTTTGGCTTCAGCTGATTAGCTTTCGTCTGAGTTCCGATTGTAAATTGCAGACTCCTAAACAAACACGATACTGTTGAATATGAGAACCGGTTTGACTTCCGGTTTATTCCGAATCCGATCAACTAACCAGAAACTTCCTAAACAAACACGATACTGTTGATTATGAGAACCGGTTTGACTTCCGGTTTATTCCGAATCCGATCAACTAACCAGAAACTGGACCAAGTGTACTATGATCTAGGATACTGGCCTTTGTGAATTGTAAATCGCAACAATCAAAACGACGAGAAGGTTGAAACTTAACTTATCAATAACGAATTCAAAAACAGAGAGAAATGTGTACAGAGTTTTCGATATAACTCCTTCTTTTTAAATCTGAAAACCGGTTCCGATTTATACCGGTTTACCTCATTTTGGCCCTTTTTTTTTTTTTTTGAAAAATGTTAAATTAATTCAAGAAAAAAAAATCCAGTTTTACTTTGTGACTTTGTTGGTTAGACTAAAGCTATATAAAGAAAAGTTACACTATAGCTAGTATTATTCTCTTGAGTTGACAAAAAAAAAAAAAGAAAAAAAAGTAGTATTATTCTCTAGCCATTTCTCCATTGCACCTTCATATCTATTGTTTCGGACCTGTCTGTCAATGATCTGGGACAAGCGAGTCGGAGGAGTGGGAGCTCGAAGAGAGCTCCTCTTGGCGTTTTTGAGATTACGCACTGTCATGACAAGTTGTTGTCTCTCACCTTCCACTTCTGCAAATCTCAAACTTATCTCTGAGTATCTCTCTTGCATCTCCTTCAACTCCATCTCCATCGACTCATTACATTCTCTCAAAGATGCACAACTTCCGCTACCAGAACTCGGATGTCATCGTTTTCTTGACCATGTAGAGCCTCATTGTCACTGATCTGTTTTATCCGAACATAAGGAAAAAACAAAGAAATGAGTTATAACGTTTTCTGATGTCTTAAGGTTGTTGAGTTGCAGATTTGATTTTGATCATCATTGTTAACTAACCTCTTGGCTACTCTGATTGAGTTGGTCGAGATTAGTTTCCAGTTCCTCTATCCTGTTCTTCAGATTCTTTTCCTTTTCGATGAACATATTTGATGACGCTTCAAGTGCAGTTTCCTTCAGTTTGATTTTCCCCTGTATCACCAAAAACAAAATATCATCAGACTTGTACATATTCGTTCTGAAACGAATACTGAATGTTTTACATGCACAGATATATATATATATACCTCTAGAAGTTTTGTTTTATCTTTCATAACAGCAACTTCTTTAAGTTCCCTTGTTGTTATTGTTTCCGCAATGAAATTCCCAAAGAAGGTATATGTTGGCTCTCCGCTTTACTTTCAGCTTCTTCTCAAGAATTGATGAACTGCTACTTGTTTCCATCTTCAACTCCGCTTTACTTGCTTCCTCTAACCCAAATCTCAGATAGAAAATGATATTAGATCATCATCATACTCAGTATTAACTAGAGACACTCTGGTTGTTTCTTTCCTGGTTGTTTCTTTCCTCGCTTTTTCTCCACAATTGATTCTTAGCTTTTCTGGCTGCAAATTTCTAGTTTTCATCAGCAATTTGCAAGACTTGATGGATGGCTTCAGCTGCAACCATAGCTTGAGACTTTGCAACATCTAAGGCGAACTAGTTAAACAAATTGATGATCCTGCAAAGCAAACATACTAAACCAATCAGCGGATTAATAAGGATTCCGTATCTTAAATCTGAAATTGGACATTTAGTAGCAAACTTTCCCGGATTACATCAATTTGTATACAATACTTCTCCAAACACACGAAAGGTAAGCAAAGAAATTGGAAACAAAATGTGTTGACAACATACCACAGTTTTCTGCAGATCCTCCAACATTGCCACTGCCTTTTGCAGTTCCCTCTTACTGCTTAAACTAGCCAGCACACTGTAGATAGTAACGGTATCAGGACAAACACCACTGGAAATCATCTCCTGAAAAATGTCTAGTGCGCCATTACGATCACCCACTTGAAAATACCCATGAATCAAAGTACTATAAGTAATTGCATTAGCAACTACTCCTCTTCCATACATCTCGCAGAAAAGCTCCAATCCATCGTCAACCCTTCCAGCCTTACAGTAGCCATTAATGAGTACGCTAAAAGTCACTACGTCGGGAGAGAAGCCCTTGCTACCCATTGAATCAAACATCTGTTTTGCCTCATCTAGGCGGTTCCGCTTGCAGAGTCCATCGATCATTGAACTATAGGTGACAATATCGGGGACTATACCTCTGTGGAGCATCTCCTGGTATAATTCCTCAGCTTCTAAAAACTTCCCTTCATTAATCAATCCGCTGATGAGTATACTGTAAGTTTGAACATCAGGTTCCACACCATTGAAGGGATGACTAGCATCAAGATCCATCTTACTCTTCTTCATAACCTTAAACATTCTCAATGCCTTTTCTGGTTTCCCGTTTTTGAAGAGACCATCCAGCAAAGTGTTACAAGTTACGATATCAGGCCACACACAATGAGAAATCATCTCCTGTAAAAGATCTTGAGCAGAATTAAGATCCCCCACCCGACAAAACCCGTGAATAAGAGTGTTGTAAGTAAATGCATCCGGAACTAATCCTGTTTCAGACATCTCATGAACGAGTTCCATTCCATCATCTACCCTCCTATCCCTACAGCACCCGTCTATGAGAGTATTGAAAGTGATTACATTAGGATAGCAGCCCTCGCTAACCATCAAACCAAACATGCGCTTGGCATCGTCTAGACGATTATGCTTGCAAAACCCATCGATCAATGAAGAATACGTAATCGTATTAGGAAATATACCTCTCCGAAGCATCTCATCATATAATTCCTCAGCCTTAAAGATTTTCCCTTGTTTGACATACGCATTGATCAACGCATTGAAAGTTACAACATTAGGGTCGATCTTCCTTTCAATCATATCAAGCAATAAACGCTCGGCATCACTCCATCTACCAAAGCTACAAAAACCATCTAACACACAGCTGTAAGTAAAAACATCTGGAGAAACACCTCTCTCTTGCATTTCACTGAAAAGTCTTTCAGCATCACTATGCTGTCCATCTTTGCAAAGACGATCAATGATTGCATTATAGATTACAACATCGGCTCTGATGTGCCATTCCTCCATCTTCCTCAGCAGATTCAATGCAGACACAGTGTGGCCCATCTTACACAACCCGTTGACAATAGTTCCGAAAGTAACAGCATCAGGTTGGTGACCATTCTCAACCATCCGATCAAGCAGAGCCACTGCTTCAAGAACTCGACCCTCACGGCAAAGACCATTAATCAATGTGTTAAACGTTACAACATTAGGCGTCGTTTCAACCATTTGATCAAGTAAAGCTAAGCCTTCAGAAACCCTATCTTCCAGACATAAGCCGTGGAGGAGAGTGTTAAACATAACAACATCGGGCTGAAGACCAAGCTTAGTGATCTTGCCGAGTGTAGACAAAGCAAAAGAAAGCTTAGAGCAGCTGCAGAAACACTTAATCAGGATTGTGAAGCTGTAGATGTTAAATGGAATTCTCTCCTTTTCCATCTTCCGATACAGAGAAATGACAAGATCGGGTCTTTTCATTCTCACGACCACACCCATTAGTTTATTGAAATCAATCACTGAAGGGAAAGGACGAACCATGTCCTTGAACAACTCTGTCACATCATCTAAGCCTTTGATGTAATGAAACCCGCTTTGCAACTTCAAACTCTCTCCTCCAAAAGTTGGTTCGCTCAGAGAAGGTACACTCTTTCGAACCGTACCTTTCTTGGCAATGCGATGATGAATCGATCTAGCAGAAGAATGAGAAGATGCTTCCGATCTACAAACTCTAGCCAACATTGTGTTTCGTTGATTTTGATCTCTGAATTTGTTTCTAACAAAAGTAGCTCCTAACCTAACTAGAGAGAGAGAGAGAGAGAGAGAGAGAGAGGGGGTGTTAAGGAGTGGGTAGTGTGTTATTACAAAGAAGGATCCGACAGCCGGTTTAATTCTAGGATCTGATAACCGGCTCAGAATAGTGACTCTCGTTTTGTTCCCTCCCGAAGAAAGTGATCCACTGAAAATTCCAAAACGACCACCGGTTCAAATAGATTGGTACAGTGACCGGTTCAATTGGATTCGTACCGTGCCCTGAGCTTCTCACTCGCACCAGAAACATTTCATCTTTATATGTGATAAATTGCACAATGACCCTTCAAAAATACTCGATATTTACATACATGCCCCACATTTTTTTGTTTGGCTGTCGTTTGAAAAGACATAAAAATATTAAATTGATTATTTATTTATTTTTGTATTTAAAATTCAAAACATGAATCACGTGATTCCCATTTGTCCGTCTCATCTTCTTCCTTTCTCTCCTCTCTCCCCTCTCTGTATTCCAATCGAAACCAATTTCATCTCTCACATTAAAAAGTCTCCAACTTTATTACATAAACCTTCACCAATTTCACCAAACTGAAATCAATTCCTGAAAATGCCAACAGAGAACGATTCTACAAACGCAATCGACACGTGTCCTTTGATTAATCAAACCGGAGGAGGAGGAGGAGGAGGAGGAGGTGGTGATGATAACGAGAGGAGGTCAGTGAGGAGACAAGGGCTAAGAGAAGCAGCGAAGTTACTAAGACATGCAAGTAGCGGGAGGATAATGATGATGAGAGAGCCATCGATGCTTGTTCGTGAGTCAGCAGCTGAGCAGTTAGAAGAAAGGCAAAGCGATTGGGCTTACTCAAAGCCTGTGGTGGTTCTTGATTTCGTTTGGAACCTTGCTTTCGTAGCTGTTGCTATAGCTGTTCTTGTGCTTAGCAATGATGAGAAACCTAGTATGCCACTTAGGGTTTGGATTGTTGGGTATGGGTTGCAATGTATGATGCATATGGTTTGTGTTTGTGTTGAGTATCGTAGGAGGAATCGAAGGAGAAGTAATAGTAGGAGTCCAACATCTTCTTCTCCTTCTTCTATGGAGGAAGATCGATACTTGGAGCTAGTCAGCTAGGGCAGTTAGAGAACGAAAGCAATAGGTATGTGTTGTTTATGGAATGTGATAGAGATGATGTGATGTGGAAAATGTTTGGCTAAAGTTTGTGTCTTTTGTAACCAGCTGTTTTACTAAGCATCTAGAATC
>OVBI01000065.1:146031-186222 GCA_900406495.1 Sisymbrium altissimum | reverse complement strand
ATATTATTTCTATAAATTAATAAATATTAATTTATCGATTAATTAATAACTATATAAATTAATAATTTTTCACGGTCCCAACATTATTAATTTATAGAGGTCTTACTGTAGTTTTTTATAATTTATTAATTTGTATATCTCAGCTCCTCTCGAGTAGTCTAGTTGGCTAGTTGTGGGTAGTTGGGCACACCAAGCGAATTTGGGCCACACGGCCCTGACAATATGCTTTATTGCGTTAGGATTGGAATTTGAAAGGCCGGTTTTTGTGACCAGGGCCTCGTATTATTATTGTTTTATGAGTTCTTTTTTTATTGGCATCACCCAACAGTCATGTTTTATGGGTAATTCTCTAATACTAAGACATAATGATTCTGTTGTAGTACCTCAGAAACCTAGAGTATATGAAAATTTGGTATTATTAAATGAATTAAATAAGTGGCCGAAAACTTATAGTTACACTCAAAAGATTTAATCTAGGCATTTCTTTTTCATACGTAAATTTACCTTAATACAGATATCATCAACCTATAAAGAATAAAGGTTAAATTTATGGGAAGAGGTTTGAACAACATACACTAAACGTTTTTGAATCCGAATGGTGACTTTATGATTTACTAACACAAACTATTCGAATACATGAACACATCTCTCTTAAATTACATCACAAAAGTGCAAAAGTTCGATAAATAAATTATTTTGGCCAAGAGCCTTCGTTTTTCTCTATGCAAGCTACGAGTGATGAAGATATAATCTCAATAATCCCTTGGAGATTTATGAGATACTATGAAAACCAAGTTAAAATCGAAGTAGATGTTATAAACAAGACATATATATTGTTGATCTCAAAATTAGATTCAGTTCAGAATGAATCGTTAAAAAGTCATAATACAATCTCTTTGAGAAAAACTGTTTTATCAAAACACAAAACCATTTGAGGGAGAAAAAAGCTCATATCTTCCCTGTTGTAAAACAAAACTACTTTATTGTAATTACCAACATTTAACTTATACAAGGTCGGGAAAAGTTATATAATAAACTGTGAAACAAAAACAAAACATTTTCCATAAATGTCATCATCTTTGTATCACAAGTAGCAAAAAAAACCGGCAAGAGAAGAACCACTATCTCACTTTTTTTTCCTTGTTAAACATCAGCAGCACCATACATTATCTCTGAAAGCAAAAAGGCAACACTGTCCATTATCCATTTAGAGAGTTTTTTATAGCAAAAAAAGAAAAGAAAAAGAAACAGAGAGAATCTCGTGACCCACACTTTTATATGTGTTACACCACATGATGACGTGGACAATCTGTACGTGTTACACAACTAAACGTTCATGTCCTCCCTGGCTTTCAACCGAAACACACTTCTCTCTCTCTCTCTCTCTACAATTTCTGTCTCTTCACTCACTCTCTCTCTCATCTCTCTTTTGTTTTTGTTTTTGTTTTTTAATTACCTTTACTTGTTGAATCTTGGATCATTCTCCTTTTTCTGTGCCTTTTGAATCGAAGAGATCGTCTTCCTGTTGTTTTCTACGTTCTTCGTTCTGATCCACCGTTGGTAGTGGTGGATTGATTCTGTTTGGCGATGGCGATCAAAGACGAGACGGAAGAGAGTTGCGGAAGCAGAGCCGTCGTGGCGGCTTCTGTAACTAAGGAGAACCCTAGGCAGCACCGTATGAAGCTCGAGGTGTACGGTGAGGTTCTACAGCGAATCCAGGAATCCAATTACGAAGAAGCTAATTACCCTGATTTCGATGATCAGCTCTGGCTCCATTTCAATCGTCTTCCTGCTCGGTACGTTCTTCCGCTATTAAAGTTTTCTTCTTTTTTTTTTTTGTTTTTGGATCAGTGATAAAGGTTTAGCTTTTAGGACGTTATTGAAGTTTCAAATGTTTGTTTGTGTGTGTGTGTGTTAGATATGCTCTGGATGTAAATGTTGAGAGAGCAGAAGATGTACTCACTCATCAGAGACTGCTCAAGTTGGCTGAAGATCCTGCTACTAGACCTGTTTTTGAAGTTCGTTGCGTACAGGTAATCTAAAGCATCTCTAGCCCACTTTCTGTTTTTAGTTAAAAACTGCATTATTCGTTTTGCTTATTTAATTGGTTTATGTGTTGTCTTTCTTACAGGTTTCTCCTAGTCTTAATGGACATTCTGCTGACGCTGATACTTCTGATCCTGCTGTGAAGGAAGATGCTCAAAGCTCTTACCACTCGAACAGGTAAAGGATATTGCGGTTCTGTAAAGTTTTGGCTGATCTTTTGATGTTTGACATTTTTTTTTTTCTCCTTTGTGACTATTTTTTTTTTACTTTCTGTCCAAAGGGTTCTTGCGCCTCCAACTTTTGGTTCTTCTCCAAATTTCGAGGCTCTTACACAAGCTTTTAAACATCATGCGGAAGACGATGATAGTGCTGTTAATGCTCAGCTGCCAAATTCTCGGTGAGAGTTCTTCTGGAAGTTAGTTATCTAAGTTATGTTGTTTTTGCTCGAGTCTTGTCTGCATTTAAATAAAAGAGGAATACTTTGTATGGTCACATGTTTTTTGGAGTTAACCTGATTTTCTTATACAACCATGTGCGGCTATATTATCCTTTGTTACCTATTTTATAGACCGATGCACGAGATCACCTTTTCCACCATTGACAAGCCAAAACTCCTTAGTCAGGTTGGTGAAATTATTGTTTTGTTCTGTTTCCTTTTATCAACTCTCATAATAGAAACTTGTGGCTTGGAGTTCTTTTAACTATTGTCGTAAAGTTTGGCTTTTGTTGTGTAGAGCGATTTTTATAATTTCTAATATAGAGATACGTACATTTCAATTCTGCTGATTAATTGCATAAACTTTTTCTATTCTGCTAAATCCAATAGGGACTGTCATGTAAAGTACGAGTGGTTTTTCAATATGCCATTTAATGAGCGGTAAACAATTTTTTTTTAGTTAACTTCCATGCTTGGTGAACTTGGTTTGAATATACAAGAGGCTCATGCTTTCTCTACTGCCGATGGTTTCTCTCTGGATGTTTTCGTTGTTGACGGTTGGTCTCAGGAGGTATGATTTTCGTTTACCGCATGGACAAGATCTTTCAGAACCATTATGTTTCCTGCAATGATGTCTTAAGTGAATGGCTAAGAAAGATAACGACCATTGATGACCTTTCTGTCCGTGTCATCACTAAGTTGGTTGGGATTCTTTTATACAGGAAACAGAGGGTTTAAAAGATGCGTTGAGGAAGGAGATACTGAAGCTTAAGGTATATTTTATATTTTCAGTGTCATGAGCGATTCTTATCTTCATGAGATTCCTCATATTCCCTCTGTGCCTCATTCTCAATTTGAATTCTGAAAATGCAAGTAATGCTTTGGCATTGCCTTGCTCCAAATTTTAGTGTGACGCTGTACTGATGCCTTGTTGCTATGTTTTTGCATCAATTTTTGATAGTTATCATCTCTCCATATTCAACACTAGCTGCTCTGCAGGATCAACCTGGTTCAAAGCAGAAGTCTATAACTTTCTTTGAGCATGACAAATCAACTAACGAGCTGGTACCCGCCTGTGTTGAAATCCCTACGGATGGAACTGATGACTGGGAAATTGACATGAAGCAGCTCAAAATTGAAAAGAAAGTGGCATGTGGATCATACGGGGAATTGTGAGTTTATCATTCCTAAATCTTTATTTTTTTATGCTGAAAGTTGATGTTAGGAATTTAACGAATATATTCTTGACGTCTATGCAGGTATAAAGGAACCTATTGCAGTCAGGAAGTAGCCATCAAAATTCTCAAACCTGAGCGTGTAAATTCTGAAATGCTCCGAGAGTTTTCTCAGGAAGTGTATATAATGAGGTATGCTGCAATTGATTCTCTCATTCTCACTCATACTCTTACAGTCTTTTTAATTATAACATTTCTCTGAAATTTTCATCTCGTGGACTCGTGGTCTATATTCAGTCAAAATATCTTATGCCGTATAATGTAAACAACGTGCATATTCTAGATGCTGATTGTTCCCTGGTACGGTTGTTCCTGATACTTACTTGTTTGTAGGAAGGTACGACATAAAAATGTTGTCCAATTTATCGGTGCATGCACACGATCTCCAAACCTCTGCATTGTGACGGGTAAGATTTCAGTAGATCTAAATCAAGAGGATCGTTTTTTACAGTTTGTCATGTACGTGCATGCCTGATGAGAAAGTTGTCTCAGCAAAGAAATGAGGCTCGTTTAGGGTATTGCTTGCTTTGTCGTTCCCATAACGCAATTGATTTTATCCTTCTGTATCAGAATTCATGGCTCGGGGGAGCATCTATGATTTCCTTCACAAGCAGAAAGGCGTTTTCAAACTTCAACATTTGCTCAAAGTTGCACTTGACGTTTCTAAAGGAATGAATTATCTGCATCAAAACAATATTATTCACAGAGACCTTAAGACCGCTAATCTTCTGATGGACGAACATGATGTAAGTCTTTCAGCTTTTGAACACTTGAAATCCAACAAATATTTCCTTTTTTCTCGAAAATTATGTTTTCATTTTGCTAGAATAGAGGTACATGTCTTAAGGTTCTGTAAACTTTTTGAACAGGTCGTCAAGGTTGCTGATTTTGGGGTTGCAAGAGTGCAGACTCAGTCAGGGGTCATGACAGCTGAAACAGGGACATACCGATGGATGGCTCCAGAGGTATGATTTTCTTTTGTGCATTTTGTTTTTTGTTTTTTCTTTTCTTTCCATGCTTTCGGAGTTATGAAACTAATGACATGTATTTGACCACATACGTTCTGAACTTAGGTCATTGAGCACAAACCTTATGATCACAGGGCAGATGTCTTCAGTTATGCGATTGTGTTGTGGGAACTTTTGACGGGAGAAGTAAGCACTCTTGACTTTTCTCTCTCTGGATCTGAATGGTATAAGCTACTAACTCGTTAACTTTTAGATTTGACACTAGTGTTTATTCTGGTGTATTATGAATGAAAAACAGCTCCCATATTCTTACTTGACTCCATTACAAGCCGCTGTTGGCGTTGTGCAAAAGGTATGCTTATAAGTACCTAACATGTCTTTCCCTCGTGATTTGAGAGCTCTTTGTAAAATGACTCTCAATTCTTTACAGGGACTTCGACCGAAAATTCCGAAGCAAACACACCCAAAACTGACTGAACTTCTGGAGAAATGCTGGCAACAAGACCCAGCTCAAAGACCCAATTTTTCAGAAATCATAGAAATGCTTAAGCAACTACTCCATGAGGTAATTGCTTTTATCATTCTCTCTGCTCAAGTAAAACCATAACCAGAGCGAGTCTGACAATTGTGAGCGTTAATATGTCCTACAACCACCAGGTTGGAGATGAGGAACGCCAAAAAGATAAACATGGTGGCTTTTTTTCAGGCCTAAGAAAAGGCCACCGTTGATACTCGAGTAGATGCTGAAACTTGTCGTTTGATCGGTTTGAATAGAGCTCCACTCATCTCCTCTCATCTTGCTTTGTATAGCTTTCGTGTCTAATGGTGAGGGATCTCTTTATAACTGTAGAGTATTTTCTTAGAGCCTCACTTTTTTGTTGTTTATTTTCCCCTGTTTGCGCTTTTTCTTTTAACAGTTTTCTTATGAGATAAGAATTGCTGAGCGGCTGTGAGATTTCGTTGTTACTACATTGCGTTCTCTGAGGTCTGCCTTCAAGTGAAACTAGTAATCTTATATTGTTTGGTAGTGCTATTTAGATACATAAACACTTGTGCTGAGAACATTTACATTATTTATTTGTAATTTACAAAAGGGATTGGTTGGTGTTTGTTTTCACTCTTCTACTGGTAGTTCATTCTCTGCCCAGGCAACGTATCCTCCAGCAATGTCTGTGATCCCGGTGAAACCCTGTACACACAAGAGGCAGCATTAAACCGGCTTTGTCTGTTTTAACTGATACTATCACTAAGCTCAATATATATGTAGAGGTGAATCACACTTACAGCAGTCAGAAGTTCAGTTGAAGCCATAAGAGATCTTTCACCGCTTTCACAACCCTTCAAAATTTCATTATACGACACAAAAGGTGTTAACAAATGAGTTTGTATTGATAAGTGTTACTCGAAATTTTGCCAAAAGTTGAACTTACGATGATGATCTCGTCGTGTTTCCTAAAGTGGGACGACACCTGTCTTAAAAAACTCGGGTTCTTGACCATTCCTGCAACATTGTTTTGGCTTTGGTGTTAGTATTTAAGTTTCTTTTCATTTCAACTTATGGTAATAGAGGAATCTAATTATCTAAAGGTCGGTTGAAGAAAAACCTGATCCGACTCTGTACATGTAAGGTACGTTGATGGCACTAGACGGATGTCCGATGCTGAATTCGTCTGGTGTCCTCACGTCGAGATATCGGTAACCTGCTTGAGCTAGCTCACGCGCCACTCTTACCGGTACTGATGTAGGAACTCTAGCTGCTTCCGCTGCAACGTTTGCTCTGCTCGTTGTTGCCTTTCGCCTTCAACAAACAATTTAAAGAAAAAAGAGTTTTTATTTAAGTCATTTCCCTTAATGGTTATTCATGATCCAGTAGCGGTAGAGAGACTCCAAACGTGGCTCACCATCGGAAGTTTGAGTTTTGAAGATCTGCAGCAATGATGACTCTTCTTGTTGCCGTTGGTAATTTCCACTTGAAAGATTCACACACTTGTAGAGGTGGAGATATAGTCGATGACCAGCTTCCAATTCTTGCGGTTGCGTTGAAAGTCGTTGTTTCCATTTTTTCTACTTCTTCTATCGTCGTCGATGCCTTTGAGCTATACTTTCTGTCTTTGTTCTCGTGCGTGTGAACATATATATACAGACACAAATGATATGGGAACCAGTGACACGTCAGCCAGTTCTACAAGATATATTCGATTCCAATATGTAAGCCATGCGTGGAATGGATCATGATAAGTCCAACTAGGTTGCCTCGTAAGTCGTAATAAGGATAACTTGCTGACTCGGATAGATGGTACTGTACGGTTCTTAATAGGCCCAATTTTGAGCTTTTAATGGATCCAAGTAAATATTTGTTGGGCCTTAATAAAGCCCAATATCGAAACAAGTGGCTGAGATGGTTGAAACGGAGGAGAAGATGACGGAAGGGAGGCTTTTTAACTATGGTGTTTTACTGATTGTTCGACGACGATGATGGCGAGGTTTCTCCATGTATCGTCTTGTCAGTTTCATTTCGGCGTCCGTGAGTTTCCTCATTCATCGTCAGCTCTATATCCGAGACGGCTCAAGGTAAATTTCTTGTCATTTTCATCTGTGATGATGGTAGTGTGATTGGTCAATTGAAGTCAGATGTTCTTAACTAGGTCTCTGATCGGAGATTTCCGGTGGTTCCGATCAAATGTTCGTCAGCTGAGCAGGAAGATAGTGTAGATTCAGCGCCATCGCTGTCTTCCTCCTCATCACCGTCCACAAGTGAAGTGTCTATTAACAGTTCGACATACAACTGGTACACCGCACTCGGCGGTATTGGGATGTTGGACACCGCGTATTTGACTTACCTCAAGCTCACTGGCTCCGATGTCTTTTGCCCCGTTGGTGGTGGTACTTGTGGCGATGTCTTGAACAGCGATTATGCCGTTGTTTTTGGTATTATCCATCGCTTTATCTTGATTCACGTAATTGACCTGCGAGATTGGATGAATATGGATAGTCATGAGTCTAGAATTTCAGTAATTTTGTGTTTGTTTTGTCGAAGTCTAGAGTCTAGGCTAACCGGGAAACATGTATGTAGCTTAGTTTTAGATTTGTATTCGTGTAGATATCTTGAATCTGTGCTAGAAGCTACATCATTGCCTCGTTGGGAGCTTCAGTACTTTAGGATGCATAGGAGGAACTATTAAAGTTCAATAGCATGTTTCACTCCACTCTATGTTTTGCAGTATGTAGTGTTTTGTCTTTTCCTTTGTCCTCTGCTTTGGCAATTTTCTGTTGCAGTGTTGTCTTATTGACTGGAATTATCCCACATTGCATTGCACGTATATTGTGTTTGAAAGCTGAACTCAATGGCAATTCTTTTTCATTTTTCCAGGTGTTCCTCTGCCAGTTATTGGGTTTGTTATGTATGGCTTAGTAACCGCTCTAAGTGCACAGCTTGAGGAAGGGAATTTACCCTTTGGAGTCAGTAAGAACAATGGGCGTTTTGCGTTATTTGCGACCACGACTGCAATGGCATCAGCTAGTGCGTACTTCTTGTATATCCTTAGCACAAAACTCTCGGGATCATCGTGCCTGTACTGTCTAGTGTCTGCTTTCCTATCGTTTACTCTATTTTTCCTCTCTTTAAAGGTATCCCTTTATATCCGTTTCTCTTATATTGTGGGTTCATTGTATTTCTACTCAAGATGACATCTTAACTTCGGACTATGTTTACGTGCTCCATGAATGTGGTAGGATGTGAAGTTGCAAGAGATACAACAAGTTGTAGGACTGCAGATATGCTTGGCAATCATAGTAGTTGCATCCTTGACTGCTTCTTATAGTACTGCTCAACCAATCCCTTCACGGTAATCGAGTTTCATAGTTTTTTTTTGGAGTCCGATGGCATCTTTAAGTAGTGGACAAATAACTGCTCGAGGATGAATGAGTCAAATCAAGTGGTTTCTTCTAACCCCAACACATGTGTCTTTCGTTTTGATTCCTTGCAGCTCAGGTGACATTGAACTGCCATATTTTTCAACAGAGATCAATACATCATCGAGCCCTTATGCTATTGCTTTAGCAAAACATCTAAACTCCATTGGAGCGAAAATGTATGGAGCATTCTGGTGTTCTCACTGCTTAGAGCAAAAAGAGGTAAGTAGTTCATTCATCATCGGTTTGCCTGAAATCATCAGTTTCATGTTCTCATTATGTAACTATGTAAATTCCCTCCATCTATAGATGTTTGGTAGAGAAGCGGCAAAGCTACTGAATTACGTGGAATGTTTTCCCGAAGGCTACAAGAAAGGAACTAAGATATTCAAGGCTTGTTCAGATGCTGGGATCGAAGGATTCCCGACATGGATGATAAATGGTCAGGTGAGTAAATCCTCCGAATCCTTTGTACATTTTTCATCACATGTCAGTTCCTATTTCACCTCTTTTATTTTTTAGGTCCTAAGCGGAGAAGTAGAACTCGCTGAACTAGCGGAGATGTCTGGATTCAGCCTTGATCAGGCAAATGAGGCCAAACAACTTCAGTAAATTTTGTATTGTAGCAGAATATATTAGGTGAATCAGTGAATGCTCTTTGTTTGATCCCCGGTAGTTATAGGGTGTTCTGTGCAAATACAAGTGATTATTATTGCCATAGGAGATTATCACTCCATGATCTCTATCTTAGCCATCATCAGAGAATCATTATTCTATCATATAAAGAGTATTAGATTCCAAAACTTGTTAGGTTCTACTAGGAATCTGCAGTAGTAGTGTCTCTATGGTATATACGTAGAAGCCAGGTTTATATGTAAGAGTCACACATGTATATATATTGTATGTACATATATATGGGTGTAGATATACATATATGCATGTATGTATATTGGCGCTGTGATACTTCAAATATTATACTTTTGGTATATAGATACATATGAATATGCGTGTAGATATACGGCTCCTGTGAAAAAACTTCTTGCATGTGCATCTGGGTATTTTTATTATTATCATCCGTTAGATACGCAATAAGTTTTCTTTTTCTCCTATTTAAAGATTCGTTTGGATAGATATGAACGTCCAGATATTTTTTACTATATTGCACGCTGTTAGAAGACTAATAATTGGACTTAGTTCTGTTCAAAAACAACAGATGAGCCAAAAATAATGTTTATCTTATCCAAAATATCTAATGATGTGATGAGGCGTAACGTAACGTAACGCTTTAGGAGCGCGCGGGAAAAGAATAATAAAAAAGCAGTAGCCGTTAGATGTAGAGAAAAAATGGAGGGATCAGATTAGTTGCTTAACAAGAAAGCTCGGAAGAGGGCAAAATAGGTAATGAGTGTCAGGGGACCCACGAAAGAGGTGAGAAAGATCACGTTAAAAAGGAAGATGCTATAGAATATTCGTAAGAGCCCGTCGTTTCTCACATAAACCCACCCCAATAATTACACTTTATCTTGTTTTTGCCCTTTTAAAATCATCAGTGCATCACCTTCAGTCGCCGCATTTGTTATTCAACTGACTTTCACCGTCGAAAGCGTGAGAGAAGCGATGAGCACCACTCACATATCTGAGATCGAACAGGAGCAGCTGATCGAGAAGCTTGAGATCTTCAAGATCCATGGCAGAGACAAACGCGGCCGTAAGATTCTTCGGATTATCGGCAAATTCTTTCCAGGTAACGATACAGTTCGATCTCTGTTTTTTTTTAATCTTTAGATTTCCTCTGTTTTCTTGTTTGTTAGGATCTAATTTTTGAATTTTCTCAAAAATCAGCTCGATTTCTGTCAGTGGATGTGTTAAAGAAGTATCTTGAGGAGAAGATCTTTCCTCGACTAGGGAGAAAACCGTTCGCCGTGCTCTACGTTCACACCGGCGTACAGAGGAGCGAGAATTTCCCGGGAATCTCAGCTTTACGAGCGATCTACGATGCGATTCCGGTAAACGTCAGAGACAATCTCCAGGAGGTTTACTTCCTCCACCCAGGCCTACAGTCTCGTCTCTTCCTCGCCACTTGTGGCCGATTTCTCTTCTCCGGGGGGTGAGTTATCGCCGCGGCGCGTAATTTTGGATCTTCGAATTTTAATTTGATGATTCTAAGAAATTGAAAATATTCGGGTACTGATTGGTTGTTTGGTGTGGTGATTGGCTACGGTAGGTTGTACGGGAAGCTAAGGTACATAAGCAGAGTTGACTATTTGTGGGAACACGTGAGGAGGAACGAGATAGAGATACCGGAGTTTGTGTACGATCACGACGACGATCTAGAGTACCGTCCGATGATGGATTACGGTCAAGAGAGCGATCACGCTAGGGTTTACGCCGGAGCCGCCGTTGATTCGTCAGTCTCCAGTTTCTCCATGAGGTGTATCTCGTAGCGTAAAACATCCACCCACCAGATCTCGGGTCGTATCTCATAAAACCATATAATATACGATTTTAAATATTACAAATAGATGTGCTTTTTTCGAAGTCAGTGAGCGTTTTTTACGGAAAAGAAAAGAAAGCTGTTGGCGTTTGGATAAGGAAAGGTTGAGAATCTTTAGATTTTTTCTTAATCCTGTTTTTAATAGTTTTTTTCTTAATCTTTCTATGGAGAAATTTGTAAGATCTTTTCGTTAGTGGTGGTGGTTGTGAGTCGATGTCGAAAATCCTGTGTATATATTAATATAAGAAGATGTCAGTGCAATAAATCATTTTCGTAGGGATTGAGGCCAAAAAAAGCCATTACTATCAAGTTTTCATTTATGTTTTGGTTTCATAATTCTCGGTTAACGATGTAAATGACAAAGTGCTGTTATGGTTTGATCTCAATATAGACTCCCCGTCCGTTTAATTGCAAATTTACCTAATGAAATTGAGTTAAATATTTTTGGGGATTTGTGATGAAATTGTATACGAGTGAGTGTTTGTGGTGATTATTCACACACAAAATGAATCTTTTGGTAGGTTTGGTTTTTACAATCGGTTGGTTTAGCTTTTCAGCAAGTCTATTTAAGAAGGTGGAACACAGTATTATAAACGCTATAAATTCAACTGTCTTCAAAATAGGCCAATGCCCAAGGCCCTGAACTACAAAAATGATAACGTTGTTGAAATGAACATATATCGAAGGACTTATCTAACAGTTTTCATTGTAGCTTCATTATCTTTGCCGGTTTCTTGTCATCAAAACCTTCAGCATAATCGTCCAAAGATGTATTATGCTTCATCTTTGTCCGGTTCACAAACTCGGAGAATGACGGAATATGTGGGAGCCTAATAGGCGAACGGCTCGGGCTCACCACTAGCAGCTGTGTTGGTTCATCAACCCTTGACTCGGTTGTGTATATGTTCCCCTCTTCTTCCTCTATGTTCTCGGCTGGTTCATTCACCAGGATCGATTCTCCTAATGGCTCTTCTGCTCTAACCAAACTTACCACTGAGCTAAGTCGAGTCATTAGCTCGTCTCTGCTTGCGGTTCCTAACCATCTCACAGTACTCGCTATCTGTGAGTAGTAAAATGATTTCCCTGCTTTGCTATATTTTCTATAACACTCGTTTTCAAGAAACTCAGTTGCGTTTTGGGAATCAATCCTGCAATATTAATTTCAACATTCCAATTAATGGAGGTTAGAGAGAGGTGCATATAAGCTTTTTAAATCTTATATACTTAGAAGAGGACTCAAGAGATTTTTACTCCTCTACACCGAGCAGCGGAAGTACTAGTGTCAGCTGATCCAAGAGTCTCTGCTTGCTTGATTCCCTTAGTGCTTCAGATATTGCATTCTTATCAGACTTTTTAACCTGCAAATAGTTCAAATAGGCTTTGCTAAGTTAAACAGGAGGAAAGATGTGAAACTTTGTTTCTAAGAAGATAAAGTGAATCTGTTACCAAACCTGTTTATTCCTTTCGTAGTACTTTTCCTCAGCCCGCTCCAGTAAATCAAGTTTCTCGTCTAGTCCCAACTTTTTCGGTAGTTTAGGTCCTGCTAGGCTCTTCTCAACCTCAGCGCCATCTAGGTGTAGATGGATCAACACGTGAGTTAGAATTTAGAAACATCATTGGATATGCATGGGCTAAATATCAAGAAAGTTGGTTACCATCTGAATCTGATATTTCCTCATCGGAATTGCTTCCATCTTCATTACGATTCCAGAACTCGGAGTACTGCCCTTCACTGGTCCTATCATTCAAGCTTGCAAAAGAATGGGTACGGAGTTCAGTTACACGTTGTACACCTTGTTGCACATTTAGATGGTTAAAGGCAAAACCTGGTCATGAAAATTCGAGAAGAATTGTGTCTTCGGGAAGCAGTAGTCATGAGTTCCTCCAAGCAATGAGCAACTTGACTTGGATGCTTACATGCATCACACGTTTTTTTGCATTGCTGCACAGGAAACTGCTTGCAACAAGATAACCAGCGGCTAAGTTTAAGGAAACATTTCGGGATTTGATTGATTAATGATGATGAATCAGTAAAACACAAGTCGCACCTCTTCACCAAAGCTCTCAAGTATCTTTTTTCTTCGGCATCCAGAACCTTCGCAGTATGTCACAATCTAAATTCATGCAGCATGAGTGAGAATAACTTCCAACTGCATTACACAGAGCCCAAATGAACCAAGAAAGCATTTTACCTGCTCGAAGTCAGATGTAGGCTTCTTTGAGGATGGGGATTTCTTATTCTGCGAATTCCGTAGTAGAAATTCCTAGCAAAGAGTTGGTAAAGTAAGTTAGAAAACTTACGCATATAATGAAAGTTGTGGAACCAAAAAAAACTGTCATTACCAAGTTAACATTACCATTTTCTTTCTATCGTCGACACCATAGTATAATACACTTCTTGAGGGTAATTGATCCCGACCTGCTCTACCGGACTCTTGGTAGAAAGATTCCATCGATTTTGGAACGTTAAAATGGCAAACCATTCTGACATCCTTCTTATCTATACCCTACAAAGTCAGTTGTCTCATCATGGTACATACATAAAAAGTAATCTAAAAAGATGCAACATGGAAAAAAATCTCTGTTTACCATTCTGTAGAAAAACCATTAGAGCATTTACCACGTGCACCAAGAGCTCCCAAACATAGTAAGACGCAAAGAAGATGATCATAATAACGCATAACGCAAATGCAAGGTAATTCACAGAGCTAGTCATACCCGAAAGCCACTGTGGCAACAATAACTTGCTTCTTCGAGGACAACCAGTCATCTAAAACAGTACTTCTCAGTTTACTATTGAGTCCTGCATGATAGGCTGTAAACATAAAGATAAACATATATCAGCGGTTGTGGTTCATTATTTAAGCAGGTAGAGAGGTACAAGGGATGTTTTTTACCAGCAGAAGAGATCCCAGTACTGGAAAGATGAACAGACAAGTCATCACAGGTTGTACGCTCAAGGCAATAGATAATTGCACAAATATTTCCACATGACTTGAGCAAGTTACACAAATCAGTATAAGCATTATCTATAAGATCTTTGTACCGAACTGCACCAACAAAAACTTATTTTAGATGATAGAAAAGCATATAGAGAAAATCCCTTCTATTATAATTATGAAAGTCAGACAAAACAAAATGTTGGGAAGTTCTCATAACTTTATACAGAGAAAATAGCATACACAAATTCATAGCAAGGGAAACAGACCTTCATAGAAGATATTTGGGCGATTGAAAGAAGACTTGAGGACCAAAGGATTCCGCAAACTCAAGGAGTCAATAACATTCTTTTGTACCCTGCAACGTAGCCATTGAGAAAAGGCTCTACAATTTACACACATGTCTTATAATACACTGAAACAGAAAATTACTTAGGAGCAGCAGTCGCGGTTAGAGCCAACACTGGAACATCAGGCAAAGAATCTCTTAATGATGAAAGCTGACGATAGCTAGGTCTGATTATGACAAAACAAGTTAGAGAATATTAAGCGCCCATGGAAAAGAATGCTGACAAAATCACCACTTATGAACCTGAAGTCGTGGCCCCATGATGAGATGCAATGTGCCTGAAATATACACAAACAGTCGAGGGAAATTAAACCAAAATTCAAGTTCAACACCTGAAAGCTTTCGTGCTTACTCATGTATAGGCATTACACGGCCTTACCTCGTCTATGGCTATAAGATTCAGTAAGCCCCTGGCATGGAGTTTTCTCAGCTTCAGCATAAATCCTTTGGTCGCGATCAGTTCTGGAGTAACGTACAGCAATCTTACAGAGGGTTTACCAGAATCAAGGTCCTCATGTATCTAAAACCAAGGTCAAGAATCACATAAAAGAGATTAAAATATATAACAAAAGTAATATTACGATGAATAATCAAACACATACATTTGAACTAAAACAAAATGAAGAACTTTTCCAAGTGATGGCAAAAAAAATTGAATTATACTCACAAAGGGAATTCATTTATGTGAGAAGGTCAGATATTAGACGAAGCTTAAAAATCAAGTAGCATATACACTTATATACACACACACACAGACATAAACCACACAGTATAGCAGGCAACTCACCTTGTTCCTAACAAGTGTAGCTTGGGTGGATGAGAGATACTCAGCAGCAATACCTTTCTCCTTGAGCGCCATCACTTGGTTTTCCTTAACCAAAGAGAAACAAAAAAATGCTCTCTTTCAAAAATTTCATTAAAAAGAAAGCTTAAAGAGAAGAATACATGAAAAAGGACGGAACAGAACAATGCCACTTACCATCAACGCTGAGATAGCAAACACAAAAGCAGAAGGAAGGAAACAGAGCAGATAGTTAGAGGCCATACAGATTTATCAAATCATGGAAACAGGAAAGAAACAAAATTTACCAATCAAAGGAGAAACAACAAGCACGATTCCAGGTTTAGCTAATGCAGGTATCTGATAACAAATCGATTTTCCTCCTCCCGTAGGCATCAAGCAAAAGCAATCCTTTCCTGCTCTCAATCAAACGACATACAGAAGCTAAGAATTCAAAAAAAGCATTCCACTTTTCTCAATGAGAAGAAAAAGGCGTGAGTTTTATATACACTTTACCAGATAAAACAGCTTGAATCGCTTCCAGCTGCTTCCCTCTGAAATCCGCATGGCCGAAATGCCATCTCAAAAGCTTCACCAATGCTTCCTTCCCGCCAACTTTCTTATCGGAGCGTTGCACATTCTGCACCGGCAACGCCGATTTCTTCATTTCTCCGATCAAAATTTTCGACGACCTCGTGGGAACTAGAAACGTCTGTGAGACGAGTTTTTCGAATGTTTGTGATTGTTTCGTCGATTCTGGAGAAATGTTAAAGAATGTTGTCGTCGTCGTCGGACGCTTCCTCGAGACGCTGCGGAAAGTGAAGAAGGCGATTGGGAAAACAGAAACGACGTCGTTGTTGGTTACCTGATTCACATTAACTGTTATTGATTTCCGGTTCAGTAAATTCTGGTTTACTGACTTGCAATTGATATAGCGCGAGGGATCATCTGCTACGTCGTTTAAAGACGCCAAGGAGTGAAAACGCTTGCAGTTGACTGAGAGGTGATAACTCTCAAATCAAAAACATCAAAATGGGTCTCAACCAGGTTTACAAATTAACATCGTTTCTCATTCTGAGTTGACACCAACAAGTAACGAAAGAAGCAACAGACATAAACTTTTATGAATCTCGATTGGTCGTATAATTGCATTCTACATAAACCGTTGTTTTTGGTGGAAAATTAAATACTAACTTTTATTTGGGTCTCTATCAATTATTCTCTCTCTAATGAGTTGATGTAAGTCAAAACTGTTTTTGGTAGAGACATAACTTGAATACAAAGCAGGACTTTTTATTATTCTTATTCAACAAAAAAAAAACAGAAAGAGTCAAACTTAACAAGAAGAACATATATTCTCATAGGAAAGGAGGATCAAACATATGAAAACAACTCTGAGGGAAAGACTTCACCATCTTTGTGATACTACCATCACCAAGCTTGAACACTTTGACATTGTTATAATCTTCCTCATCTGTAAAATAGATGGAATTCTCCAAACATCCATGATATTCTCTAGTCACGACAGAGAAACAACGATCTGTTGCCATAACAAAAGCCTTATCTCCCAAAGACTTGAGCTGAACCCATTCAACCGATTCCTCGTCCATCTTATAAACCTTCAAACCAATGGTCCTCTGGACATCAGCTCTGTGCACGCGAAATACATTACAGAAACGATGAACAATGCATAGATCTCCACAATACTCGACGAGCCTTTTCTCTTTGCAATCATCAACCTCGTAGTAGTCCATTGGAGTTGGAGGTGCGTACTGAAAAATGTTCAGCTCAGATAAACTAATCCACCATACTGCACCGTTAAGGTCCAGGGCATAGATTTGACCTTTGTGAACTATAATATCCGAGAAATATTCAGCATCTTCATCTGAAATTCTTGTCCAGACATTATTCTTATTACTTTCGTCACTATTGCACCACCAGATTTTCTTGGAGTAATCGACCGCGAAAACAAGATCGTTCACGAGAACAACTCTGGAGAAATGATACGAGTCGCGTGTAGTCGAAGTAACGTCGTAAGATTGATGAATCTCTGAGACCGTAAACTCCAAAAGATCTAGGGTTTTGGAGGAAGGGCCTACGGAGTAACGAGAGAGAGGGCAGAGGACTTTTTTACGGGTTTCGGTGACATCTTGGGTTTTGATAAGCCACCCTTTGTTCGGACATGACGAGAGAACCACACGGAAGAATGCTGCGGGAGAGAGTAAACACGTTATTCCAGTATGATAAGGAGCAAGGAAGCGAATACGGTTGCGGCTAACGCATTTCGGAAAACGCTTATGGTTCGAAACCGCAGAACGCCAGGATTTGCAGATGCTACGGACTCGGAGAAGCTCGACCTTGGAGAAGAGACGGTTGCCTATTTCATCGACAAGCTCTTCGGGTAATTCAGACCATTCTACGAATTTACTCATCTTTCTCTCTCTTTATTTGTTACTTAGGTTTTTCTCTCTCTCTAATATCGTTTATTTAGTTTTTTTTTGGTCTAATCGTTTATTTAGTTAGATCAGTGATTGAAAGAATATATGAAGATATGTTTGTATATATACGCTTTGATATGATACGAAAAGAAAGTCTTCTAGGAAAATATATTTCCTTTTATCTGGTCAACTAGAAGAATGATATAATTAATTAGCTTAGATGTAAGGGAATTCGTTTCGTTTAATTCATTTTCTGTATTTTCATTAAGATTTTTACCTTATTATTTTATAGACTAATTAAACTGTTTCCTGTTACAAATAATTGCCAACTTCTTGACTTGACCATAATTAATGTTCTTAATTTGGAAGTGCAAAAGGGTATTTTCGATTTCAGTTTTTCCTTTCTGACAAAATCAACCGTTATTTAGTACAAAAAAAAAGTAATGCTTCGTTCTTCTTCATACACAATCACTAACCAACGTAAGTAAACACGATAATTGCATAAATTCCCATACGTGATTTTCTTTATATTTATATGGCAGTTAACGAAGTTCCCAGCTTCAGATCAATGGCCCTTTACTGTGTCTGATTGCGTCAAAACGTGCTGCCAACGTATCATAATCAGGCAGTTTTGGGTGAACATGGTGACCGCTTGAGTCCCGTCTCGACTCAGCGGACTGAGGAGCCTGAGGCGGTGCTCGGTTTGGCGGGAGGGAAGAAGCACGACTCTGTGATGGTCCTTCTTCTGGCTCTGTCTCTTCCTCGTAGTAGTCTGACTCGTCAAACTTGATCTCAGATGTCACAGGAGGAAGTGAGTGTCTCCTCTTCATTGTTTCCTTTGCTTCTGCTTCGGTTTCCTCGTGGTCAGATTCATCTATACACGGATTGTTGCAGCTGTGTCTCCTGCAGGTTCCTCTGTTTTCTACGGATGGTTTGGCGTAGTAGGAGCTTGTTTCAGAATCTCGGGATTGTCTTGTTGAACCTGGATAATAATAATCCTTTTGGTCGTTTGTTGAATGATCGAAAGACGAGGAGGATACAGAGAACTCCTTGGTGCTGTCTCTTCTGTTAGCTAGTAAGGCAGCTACTTGTGCTGCTGCAACCGCCTGCTTGGCTAATTCAGCTGCTGCTTCAGCTGCTGACTCCGTGTCATGATAATGCGTGTTGATGCTCATGCTACTACTCGATCTGAATGAACAAAAACAGCAACAACAAAAAGACTTCATTATTCCAAGTCCTTATTTTGGCTATTGTTGAAGCACAAAAAGATGGAGATGCATGTGTATATATACCTCGGCACTGCTTTGGTAGGATCAATGGGCTCGTCAGAAGCGCGTTTTACGGGTAAGCTTGAGGCGCTAACAAACGCACGTGGCCCCTCCTGCTCATACAAGAAAGATTACATGTTTTAAGATTCTGATTCTACAAAAAGAAAAGAAAGGTAGAAGAACATTTGAGAGATTAAGAGACACATACTATGGTCTCTTCTTGAGGTTTGAGAAGTTCTTGCTCTGTCTCTTTAGTGTCCCAATCAACCTGGAACTCCTTTGCGATTTCTTTCATGATTTTCAGTTTGAATTCTCCAACGGGATGCCTAACCGAAAGCTTATCAATCAACTGCAAACGCACAAAAGACGAGAGAATCATAAGAGTCAAAAGGTCATTAAACAGAAAGCGTCATGTTAACAAATCAGAAATGAAGAATGTTCCTTTACCATCCGGTTCACGCCACAAGTAGGACGCAAATCAGTAGCAGCAGACACAAAATCTTTTCCATATTTCTTCTCAAAAATGTCCTTCAGATCTCCAAGCTCCGGAATTTCAGAGCACCTAGGCGCAGCGAAAATCAAACTAGCAATGCCTTCCTTAAGATCCACAGGACAGTCCCTAAAACAAAGCCAAACATATGAGTACCCAAAACTGAGTGAACTAAAGAGTCTAAAGACACAAACAGAAACTAATATGAACATACTTTTGCTTGGTGATGATAGCGAGTCGGGAAACGATGAGTTCGCAAAAAAGCTCAATGATTTCGTTTGCCGCCAGGATGTTCTGCTCCCTAATCACATGCTCAACCTAAATTTACCACAAAGCAAAGCTCCCATTGGATTGAATTACAGGAAAACTCTAAAACTTCCAAAAAGTGATTGAGAAATGTGAAATACTCTGATTCTAGCTGTGGCATCTTGACCGGACTGAAGAAGAACGGCAATGTCACGCCTCATTTGCTTCACCACAACTTGTCTCTTGTTCCTCAGAAGCTTTATCCGAGCCACAGCCATCTTTGCCGCCGTTTTGCTTTTTCCCATCAAATACCCAAACAAAAAACAAGTAAAAAAGGTTCATCAGATGATTAATCATAAACGCATACCAAAATTCTTGCTTTATCTGTTGAGATATCTAACAATGCCCAAATCTAAAAATTAAAAAACCAAACTTTTTCCATTACTTCTACACAATTGAAACATGGACAAGGAATCTCTCCATTACATGATAGATACCAAATCCTTTGACTTTCTTTTTCTTTTTTTTTCTGGGCAGTCATTGAGAGATATAAGGAATCGAAGCAGCATTATAACAATCGAAATGAGAGTACCATTTTGAGGAGTTAAAGCCACGACGGAAGAGAGAAAGACTGAACTTGAGGAGCTTCTTTGTCTGAACCGAGGCTACTCCGGCCGCCGTCATTTTTCTCACCGCGTCTCTGACACACACAAGCGCGATGACTGAAGAAGAAAAAGGAGAAGGCTTTGCTCAGTGGTGTGTCTCTATGTGTATGTATGTAACGGTCCAATGAGATTAGCAAAGTAACGCTCTTTTGGGTCCCACAAGACCCACCGACTTACTCTATTAGCTGGACCATTTTTTTGACATTGTCAAATATAGCCGTTGTATCTTAGACACGTGTAATCATTAATCTTCAACCCAAAGAGCATCCTAAGTAAAGCCTAATCATTTTATTTAGCTTGGCTTATAATATTTTGGGTTGATGTAATGGGCTGGCTTTTTCTTCTGGGCCTTTTTGAGTCTTATCATACAAATCTTGGGCTGTCGATCTTCCAAGGTTATCCATATAATTCCATATTTTAGGAAATTATGTGTAATGATTTGACTATTTAATAGTCTAGGATACTTTAGGAAATTTATACCTATTGTTCAAAATTGTATTTAGTTTTTTGCCATATGTAACATTTTGATCTTAGCATACTTATCTATTCTATAGAAACGTTATACATTGTCCACAATATATATATTCACCCTTTGTCTACAATATATATACAATACAGCCTTGTCTTTGTAATTCTACAAGATTATCCGGAAAAGAAAACACATACACACACACATAAACAAAATTTCCGGCAGAGATGGGGAAAATTTCATTCAAGTCTGCTTTCATCGTCCTTTTAGCTTTTACTGGTAAGTTCAAAGTTTTAAATCTATTTTCTGGAAAACTCAAAAGCTTTACCTCTTATAAACTTTAGATAAATTAATATAATATATAACCAATTAAAATTATATTTATATAAAAAAAAACAGTTAGACTGCTGCTTAGATTATTACATCCTGTGTTGTAGTGATGATATCCGTAACAGTTCAAATCGTTGACGCGAAACGAATGTTACATGAAGAAAAATCACTGCCCTTACTGGATCTCGAAGCTTCAGAGCCGGTTAAGCCACAGGGGTTTGGTTTTTGTAAGCCACCATGCAAAGAATTATGTTTTGGTGTCAGTTGTTATTGCGTATGTCCTCAAGCTAAAAATTAAAATACGATCGATACAACTGAATAAAAAATATTTGTTTGACATTGTTGCAAACTTTATTTCATGTGAGAATTGTGGGACACAAACCAAGGAAAAATAAAGTAACTTTTGATCGCCATCGTTTGTGATCCACTCGATCGATCGATTTCTGGTTGATGATGCCAAAAAATCGAGGGCTGGCCAAATAAAGTAATAAACAGGCAAAAAAAAATTTCAAACATACCTTTTTCTTTTCCTTGACTATAGATCTTGCTTTCTTAACAGTAAACACTTTGACTGCTATAATTAAATTGCTAATGCTTCCGCATTCGTCTCTCTCTTTACATCCCTCTTTCCAGGCCGTTTAAATTATAGATATTTATAAGTACATAAAACTTTACAAGAGTTGTTCACACCCGAACGAGTTTCAAACTTACAACAGACACACATCCTCTAATACATGGATGCATGTTTAAACTCTCTTTCAACACACAATGGAAAAAAAAAAACGAAGACTTTAAAATAAATCGACCAATCTTGATTCAGAGCAAGAAACTCGTATCTGGTCCCATTTTGAATTAAGTGGATAGGATGTTCAGAAGAGAGACTCTAGCTTGTATCATCACCTTGAACAATCCTTCGAGTCCCTCTTCAAGCTCTTCCATGGCTGCCTCTACATCTTTCGATCTAACCAGTGCACATTGAATCCTCTCACTTACTTCCTCACTAATCTCTTGTTCCTCTTCTTGATCTTCGCTTGTCGTCGTCACAACGAGCTTCCCGATTTCAGTTTCCATAGCTTCGAGCTCGAGACAAGAAAAGCATTTATCATGATCTCTCTTGTCCTGATTGTGATGATCTATTCCTATCTTCATAAGCTTCATAACTATCCCCCAACCTTTGTGATGATGATGATTCTTAGTCTTTAACCCTTTAGGCGACGACAAGAACGACAAGACCGTGCGCAAGACGAAACAAGTCATCACACTTGTTTCTTGCATCACTCTAACGAAAGCACTTACCTCTTGATCATCATCATCGCACCAAACACTACTCTCCAAACACGCGTCTGTCTCTTTCGACATTACCGTATACGTCTTGATCTCCTTCTTGATCTCTTTCCTGGACGCCACGTAAGCATCCACGTCACTCTCGACACTAAACTCACCTCCTTTCTTGCTCCGTCTCAAAGCTGACTGAAGCTCAGCAACATTTTTCTTGATCCTCGAAGCCGCGTCCTTAGCTCCTCCACAAACCTCTAAGTACTTTAACGATACTTCAAGAAGCTCATCCATCAAACCACCATTAAAAAGAGCTTGTTGAGTTTCAGAAGAAGACTTGAAGAGATCTTCAGTTAAACATCTGTAGAGTTCGGTGAGACCGGAGATACCGTCGCGGACCATCGTCCTCGACTCTAACGAAGACGACCCCAAAGCTCTGACCTTGGAGACCACTTCTTGAATCCTCCGAACGCTCGGATGAGACCGAACCGGTAAACTAACACATCTAGCTTTGTATGCTTTGTGGAGTCTGGGAGACAATGAAGACATATACATCTCAAGTAATGATGATAAAATTGGGGTTTTCGAGTTATGCTTTGTGTGGTCTTTTAGCTCTAGGGTTTATATAAATACACATAATGACATAAATGTCAATGAGTAGGGCCTAAGACGTGAAGGCCATGTGAAGTGAGTGTGGGTACTTCACGAAGCAGGAACAGAACACGTAAAGCTCATTAAATGCTATACGTTTGAATTTTAGTTGAATCGTTGTCGAAGTTCGATGTTTCGGTTTCGGTTACTAAAACGAAACTTTTTTACACCTCTTTTCATGCACCAAAGCCACCGTCCATTTACGATTCTTTAATATTGTTGTCATTATCTAGTTATTTTTATCCTCGTTGGATTTTTGTTTCTTTTGACGGTTACAAATATAATATTGCTCTTTTTTTTTTTCTTTTTGTGTGTGTGTGGGGTGCCTCAACCTCGATCGAATTTAATTGAAAGATCTTTCAAGATTTTGTAGCATTATTTAAATGACATATATGGAGATATGATTGCACGGATGATTTGGTCCACGCAAGGGACGATGCCTCCCTTAAATAACACCGTCACACGTCAGCAATTATGTTACCATGAATTTAGGAGTGTCCATCTCAGGTTTCCCACTGATCAGGTTTAGTCCTTTGGTCTGAGTTTTATTTTGGATATTTTCGCTTGAAGGCATGAAGTCTCAGTTTCGATATCAATTGGTGCATATTAGTAATTAAAAATCTTTTCAAACTTTAAACTAACAAATTTCACCATTTTACGGTTTTGGTTTATGAGAGGCATGAAAGTGAGAGATTCCGATAACTGTTGAAATGAGAAATATACAATTCGGAGGTGCAACCTCACTAAAAAGAGATCATATTACGTTGAGGATCCTAAAGAATGCGACGATGAACAAACAAAGAAAGAAGCTAGAGAAATAATTCAAGAGGGTCATGGTGCATATGTATGTTTGGTTTGGAGTTGGACCATGTAATTGGGCTTAATGTTTATTGCAAACTAGGCCCAACCAAATACGCAAATGTCAAATGAACATTGTACATAAAATTCAAAAGAGATGGAGATGCCTTATTAACAGATGTATATAAATTTAATTTAACAGTAATATGTATCATGGCATTATGAAATATGATATGTGGTTAAGCTTTTCCCTCAGTTTCTCTGCCAGTACAAGCTGATCTTACAAACTTCTAATAATTTCTTTTTCAACCAAAGATTGAGGTGTGTCAGACATCATACAAATACAAAAGACAATATAGAATGCACAAATATTAGTCCAACTTCAAAACAAGATTTCTTCTACGTCATTTTTATATAGGTCAAAATCCAAGTGTCATTTGTTAGGCATATCTTCAATCCATTTCACCTCTATACCACTTCATATGAACTTTAAATATTTTTACTGGATTGTTTAAGTTTTTTATTTTGAATGAATCAAGTATTGAGAGAAAGCAAAATACTCTCCAAGAGAATATTAAATTTTGGAATGAACAGGTTACCAAATCTAGGGAGCTGATTGAAAAAAAAAAATTGCACAACTTTTCCTTTTAATATATCTCCAGTTCTCCACTATATATATGGTAAATGACCAATTCTCACAAATATGATAGCACCGAAAAGATGTATTTAAAAAATATCAGATCAACTTTGTTTTAAAAAAATCTGTTTTACCAAATTATTGAGCTAAAAATTTATAGTTAAGTTGTACAACAGAAATAACATCTAAATGTGATATGCAGATTACAGAGTTGCCACTCAAGCTCAATGTAGATATGAACCTTCTGTCCGCAAGTTCAATGTTTACTTCAAGCTTAAGAGGTTTTTAAAAGTTATATACAGTCCACTTGATAAAAACAGTTAAATAGATTTTGGAAGTCACAATTGGGGAATAGCATGGTATGTATCAGCACAAGTTTTGTAGACAGCTGATTACCAAGAAAAAGTTTCAACTGCGGTTTCTTTACGTTGGGAAAATCCATCAAGTTCTCCTATGAGAGAGTTTGCGTGAACTATAAATTTAAACTGTAGTTCACCACCTACAATAGAGAATGACAAAGTGAATTTTATATTGGATAAGCTGTTTTGGAAAAAAAAAAAAAAAAAAAATCCACAGGGACAAAACCACGAGATTCAGGTTTGCTCTCCTCCTCTTCGTTGAAGGATTGATGTATCTTTTGATAAAAGACCAATTCTCCCAAATATGACAGCATTGAAATGATGTGTTTAAATAATATCAAACCAACTTTGTCTTGGAAAATCTGTTTTACCAAATTATTGATTTGAAATTTATAGTAAAATTGTATAATTGAAGTTACCAAATATATGTGATAACTGTAAATTCCAATGAAGACAAACTTTAGAACCTTAAAGCATGATTAATGCTGATTTCTTAAAAGTTTTTTTAACAAATAATATAATATGAAATATTAATTAAATATTATATGAGTTTCTTAAATTTAGAGAATTCACCCCAATAATTTAGTAAATAAGAAATTATTGAACTGAGTTTTCCAAATTTAAGAAACTTATCCTTAAATAATAATATAAATATATACATACGCTTGCATTTTATTTAAGAAACTTATATTAAGAATTACCCAATAATTATGCTTTGCTATATCTTTTAGGCATTTCTAGTTTTGAAATTTTACTTTCTAGTTTCTACACTGACAAGTCTTACTACTGAGTTGAATATGAGTCACGTTTTACAGCCACTTTACTTTTTCTGTTTGAAATTGGAGGAGGATCATTCTAGTATTTATAAATGAAATCATTTAAATGCTTTTTTTGATGAATAAATCATTTACATGCTTATCTCTCTTTAAAGTAATTTATATTAGAACGACATGATTTATTATTAAGAAAATCATTATCTATATTTCTCTTTTTTCATTTTTGTGTGTGGACAACTATCTATATTTCTCTAAGATTAGGTTAATGATAGAAAATATAACTCCCGTTAACCAATGCATAATATATATGTATGTTAAAAATACTTAGGAACTAAAAAAAATTAAAATACGAAAGCTAGAGTGACTTAGATTGTTTATCTCCATTATAGGCTTATAGCGTTCGAATGAATTGTTTCTTTCCTATCTTTTCATAATATATTAAAACATGCATGAATGTATAAGTTCTAATACATCGATTTGTATGTGTGATATATATTTCTATCTAATTTAGTATTTTAGTAGTGAACTATGAGTCTTACATTGTTTCATATATCTAACATTAATCATGGGTATATATATAACTGCAAAAGTGTTTCTATTTTTCATTTTTTTTGACAAATGTCTCTCTACATGTATCAGTTTAATTAGTGTACAAAAAAAATCTTATATATATACGCTTCTATGCATCCCTCCGGCAAGTTCTCTAAAGTTCAATTCTTCTAATGAGAGATTATGTTAAGAAGCGAGGCTCGTGTTCTGATCAACCTTCGAAATAACCCTTCTAGACTTTTCTCGATTCCGCCAATGCTCATCTCAACATCCTCAAGCTTCTCTTGCAGACCATCACGAGAGAAAATATCTCCGCAAAGCGCGGAATCCAATGTCTCCAACTCGTTCTTGGCCGCCTCTAGATTACACTTCTTCTTCTTTAGTACAGAAGCCAACTTACTCTTTATGTTACTTTGTCGTCCGGACAAGAACTCCAAGAACGACTTTAACACTACGACACTAACGGAAACCACTCTTCTCATCGCATCTCTAACCGCCACATGATCATCATCGTCATGATTATTATCATGTGAACTTGACCCTCCATCAATGGTCTTCGAGGACCCAAGAAGCTTCTTAGTTTCTTTCCTCATGTTCTTCCTAGATCTGAGATATGCCGAGACAGCAATATCGAGTTGGTCTTCTCCTCCTCCGGCTACTTTCTTCCTTCTAACACATGATTGAAGATCACGAACATGCTCCTGAGTCTCCACCATGAGGTCCCTCGAGACGCTGCATATATCCATTAGTCTCAAAGACCCATCGAGCATCTCCTCCATGAACTCCGATCCATCAGAAGACATAACATGTTGCGTCGAACACATTTTCAGAAACTCATCCGTACAATCGTAGAGCTCCTCCAAACCAGCCAAGGCGGTCAAGATCGACTCGGACGAACTCTTCGTGGCGATTATCGTTTTCACCTTATTAAGAGCTTCTTCGATCCCATTCGTGCTTGGATGCGATCTTGAAGGCAAACTTATGGATCTTAATTGTTGCTTAATGATCATATTCGCCATCATGTTGTGTTTTTGTTTTTTGTTTCGAGTTTTTTTTCGTCGATAAATGTGTTTTGAGCTTCTTTTTTTCTATCTTCTTTGGTCAATCTGCTTGATTCAACTTGCCCTACACATGCATTTATATAGCATAGGGTCTTGTCACGTCATCAACCAAAAAAAATTCAACAATAATTGAAGCTTTTAATTTGATTGGTCCGATTATTACTGGCAAATCTGTGACTGAGCTGTCGGGCTATTATATTGGTCAACATATTTAGCAACAGAGATGAAGCCTGATGAGTCATCGTCTGTGTTGCTTCCGGTTTCGCCACATTATCAATTGACCTTTCGAGCTTTTTTCTCGTTTTTTATTAATCTGACCTTTCGAGTTATTAAAATAACCGGTGCTCTTTAAATCGTCTCGGTAGGTTACGAGATCCAGATCTTCCTCCTATTATCATTTTATCTTATGTAAGTTTGCGTGTAACAGTTCATAAAGAACGAAAAGAGATCTTCGTCAAGACTAATGTTTTCTATATGATTGCCGTCTGCATAACGTCTGACATTACGACACGTGTAAGAGAGGCACGTGTTTTGGGTGTATATGCTTGCGAGTTGCGAACATATATACCACTGATGTATTTGATCGTGGAAATGGGCTTTCTAACATTTACATTACATTTCATTCCGAAAACTATAAAAAGAACAGCCGTTCTTGTGGCAGTCTAATCTGGACAGAAGAATTTTATCTATCTTTATTCTGTTGCATGTTTGTAATTTAATTAGTATGAGCGAACTTTCATCAGAATTGAAAGTCTTTGAACAAAAAAATAAAAAACGAGGCTTTCAACAAATATCAATCTGCGTGCATAATTATAAATGATAATATTAATTCACATACCATGACATGAATTTGAATTGTCTACCTATGCTTAAATCGATGCCATGACATCACTAAATCCCCAGCGCTTTGAGTTAGATCAAAGACTGGGACACACAAGTATACACACACTTAAAAATCTTTGCCGTGCGAGCTAATATATAAAATGAAGGAACTAAAATTAATGGTTTCGAAGAGAACACTCGTTCATATATTCCTTTTATGTCTGCACTATATATATATAGTTTACATTAGTACAAATCCGATTCATCCTTTTTGGCCATTAGAAGTTCGTCAATAATTTTTCGTCATGTCATAGTGTAGTATATGAAATGTTCTTTCTCTTCCTTTTCTGCTCATAGAATTTGTTAATTCAACTATATTCTGTTAGATAAAAAAATTCCCTTTCAATGTATCCTTTTATTCATCATTTATCTTTCTTACTAATTTAGAATACTTTTTCCCTTTTCAGATTGTTTTTGCATATTTCCGTTACAAAATAATAGAATTGAAACACATTATTCCTTTCCCGCACCCATCATTCATCTGCTATAAAGCACTATGTACCAGATATTGAACGCATTTTTTATTCCGCTATTGCAATTTTCAATTCTTTTCATAGTCCAACAAAATAAATGCATACATAATTAAGAAACAGCAATAGGATAACGTCATTCCTTCAAAGCAACAAACCGAAGAAAACAATGTAGACACGGTACTAGCTTGCATGCATACACACAAGCAGAAAACTTAAATTAAACAAGAAAATAGAAAATTTTAACGGTTTAGGACGCAACGCCTTCACTCGGCTTTCTCCTCGTTCTCGTCTTCTTCTTCCTGTGGTGGCGACCTGTTGAGATCAAACTTTGGAGTGGATACAGGTCCCGCTTCCTCTTCTTCCTCCATTGGGTCAGCATTCAAATCAATCTGTAATCCTCCGGTGCCTAAACCAAACCCTCCAACACCGGAAGAAGCAGCAACAACCCCGCCAGATCCTTCCTCAGCCGGATTAAATGTCGGCGGGGGATTAAACCCAAGGTATCCACGGTCCTTGTGAGCCCTTAAGTGGCCGAAGACAGCTTTCCAAGAAACAAAAGTTCTCCCGCAAATGTTACATTTAGGAGGACCTTCAGGTGGGTTAGTCAACTTAGAAGAACCTTTCTTCTTCGGCTTCTTTGCCGGCTCTTCTTCTCCAGCCGACGCGGTGGCTGTAGAACCGGACGCGCCGGCCGCATCTACCATGTCGACGGGTTTAACCTTACGAGGACGACCCCCCTTTTTCTTCGTTATTGTTTCACCACTTCCACCAACCCCCTGTTCCATTGTGCCCTTTCTCACCGTCGCTTCTTGAGCGGCAGCCACAACCAACTCAGCCGCAACAACGGCTTTCTGGCGAATTGCTTCACCCACATTAGGGCTTTCACTAACCCTCAGCGCGGGAAGGGCGAGAACGATGTCGCGTATTTCCCCTTCTTCGTCGCTCCAAAGATAATCACTTCCGTCAGAATTTTCAACAATCTCTTCCTCAGTATCCATCTTTGCTTTCTCGGGATTACTCATGTTTTTGCCTCTGTTGAGAGTAATAAGTTTTCGGTGCCCATCGAAATGGTGTTTATATAGTTTCTTTGATCACACGACGGTTATGACCGTTACCTCTGTTTGTGTCTATTATCTAGATCTCTCTCCCGCCTTTTCATTTGAAGGTTGCGTCCGTTGGATCCAAACGTTTTGACGACACTACCCCTATTAGAATTAATTAAATTTGGGGATACAAAGTATAATCTTGTGTCTGACAACCCTTTTTTTTCCTGGAACAACTGAAATTTGATATGAGCGTTAAGCCATAACTTGGTTTCTTCAGTCGAAGTGAGCCGGGAATTGAGAACCGATATCATCAATTATAAATGATTCTACTCGCACGTGCTAGTATTGTTTGTGGGCCGTGCTCACTGCATGGTCTGAATCCCATTTCCTTTTATGAACATCATGAATTTTGGTATATATGTTGTAACGGGAGTCTAGATTAATTAGTTTTTTTTTTTCCTGTAAAACTCCTTTTTATCATATTTTGATTGTAAATTTTAGGCTATAACTTCTTCTACTTTTATATATTAAATTCGGGCTCGTATGATATTATTGTAGTTTTTTTCAGTACATATTTTATATAATCCTTGGATTTTATAGTTTTGGAAAATATGATATATAAAATTCATAATTAATAAATATTTAAAAGTGATTTAAAATGGTATGAACCTGATAAATAACCCTGCTTCACTTTTGTGCTTTTTCATAGTGGGAACCGGACTGGTCTCTCTAAAGTGTGAACCATAGTGAGAGAGGAGATTGGTGCTAAGACGGTAAAATTAGATCGTTCCAAGGCATTTTTCACACAAAAGCTTGAATAAATAACTGCAATATTGTATCTATTTTTACAATTTATATTTAATTATCTCTAAATTTATCTGTTTGATTAGTGAAAAATCTTCTGTAATTAATGTAGCCTTCGGGCAAATTCTCTAAAGTCGAATGCCTGCGAAGGTTACAACATTACATGCATAATTTAGAGTCTAGTGAGAGATTATGTTGAGAAGCGAGGCTCGTGTTCTAATCAACCTTCGAACTAAACATTCTAGATACTTCTCGAATCCATCAATGCTCATCTCGATCTCCTCAAGCTTATTTTGTAGATCATCACGAGAACAGCATATCGCTGTATCCAAACTCTCCAACTCGTTCTTCGTCTCCTCATCATTATCCTTCTTTTTCTTTAGTATCGAAGCCAACTTGCTCTTAATGTTACTTTGTCGTCCCGACAAGAACTCCAAGAATGACTTCAACACTGACACACTAACGGAAACTACTCGTTTCATCGCATCTATAACCGCCGCAAGATGTTCATCTTGTTGGCCATTGTTTACTCCCGATGTTGAACACGACCCTCCATCGAATTTCTTCAAGGATCCAAGAAGCTTCTTAGCTTCTTTTCTCATGTTCTTTCTAAATCCGATATAGCCCGAGACAGCGACATCGAGTTGACCAGTTCCTCCTCCGGCTACTTTCTTGCGTCTAACACATGAGTGAACACCACGAACATGTTCGTGAGTCTCCACCATGAGATCTCTAGAGACGTTGCATGTGTCCATTAGCCTTAAAGACACATCAAGCATCTCCTCCATAAACTCTGATCCATCCGACGACAGAACACGCTGCGTCGAACCCATTTTCAGAAATTCCTCCGTACAACTATAGAGCTCCTCCAAACCAGACAATGCCGTCAAGATTGATTCTGACGAACCCGTCGTGGTGTTGATCGCTTTAACCTTATTAAGAGCTTCCTCGATACCTGTCGTGCTGGGATGCGATCTTGAAGGTAAACTTATGGATCTTAGTTGATTTTTGATAGTCATATTCGACATTTTCTTCTCTCCTTTTGTGTTTTTGATAAAGGTGTTTTGAGTTTTTTTTTCCCTTTCTTCTTTGATCGATCTGCTTTATTCAACTTGACCTACACATGCATATTTATATAATAAGGTTTACCACGTCATCAACCAACAAAACTTCAACAATAATTGAAATGTTAAATTTGATTGGTCCGATTATTACTGGCAAATCTGTGACTTTCTGAGCTGTCGGGATATTATATTGGTCAAATTATTTGGCCATATAGTAAAGCCTGATGAGTCATCGTTTCTGATGCCTCCGGTTTCGCCACATTATCAATAAGACTTTTTGACGATTTTAAATTTAAAAATATCGACGGTCCTAAAATTTTCTCGGTAGGTAACGAGATCCAGATCTTCCTCAACCATATATTATCCAATCATTTTATGTAGGCTGCTTATTACGAAGAGATTTTGTACAGGAAAATTAAATAGTATGTTTTTACATGTAAGTTCCTCTGCATGGCTTCTCACATTGCGACACGTATAACAGGAGCGCGGGTTTTGTGTTTATTGCTTGCGAGATTTCACAGAATTTTTTTTTATCTGATTGACTGATCTTTTTAATTCGCAATCGTAAGAGTGAGTGGGTTACTTTAGAAACGAAATTAGACACGCCTAGAAGATTGTACACATTACACAATATATTTCTTTTAAATTATTCAAATTAAAAGTTTAAATGATAAATGAACCCCATTTTTTGGGATTCGCAGATTTGATAATCATATCGCTTTACATATTTGAATTCGTAATAATGACGCATATGTTTTCGAAAAATAAAATAAAATAAATAATCATATTTTTATATATAGTGACACAATATAGAGTGAAACAGAATTTGCTTTCAAAAAAAAAAAATATAGAGTGAAACAGAACTCGTGAAACTAAATTATTCTTTTGAGAAGTGAGACGTAATGTTTAAAACTTTAAATTGACCACCAAAAGTAAATCTTCCAGTAAAGGTTACACTCTCTGAGACTAATCTATGAGTCCGAGATCGAAATTTTGTTGTCAGTGCATTAATATCACAAAGATTTGCCCCATCGTATATTGTCCCCTGCACCAGATACACGTGTAAAAAGTCTAATATCTGTATTTTAACTGTTTTTGCTTTTAGATGTGTGGGCACCAATTATTACAAGTTCCACCACGCTATGCTACCATAGTACCATTCTTATTAATACTCCCTCCGTATTTATTTACTTGACGTTTTAGAAAATTCTCGTAGATTAAAAAAATTGTTATTTTACCTATTATAACCTTTTATTATTATTTAATGTCTAACATCAATATAAAAGTCTCGTTTGATTATTTAAATAATAGAAGGGTAGATACAGTCATTTTATAGCAATAACTACCTAGATATATGGGAACGACAATTAATTTGATACACAAAAAAACAGTTAAAACGACAAGTATATTAAAACAGAGGGAGTACTATTTAATAGCCTAAAAGAACATTCTTTCTTTTAGCAATAGCTATATAGGTTCCACGTCATTGCCAATGATCTTGCTAAAATTATAAGAATCTTACACCAATTATCAATCGGATAAGAACTAGGTAGAAGAAAGTTGTCAAGGATCTTGCTAAAATTATCAGAATCTTACGCCAATTATCATTCGGATAAGATCTAGCTAGAAGAAAGAGGTGTCCAAACTCTAAAGTAAAGTTGTGTTCATGTTTCAGAAAATATCGTTCTACAAACAATGAAGATGAGATGATGGATGAACACTGAATCTCGTCACTTTAATATAAAATCATTATTATATTTGGATATAAAACTTGTGAACTCTATGAACATCGTTTTAAAAATTTGAAACCAATATTTGATAAAAAAAAAATATATATATATATATATATATATATATAAATAGTCTATTAGATGCAAATCACCAGTTTATCGAATTCGAAAATCAGGTTGGAATCTAAATTTGGTGAAACCATAATTAGTCGTGTATTTAATTGATAAAACCAATACGTCATAATTTAAGTAATTATACCCAAAATTTTAAACATTTTACATCAATTTTTGTATTATATGATTTAATGATAACGCGAAGTCTAGGTGATACCAAAATCGGTTTTCCTTAGGTCAAAACCCGGTTTACATTATTATTTATGTTTTTCTTTTCTTGTAAGCAAAACAATTCGAGGACAAAGATGTATACATCTCTGATTGACAAAAAGAAAACTCGGAGAAAAAAAAGTCTCGGTCTCAACAGTTACTTAGGATATTAAGGAACAAGACTCTGTTCTTAACTAAGCACTTGAAAACAGAATCCAATTCTGTCTCCAGATCACGAAAGCTCTCTTCAATAACATCTCTCTTCTTCTTCTTCTCGTTATGCATCGTCTCGACTTCATTGAAAGTTCTTCTCGAATCCACAATAGAACCCAAAAAGACATCGTCAAGACTTTTCGTTTCATTTAACAGATCCAGATATTTATCTGCTAATGATGACGATGCGAAAGGAATCGAAAAAAACCCAATGTTGTTCTTGGTTTTCCTTGCTGGTGATGGTGGTGGTGGTATTGTCGCTAGGAACAACAAAAGATGCCTGAGAATCGAGACAGAGATTTCGATTGTCTCTCTCAGAACACTCGTGGAGGCTATCGCTGGATCTTGATCTATGTTCGTGGAAATATCTCTGGTTTCCATTTTCTTAAGTCGAATGATGTGTTTAGAGATTTCTTTCTTTGCCTTCTTCCTCAGGTTAATATATGCTTTAACCTCCTTCTCTACGCTACCTTTCCTACGAAGAGCTGATTTGATATTCATCATGTGCTCTCTCATGGTGACAATCACCTCCCTTGCGGCCTCACACACGTCGAGCAACACAACGGATCCATTTAAGGAATCGTCCAGAAGTTTGCCCTTCTGGTGGTGACGAAGAGTGTGTTTCACGTAAGGGGACTCAAGTAGCTCGTGGACGCAACCGTAGAGCTCGGCGAGGTTTACGAGTCCAACGAGAAGCGTCTCGGACCCGAAAGAAGCGGAAACTGAGATTGAGGAAGAAGATCTCTGCCAGATACTGAGCCGGTTCAAGGCTGCTCTGAGTTTGACAGAGAGTGGATGGATTCTTGGAGGAAGACTCACAGATCGAACCGGCTGGTGTATTGTTTGATCAGACAAAAAAACTGAATCTAAACCCTCCATGAGTAATTCTTTTATAACTCTATATTGGCTTGAGGTGCTCCATTAAGGTTCTTCACCGTTACTATATATATTGCAGAGAAGCACAAGAACAGAGGAATTCTCGAGTTAAACGACGTGGGAACATGTGAGAAGAACATGGGTCACTTAATCTGATCTGTTTGTTTCTAACATGAATAAATCATCAGTTATGGTCAGTGACTCTTGTAACTCATGTTCCTCTTTGTCTTCTTCTTATGCATCGACTCAACTCTGGCTACATATATATATTTTGTTCTAATCAGTTTGTTGTTCGTTTGTCAATAACCTATTTTTCTTGATAAACAAAAAAGACTACTTTTTTTTTTGTCAGGTAAGATTTTAGTTCAGAGATCTTAAATAGTCCGGCTTCAAAGAACCAAGGCTAGTCTGCTTTGTTTTTAGTTATTCTTAACAAATGATTTTAAATATATAAGTAACCAGCCGAGGAGAGTTTTTTTATTAACTTTTGTGCACAAAAAGGTAACTAGAGGAGGAATCTCCAGATAATTAATTGCGATTAAAACAATTTCTATAAATATACTTGATAAATCTAATTATAAGATTTTTTTATGGTTCCAACTTAGGAATTACACTATGTTACTTTAAATTTTATCAAATTTGTCAAAAATACTAATATTTATTTTCTTTCTACAAACACTATATGTAAATATATGAAACTCATTAATATTATATGAAAAAGCAAGATAAACTTAATTAAGATAATATAGTAAAAATGATTTTAATATTATTTATTGTTTTAAAATAAAGTCTTTATGGAAATCATCTATATATACATACATATAATATAGCGCAAACTCTATAAATTAATATTTGATAAATTAATAAATATGATAAATTAATAAATTTTCCATTCTAAAATTAAATTATTTTTAAATATAACACAATTAGATAAGATAATAAGATAAATAAATCTAAAAAATCCTATAAAAATATATAGTTCTATTAACGTCATAGTTTTATAATTGATATATATTTCTTTCATTTCCTAGTGGATGATGTTTTAAAGAGAAAAAATTGCTTCAAATTATATTTTTAACTATTACTTAATATTTATTTTATTTTATTATTATTTTAAATTATTTGTATTCTAAAATTATCATTGAATAATCGTATTTTACAAAAAAAATTTAACAGTTAAATATATGTTGATACTATTTTAGGATACTTCTCATAAATTGGTAACTTAATAAATGATAATGTCAGAACTTAATTTACAATATCATAGTTTTGACATTATTAATTTATATGATATTTCTTATATATGTTTTCATATGCTTAATCTAGAAAATCTTTTTTTTTTGGTAGACTTATTCTAGGAAATATTGATAATGTAATTAGGGTTCTTTTGGTTTTATTGGATGAATTGTGATATTATAAATTCCCTTTACTACATTTTAACTCTCTAATTCTTAACAAAATGGGTAAATAAATCAGTTTTATATATATATATATATATATAATATCAGTTAAGTTTTATGAAGTAATCAAGGTTCATGATTAGTTATGACATTTTGGTCATATATAATTTTATGTAAAAAAAACAAAATAGGTAATTATTAAACTAGAAGTCTCAATATTTAAAAATAATAAAAATTTAATTGTGGGTTTAAGAGAATATTGTGTCGACAAAGTTGAACCTCGACAATTACAAATACTAATACTCTAGATCATCAAGAAAGGTCCAATGATCGACAGACGATTATAGTTTTATTTATTTTAATTAAACTTTTTGAAAAACTGTTTACAAATTAATTTATCTTTCACAAAGTGATCAAGTTATTTATAGTTATTTTACATGAGAATTAGGTTGTTGGAGAAACGATTAAATCATCAAAAAGATCTAATTAAGTTGTCGTATAATTACTTTGTCATTGGAATAATGGAAAATTAGATTTTTGTTTTCTAGAAGTAATTGATGATGTGTAGAGAGTAACCAGTTTTGTAGATAGATTTTTAACTTTTTTGTTTTAATCTATTTTTTTTATACAAGTTTTTAGGTTAGGATTCTTTTCTTTTTCTTTTTGATTTTCTTTTTGTTTTCTAAAATTTCTTTGTTTTTATTCACTTTTTTTTGGATTAGCACTTCTAAGAATTTTATAAGGGAAAAGTTGATCTCCAACAAAATCAAGCAAATGCTTAATCTAGTTTAATAATAACATAATTCAAATTAAAAAAGTATGAAGGAGGAGCTAAATTACAAGAAACTATTATCTTCTTCTTTTTTATTTGAATTTTTGGCGTTGTTTAAAGCATTTAATCTAACTCAAGATATTATAATCAAAAATTTAAAACAGTCTGTTGAAATTTATTCTCAGCAATCACTAGCTTGTATATTATTTGTGAAAAATATAAATAGTAAGAGATCTTTTCAAAATAAAAATAATATTTACATAAAAACATTAGTATTTTTTATAGCCATTTAACTAAATTTAACACTTTAGAATTTTCTGAAATTTTCTTCATAATAAGATATTTACGAGTTATCAAACCCACATCAACTAAAAAAAGTGTCTAATTATATTTTTTATAATATTAATTGGAAGTTCAATTTAGAAAAATGTATTAAAAATTATTATTCACGAAACTTGCCACTGAATTTATTTGGTAATAGGTCTATTTACGATCATTATTTATTTTAAAATAAATTCTTTCAAATAATATCTTTACAAATATTTCAGATCTTTTAAAATTTAGAAAAATTGAAATTAAAAAAGATATTTATAAATTATAAAATAATTATAAAATGGATATTTATTTCTTAGATGCAATAAAATTTAATCATGGTAACAAAAACCAAACCAACTTATTAAGACCAACAATTTTAATATATATATATATATATATATATATATATGTATTATTTTATTTTTTTTAAAACATCGTTTTGCACAAGCGGGATTAAATCATACTCCAAAAAATAAATATTTTCATATAACAAATTAGTTCACTTAAAATATTAATATACAAACCAAATAAATCGATCTCATTTACATGATGTTTAAATACTATAAAACACTTCTACACAAAGAATTTTTTCTTTTTGCAAAAATCAAAACTATTTTTAAGCCAAATTATGAATTTAAAAATAAAAATAAATGTTGCCCCACATAATACATGATTAACCAAGAAAAAAATATAAAATAATATATTAACTAATAAATTTTGCTCTACGTAAGCATGGATTATATACGAGTTCGTGTTAACAGAATAAGTGATTTTAAAATAGTACTCTTTTTTTCTTTATCGAATATCTCAAAGGCGAGTTTACAATAGATTTTAAATAACATCTAAATTAATTTAACAAAATAAAATTAAACATTTTCAAAACAGTCGTGCATCAAAGTACTATCTTCAGATTTTCCATCAACATTTTTGCAATCAACTTTAGGTTGTTCTCCATCTGCCATAGTAATATTGATTCCATCCATAAGGACATCTTTACAACGTGTGGTTGCACTACAATCAAGTGTAATAGCCTTTTTTTTCATTGTCGTTCCACGAAAATTAATAAATTTTATATTACTAATCGCTACTGCTGAATCCTGTTGAATATAATAAATAAAATACATTTTTTTAATTTAGACATATTTTAAAAAATATATTCATAAAAAAAAATTATTTACCTCAACAGCATTAAGACGTCCTTTATCTATATATTGTTGATCAATTATAATTGGATTTTTTGCATTAATAAGTGTGATGTTTTCAAAGCTTATGTTTCTTGCATATCCTTGTCCACCCTAATAATCAAATAAAATTTAAATTTAAAATATTTTGAATTATCAATATCATCAGTTTAGATAATATAAAAAAAAAATTAATATAAAAAATACCTGCCATGTTTTAATTCTAGCTCCATTTTTCGTCTGATTGAAAGTGCATTGAGTTACTTGAACGTCACTAACTGCAGCGTTTTTTCCGTTGGCTCCTAAACTTCCCACACTGATATATTTATATAAAAATTATTGATTTTTTTTGAATATTTAGCGAAAAAACTTCTCTATTTGTTAAAGATAATAATATAATCTAATAAATTAATTAATAATATAAATTACCTTATTCCATGACCAGGTCCACAATTAATTCTTGTAATGTTAATATTGATATTTCCGGTGTTGATTGCTATACAATCATCTCCTGATAATTAAACGATTGAAATTCAAGTGACTTGCGCCATTTTTTATATTTTAAACTCCACAAGAAAATAAGCAAATACATAAACACTAGCAGTAACACTATAATAACAAGAATTAAATGATTGAATTCAAATGACTCGAATCTTGTGCTATTTTTTTATATTTTACTAGTGTGGGTTTTGTTTTAATTTAGGAATATTTAATAATTCATAAATATATTTTGAATGTTAATATTATCTTATGTTTTTTTGTAATATTTTCTTATAATCCTAATAATTTGTATGATAGAATATGCGATAATTCGTGAGTTTTGTTTAATTTTTATTACATAATTTTATATTTTTTATTTTTAAAATTTTATTTGGTTCATTTTTTATGTATTTTTAAAAAAAATTTGTAATATTTTTTATTAATCCAACATTATAACATGTTTTTAAAATATATATTTGATGTACAATCTTGAGCTTGTTTTTTTCTATGTATATTTCTTTACTTTTGTTTTCAACAATTTATGTTTCATATATTCTTTTGATTGTGGTATGTTTTTCACTATTTATCTTTCATATCCTTTATTTTAATTTTGATACTTAGTTATATATTCAATTATTTATTAATTATATCTTGTGTTTTATATTTTTATAATTCTAATTTTTCGTATATATTTAATTATTTATTGATTATATCTTGTATTTTGTAATTTAATATTTCTAATTTATCGTCCTCAAAAAAAAAATTTAACTCATTTTTTATATATATTTTAGTCTCTTACTCTTGTCTTTCTATTTCACTTATATTAAGATTAAATTATCTTTATTAATTATATTAAATCATCAAAAATATGAAAATATATATATTTAAATTATGTATATGTATAATATTTTATGTATTCCTGATGTTTTTAATTAAATTTAGAATTATTTCTTTTATTTTTATATTTTTAAGATTTTAAATAGTCAAGTATAAATTAAATAAATTTTAATCAAATTGATAATTACAAATATATGTTATTTTTTAGTAGCTGATAAATGATGAGGTGTCATTATAGGAAGGCTCCCCTTCAACTATTATAAATGCTATGAGAGAACCCGCGCTAACGTGCAGATTTTGTTTTAATTTATAATTATTTAGTAATTTATAAATATATTTTGATAATCCCAATAATTTGTATGACTGAATATGCGATAATTCATCAGTTTTTTTTTTTAATTTGTATTACAAAATAATTTTTTTAATTTGTATTATAAAATTATCGTTTTAGTTAAATTATCATTTATATTTATATTTCTAGTTTTTAAAACTTTTATTTAGTTTAGTTTTTTCTTATTATTCATCTTATCTCTTTTTCATAATATTTTTGAATATTAATCTCAACATTATAATAGTTAAAAAATATATATATATATATATATATATATATATATATATATAT
>OVBI01000065.1:0-146011 GCA_900406495.1 Sisymbrium altissimum | reverse complement strand
TATATATATATATATATATTGATTTACAATCTTGAATTGGTTTTTTATACGTATATTTCATCAATTCTTTTTTTTCAACATTTTAAATTTCATATATTAGATTATGTTATTTTTCTTCGCTATTTTTCTTAAATATCCTTCATTTTAAATTTGATAATTAGTTATATATTCAATTATTTACTGATTATATTTTGTGTTTTGTAGTTTTATAATTCTAATTGTTCGTAGATATTTGATTATTTATTAATTACATCTTATATTTTTTAATTTTATTGAGTTATCTTTGTTAATTATATTAAACTACTAAAATATGAAAATATTTATTTAAATATTTATATGTATATAATATTTTATATATTCCTGATATTTTTTTTAAGTTTAGATTTTTGTTTTTTTGTTTTTTGTTTTTATATTTTATGATTTTAAATAGTTAAATATAAATTAAATTGATAATTATAAATATATATTAATATGTGTCGTGTAAAGATGTTTTTAATTGTGATGAAACTGGAAAAAATATTTCCATTTTTATATATAAAGATACATAATATAGTTTTAAAAAATTCCACAAGAAAAATAAAATATATGCATAATACTATCGTAATCAGGTTGAAGTTTTATTCACATATATGCGATATATATATATATATATATATAGTAAGTAAGAAATAATAAATGAGTAAGAGATATGTACCAGTCTGAATTGTAGAGTCAAATATGTTGACGTTAGTAGAGTAACTTATATCAATCCCATCTGTGTTGGGACTATCCTCAGGTGCAAATAGATTTATATTCGATGCTGTAACATTTTTGCATGCTACGATTGATATATGGTTTCTTGGACTATCAATTGAGGTTATTCCACTTATACTTAAGTTGTCACATTTGTTAATATGCAATGACTGAAAAGAAAAAAATAATTTATTTAGTAGCCTATTTGTAGTGATGGAAGTTGAAAGAAGTAAACACAAAAAATAGTTTTATTAAGAGTGCATAAGAAATTAAGTAGATATACTCACAGTAGGTCGTTGAATAGCTTTCAAATTTTGCTGAAAAAACAACTTTTCATAAATTTCAAATTATGATGATTATAATATATTAGAATATAAAAAAATTGTGATCTAACAAATTCTTACTTTCCAAAAAGATAAACCACGACCATTAATTGTTCCAGAACCAGTGATTATTAGACTATACACTAGTGAAAATTTAATCCACATCTGAGATTCAGGATTTGACCATGTTTCTTTGTTGTTAGGAGCCACAATAATACCATCCAACTTCAAATATAAAACAACAAATTATTTTTATATTATTGCTAATTTAAACATAATTATATATAAATATATATATATCAACATAAATTAATTAATTATTTATTTTTCTATTTACCTGAATTTTTGTATTACTAGATTTACAAGGACCTTGAAATACAATAGGTTGAACTAAATATGTTTTCCCAGCAGGAACAAGAATTATTTTTATGTTTCCTTTTTCACCACATGCAGCACTCCATGTTTTCGCAAAAGCCTATTTACACAAACAATGTTATAAAAAGGTTAATTAAAAAATAGCCAAACGTTATGAAAAAGTTATTAATTGGTTTACAAAAAGGAAAAAAATGTATTTAATAAAAAATAATATTTTAGTTATAATAAAAAGAACATTTGAAATATAATTTACGTTTGAATCGTCAGTTTCACCATCTCCACTTGCACCAAAATCGAGTACGCTGTAATTTTGAGCGTTGGCAAGACCAAAACATAGAACGTTTACCAAGAACGAAAGACATAGTATAATTTCCTATAACAAGAAGGAAAAATGTTAGAATAAAGAAGTAATACAAATATTAGTAATTTGAAAAGATATTGGTTTGATCACTATGTACCATCGTAAAATGGTGATGATGATAATCTTTTGAATGTATATGTGTTGTTTGATCACGTATATATATATACAATGATGTGGATCTATTTATATTTAAATTGTGACTATTATTTTGCTCTTCCATATATCTAGAAGTTGTGCCTAAATCGTATGTTTCCTTAAATATTAGTTATACTCTTTTTCTGGCTTCTGAATACATAAAACGATGCATCACATCTCGTCTTATTATATTTTGGATCAAATATCTAATATTTTTAAACTCGAATTTTATTTTAAATTCTAAATTTATAAAATGGAAATTAAAAACATAAAATAAAAATCGCAGATAACAAAAAAAAAAATTATGTCTAATGAAGTAAAACTTGAACAAAGATATTTTATTTATTAAAACTCACGAATCTCTTACAAAATCTCATAAACTTTATTAAAAGTAAATTATCAAATAATTCTAAAAACATTCAAAAGTATTTGAAATTTTACAAAATAATCAAAGATTTTTTTAAAAAACAAAAATTACCTCATTATCAATGAGTAAAAAATCCAAAACAGCAATAAATCCTTTAGAAGAGAGAAAAAAGACTCAATTAACCAAATAATTTTGAAAAAAAAAATCAACTAACCTGATGTTTAAAAGTGACAAAAAACTATCTGATTTAAATAATAGATAAATTGCAAAAATAGTGTGGAAATGTCGCTTTCAGTGTACTTTTACGGCAGAAATTCCGGCCCGAAACAAATGGTGGTAGTATTATTGTTGGGAACAACAGAAAATTATGGAATATTGCGTGGAAATATTTACTTAAGTGTGGTGAATCTAGAGATAGTGATCATTTTGTTTTACATTACCAATATAAAATAAAATACCTACCAGAAAAATATATACATCAAATTAAAAAGTATTTAATAATACAAAACAATATTAGTTATGAAAAAACATTATTAATTATCAATCTAAATACAATTTAATCAATAATAAAATAAATTAGAGAATATAAATGATATAAATAAAAAGGTAAAATATTTTGTATTTAAAATTAAAAACATAATCTAATTTTAAAAATAATTAAATCAAAAATGGAAATAGCATACAAAATTTATTTGACGCAAACTATCTCTTTAACCACATAAAAATGGTCTCTTTAACGATAATTTAATTTTGTAAAACCGAATTAGTCACATCTAAGTAATAAAATTAACAGTTTTATAATTTATAACTTCAACATCAAACCATTATTATTTTAAGTCAGAGGTTAAAAAAAAAAAAGCAGAGATGATATACGGTCATAGACTGTGGGGATTAGATCAATACAATTCATATTCACAAAGTTAGTTTCTACAAATTTTGAAATTCAGAATAAGTTTAAAAATTAAAACCATTTAACATGGACAAATTGATCGTTGGCATGTCAAGAACCAATAAATAAAGAATCTCTTCTACATTCTTTAATTGAATTAGGTTTCTCGGGGCAACAAATAATTATTTCTGAGTTGTGCTCCCGTGGATCATCGTCCTACGTACCACACACAAAAAAACATGTAATATACAAAGGGAAACAAATTGATAATAATAAACCTCTGGCAAAGATAATTTCGCACGATAAGCACGTCCCCTGGGCAACACGAAACTATAGGACAACAATTATCAGGTATGGTAAGTTTGTTTAGCAACCAGTCCCGGACTCCCGGCTCACCAAGGTGTTGGAGTTTTTTTTTTTTAAATGAATTTATTTTTCTATTATAAATTATGAAAATTATCTCATACAGCCAAAATCCAATCCCTGTATGTCTATGCTAGTTATGTTTTCTTTTATATGGTTGATATTAGGTTCTCTTATGTTTCTTTAAATTAATGAAGACTCTCAAAATATTTATGAAACCTTTACAATAAATAGTTTTATTTATATGATCATTTTGAAGATCATATCTTCCATAAATTAATTTGTCTTCATTTATCTGTATGCATAATAATACATTGAATTTTTTGAAATTAGAATTCCAAACCTTTTGCGATAAAAATATTACTGAACAAAATAGCTTCCACAAATATAGGGATTTCAATCTCAAATTTCAAGAAATTCACAAAAAAATTTGTTCAGCATGTGATGTCTTAAGTGATAATGATGATGATGATGATGCACCACATAGGTCTAGGAATATAGGAATATATACACATGCTCCAATTTTTTTTTTCTTTTGCAGTTCGATACGCTTTACTCCAACTTATAATTATATGGAAAATTTTTCTGAAATTGGACAGTCAAAATGCGATTTAACTCTTTTCTATAATAATTTCATCTCTACAAAACTTGGCTTTTACACAAAATGTACAAACTCTTTTGTCAATGTTTTCATGGAGTAATAACAATGTTCAAAAGGGACGCTCTATGTTGAATAAGTTGTCTTGACAAGTAACTTAACTCATCCTTGATTGCTTCAAGGCTCATATTAAGCAAAGCTAATTTCCCGAGCATCGTTTGCACATCAATGACTTTTGCAAACTTCTTACCGATGATTCTTCGGTAAAAAGAACGGATCAATGAGTTATCTACACAGCCAATTTCACCATTCTTCTGGTTCTCACCCGAAGAAGAAAGAAACTGCAAGAGGGACTGAAAAATAGAGAGCGTCGATGCGTTTGATTGCCTTAGAATGTTGGACACCATTGAAGAATGTTGATTAAGACTACCGGATTGTTTGATCACCGGAGATATCTTCTTTTTTTGTGTTCTTGCAAGGAATCTAAGCTGTCTAGTCGCTGCGTTCTTGAATTTCTTCTGAAAGCTACTGTAAGCGCGGATCTCGGACTGAATGATCGAGAGATCTCCTCCACGTCTACGCAACGTGGATTGAAGTTCTTGGATTTGCTCCATGAATGTTCCTATCAAATCTCTTGTGAAGTCAGATACATCAAGTAACAAGATGGATTCATCAAGAGCTTCTTCCACAAATTTCGCGTTGTGAGAAAGGCAAAGAGCTTGTTGACCTTGAGGAGAGCAAATGACTTGTTCATTGACAAAGTCATAGAGCTCGACGAGCCGGGCAAGTCCAAGTTGGATTCGAGAAGAAGCTGATGAGGACGAGTTTAATGTTTGAATCTTTTTCAGCTCTTCTTCAACTCTCTGTGCTTTTGGGTGGATTAGTCTTGTAGGCAAACTAATAGACCTAGTCGGTACATGTGTAGTCGCCCCAGAGGAAGATGATTCTACCATTCTTTTGAGCTCTGAAGCAAAAGAAGAAGAAAGCTTCAAACTTTGCTGTCGGTTTTGGTGGGTTAAGGTTCCGAGCTCCAAAAATATACATATATAGTAGAGGAAACTTTAACAAATAAATCCAAAAGAAACCTTTAAAAAGATTTTAATGTAATAGCAATTTGGCATGTGTTAAAACCTTATAAAATGAGGATATTTGGATAATTATTATCTTTTGGTTAATTTAATTAGCTATATGTGGTCATGATACCAGCAACGTCAAGCTCTCTTGATAATTACGATTATCTTGTCTCTTTTTGCCTCCTCCATCATCGGTGGCAAACTCGAAACTCTGTTTCATCAGGAAAAAAACACGACAGCTCAGAGAAACGTTTTCCAAGGAGATATTTATACATATAAACAAATATTGGCACAAAGAAAAAAGCTTAGGCCATTATAGGTCCAAGAATCTAGGGTTTTAAACAATAAGAGTAGTAGGAGAATCTTGTTCAATAAGGTCGTGGTACGATTCATTTCCTCCTCATGTGTACATTTATTTCCGTAGCCTTACTATTATCTTAATAGTAGACAAGGAGACAGAAGTTGTAATATCAAATATATAGAGAACATGACAGAAGAGAAAAGTATATAAACAAATATGGAATTTAATTTTGCCAAATGATTTGAAGGGAGTCATCAAATTGAATAATATATTAACTGAATGTTGACCACTTGTCCTTTGTAAATCTTCCCTAATTGATCCCTTGAACGTTGTCCGCTCCTTTTGCTCTCAATGATTCGCAATCTAATTACACTGAAACGTCATTATACTCTGCACTTGGCTACTTAGTGTTAAAAACAAAAAATATTGTTCTTAGTCTTTTTCATTCTGAGAGAGTTATCAGTGGAGATTACAGTATCGCTTGCCTCTCTTCATGTACAAAGAGAAAAGAACAGAACAATATTTGATCAGATACCGTTGTCTGATTTACCAAAGAACGTATCAAATTTAAAAATCTTTGGGTCAGATTTTAATATATACACAGGGAAAATATTGATGATTGAATCCAGATTCATCCACTTTGGAGCAAAAGGGCGGTTTCTTATTACGCAAGTATCTCTTCGTTTGTAACTACTTAAGATCGAGAAGGAACAGAGTTTTTTTTTTGCGTGGTCTAAACCTGAACAGAAAGTTGTCCAAATCTTGTATTAAACTTCAAATGAAACAAATCATCAAACAGAATATACAAAGAGGCTAATCCATTTTCTCTTCTCTACAACATTTAAAATGTAAATTGCTATGCATATATCGGAAAGAGAAATGCTAAAACAAATGAAAAGGGTTCTACGACAAAAGCTTCTCAATGCTGTTCTCAAACGTTTAATTAATCAAACACGAAAATCATGAAAAAGTAAAACAAAGCCATTTCTTGGCCGTTGGTTTAACCCGGTCTTGTTTCCTCTGTGAAGGTGCTTTACTGGAGCTCCGACCCGTTTTTTTATCCTCTCCGGCTTTACTAAATATCACGGTGAATCCTTCCGCCGTCGCTGGATCATTCACATCCCATTCTCCGAATTTTGGCAGAGGCCTTGCTTCATTATTCGATGCCATTTCAATCTTCACAATCAACAGAGCAAACTTTCCCAAACGCAAAATCGTTTCTTCTTCTCCCGTAACTTTTTCCAAAGATCGTGTTATTGATCAAAATATGACGGACACAGGACGTATTTTATAGCTGGGAGTGGGAGATTTAATAAAGCGGAAAGAGAGGAAAACAATAACAGAGAAACTAAAAGATTTTTGATATGTTTCTACGGATTGTACTCGTATGATACACGGGAACAAGGATATTCGTTTTGGCATTTCTTCTTAATCTTTCTGAGGTACAAAATCTCTGTTCATTGCGCGTCGTTCACTGTAAAACCCTAAATATAGCAAAATGATTATAGACATGGCTGCTCTGTTTCTTAGTTGGTGTCAATTGTCTTGTTTGATTCTTTATATGCTCTTTTATATGTACATATATATGCGTGAACCAGAGGACCATTAATTTTTAGAAGTATATCCTTCTTCTGGCCTAGTGAGTCCAATTTTTTTGGAACAACATAGATTTTGCCTACTTCAAGTTGCCTTCTTCAACAAGTTATTTGGTTAGACTTTACGCTCATTTTGATGCAAAAAAAAAAAGACCTTGATATAACAGATTCGCCTCTCTCTTTATTGATGCTTATTCTGCAAGTGTAACCATATAAGCTTGGGCTCAAGCATGAGATTGAACATTGTCAACAGATGAAAATGAATGAATAAAAAAAACGATCAACAAAACAAAATAGCAACGGAGAACAGAGAAAACCAAAACTTTTCTCTTAATTTAATTGGAAAAAAAGACGAAGAAGAAGCAGGCAGAAAAGCCAAGGCTCACACGCAGGCAGAAAAGCAAAGGCTCACACGGCTTAATAATTCACTCAAGAGCTGCAATGACCGCATCAACAACTTCCTGCGTGGTGGAATCTCCTCCAAGATCCTTCGTTCGGCATTTTCCTTCTTGTATCACTTGTTTCACTGCGGATTCAAGACGATCAGCAAAAGTAGGAAACCGGAGATGTCTAAGCATCATAGCCGATGAGAGAAGTAGAGCCACCGGATTCGCTTTCTTCTGCTCCACTATCTTATCATTTCCCACATTCCCGGCTGATGCGCCTTGCTCGAATATCGCATGTTCCGCACCAACATTGCCTGTAACAACAACAAACCCCCAAGAAATGTCATTCTCTGGAGCAAAATTAAAGAAAAGGTTATAACTTGAACTAATACATAATATATGGACAAACCTCCTGGCATCACTCCAGTGCCACCGGCTATTCCAGCAGCCGTGTTTGCAATAAGGTTACCATACAAATTAGGCGTCACCTGAAACAAACGAGATCGGATATCTATAACTCTCACGAGCCAATGACAATCAAAACACTTAGGAGAAAGATTCTTAATTAGTTACTCTTTTGCCTCCTTCAAGCAAAAAAAAAAATAAAGTAGATAAAAAGTCAGATACCATGACATCGAACTGCTCGGGTTTAGCGACAAGCTGCATACAACAATTGTCAACGATGATCTCATTGTAAGTAATCCCAGTATAATTTTTGGCAACCTCTCTGCAAGACTCGAGGAAAAGCCCATCCGCGAGCTTCATAATGTTGGCTTTATGAACAGCAGTCACTTTCTTCCTATTGTTCAGATACGCATACTCAAATGCATATCGCGCTATCCTCTCAGAACAAAACTTTGTTATCACCTACACATCAACAACAAAAAGATCATAACTTGGACTTTATTAAAAAAAAACTCTCTTTCAAAGCTTATCGTTTGATATTTGGGTAGTTTACCTTAAGGCTCTCGACAACGCCAGGAACAACCTCGTGCTCGAGACCCGAATACTCTCCTTCCGTGTTCTCCCTAATGACAACGATATCGACGTTCTCGTGCCGCGTGGCTAAACCAGGGACGTTGATGCAGTTGACGAGAGAAGCGAAGATGTCGAGCTCTTTCCTCAATTGCATATTCAAGGAGCTGACTCCTCCGCCTACAGGAGTCGCTAATCCACCTTTAAGGCAAACCTTGTTCCTCTTCACAGACTCGATCACTTCCTCTGGGACTTTCCTCATGTGGCCACGAACCTCGTACCTCTCGAAATGCACCGGCGCGTGCATCGCTTCCATCACCTGTTCCACCGCACCGGTCACTAAGGGTCCGATACCGTCCCCCGGAATCAGGGTTACGGTGCGTGGGGCTCCGTCGCCGGGTCGAGGCATGTACGTGATGGATCGGGACGTTGCGGTGAATGGAGAAGACGACGGGTTCGCCAGGAGGCGGTTGAGGATCGAGACCGATCTTTTAGCCATTGGGAGGTGGATGTTAGCTGATCTAGGGTTTCAGAGCGACGATTCGACGGGACGTGCGTTGTTTTTTCGTTGACGGCGATTGGTTGATTGCATGCGGCGTCCAGACTTTCATTCCTTTTACGCCTTGTTGTCAGCTTTTATACCTTCTCCTCAATTTTTAACAGTTTTGATACGAAATTTTATAAGAAAATAATATGATAAATAATCAATATAATTGATTTCAACCCCTTTTGTTTTGTAAATTTGTATTTTCAAATATGTTTTACGAGACAATTTCCTTTGAATATTATATAGCTCGTACATTTTATATCAAGGGAAAATATTCAAATATACAAAGAAAAAATTAACATTAGTTTTTTTTTTTTGCTTTCAAACAGCTGTTTCAAATCATACTGAACCGTGGTTGGAACGAAATTGTGTATCATCAGTTTACATTTGCTAAAATGGCGTAGAAAGAATCTTCTGACACAAATCAGTGATCAAATGATGACAGAGAAAAAACACATGTCAAAACTTTTTGTAAATTTATTGTAAAGTAAAAAGGAATAGACTTATATTCACTAAAGACACCAAAATATTATGGATCATTTTAATTTTAACCATCTAAACACACTAAAAAGAACATTTTAACCATCTAAGAACTCAATTACATGAATGGATTATGGACGAATTTGTTAGGATCAAATACGGGTGATATGATTTATGATTATACAAGTGTGTATTTTTATATATTTATAAAAAGGATATTTTCGGTACGAAAAAATGCATTTGCAAAGCCACTCAAACCACCACACTAAGGAAACTTGTCTTATTAAAAGGATATTGAATGTGTATTGATTTCATCCTTTAAATTTTTTGTTTTACAAGATTCTGAATTTTTTTTTAAAATAATTATTGAACAAATGAATAAATATACTTTATGAATTGTTTGTTTTGGAACTGTTGATGTTGTTAAATAAATGTTTTGTCGAGTAACGTTCAGAGTATAATAATAATACCTGCTAAGTTTGGATTCTCTTGCAATGGTATTACGAACTTGGACTGAATCACGGTCGCAAGCAACCAAGAGCAACGAGAGAGAGAGAGAAAGAGAGCCCACATCTGATCTCTCTCATGAACCTTTCGAAAACGGTGTGGACACAAACAGAAAGCTTCACTTTAACGTCTTTTTCTGTCTTCATATGATTGTTTCTACATCGAGAATCCAACACAGAAAAGAGAATCATCAACCACTGTGCTTATAAGGGAGGAAAGGGTCTCTCAGTTTTCTATCATTTTTATGAAAGTTAGCTATTTTATCATCCTCTCTACTACTCTTCAATTGCGTCCCTATTTTCAGACATATATATGGCTTGTATAAACGGCGAGAATTTTGATTTCTCTTCATCGTCATCGACCTTGTCTAAACTTCCTGTGGTTGTCTCCCGGCGATTTTCTGCCAGAGAAGACGATGAGACCGGTGACAAGTTTCTTTTCGAGAGGGTTTCCCCGGTTTACGCTAGAGGAACTCTTAAGCCCAAGCTTAACCCGGTTTTGCTGGATCATGCCAATTCTAAATATGACCCAATTTGGAATGCTATAAAAGAAGAAGCTAAACTTGAGGTTTTCTCCTTCTGCCTCTAAACTCCCATTCTTATTCAGGATGCAAAAGTTGAATATTTAATAAGGTTTTATCTCTTCGATCTTCGTATATATACATAACTTTGATTTCGTTAGTAAAACGTGATTGTTATATAGGTTACGATAAAGACATTCTAATGTGTACTTTGTATCAGTCCAACAAAACAGTGGGGTCAGGTGATCACTAAATGTGATCTTTGTCTCTATAAATACTTCACGAAACATTTTTTGATATTACGTCTTTCTCTGATAATTTTACTATCCAGTCACTTTTTAGGCCTTAATGATAGACGGTGTTTGTACTCCGTTCCTACTATAATGGTGACTGTTATTTCACAGGCAGAAAAGGAACCGATTTTGAGTAGTTTCTTGTATGCTAGTATCTTGTCGCATGACTGTTTAGAGCAAGCATTGGGTTTTATTCTGGCTAACCGTCTCCAGAACCCTACCTTGTTGGCAACTCAACTCATGGACATATTTTGCAATGTTTTGGTTCATGACAGAGGTATACAAAGCTCGATTCGCCTTGATCTTCAGGTAAAAAACCTTATCCTGTATCCGTGAAAAAGATGATCATTGTTTGTTCCACACAGTATGGTCTGAGAATTTGAATGCAGTGTACCTTTTTTGTGGTTTGTTGTAGGCATTCAAAGAAAGAGATCCTGCTTGTCTATCGTATAGTTCAGCCATGTTACATCTAAAGGTTTAGCCAATTATTCAAAGACCATAATATCTCTTAGTAAAACGATTGCTAAGGAGTTTTACTGTGGATTTTTACCAGAATAGTTTGCTCCACAGGGCTATCTCGCGCTGCAGACGTATAGAGTTGCTCATAAGTTGTTGATTCAAGGACGAGAACTATTAGCACTGGCATTGCAAAGCCGAGTAAGCGAGGTAGTATAGCTTCCACAGCTTATTTTGTTATTGTTATAGTCTTGGTGTACAATCTCTGATCCATGTCAGTGGTGGTTTATTTCAGGTCTTTGGAATCGACATTCATCCGGGTAAGATTATATCTTGCTTATGTTTTGAAGTCTCTCTCATCTGGCTAACTTTGTGTTTTCTGCTCAGCTGCAAGAATTGGAGAGGGAATATTGTTGGATCATGGAACCGGTGTGGTCATAGGTGAGACTGCTGTGATAGGCGACCGTGTCTCAATTTTGCATGTACAGATCTCTTCTCCGAATTCATTTCTCCAGAAACATCAGAGAACTTTTGATGTTAGTAATGCTAGTTTGTATTTTTTCATGACACAGGGTGTGACATTAGGAGGAACTGGGAAGGAAACGGGTGACGGCCATCCAAAAATAGGCGACGGTGCTCTTATTGGAGCCTGCGTGACTGTACTCGGTAACATAAGGATTGGCTCGGGAGCGATGGTAGCTGCTGGTTCGCTTGTTTTAAAGGATGTTCCTGCGCATAGGTATGAAACTGAAATGCATCTGAAAAAGCTTCTGTTAGAATAGTTCTGAAATGGACATTTGCTTTTGTGGTTTCTGAAGTATGGTGGCTGGAAATCCGGCAAAACTGATCGGGTTGTCGATGAGCAAGATCCGTCTTTGACAATGAAACACGGTGAGTTTTTGTTCTCTGGTTTTTGTTCTCCATTGCTCAGGTTTTAGTAGTAATAGCTAGTTGATTGAATATGCAGATGCTACCAAAGAGTTCTTTTGGAATGTAGCTGTTGCTTATAGAAGGACATTGCCAAATGGTAACTCACTTTCTTACACTGAACTCTGTTTTGTAAATATATTTGTTTTGCTTTCTTGTAAAATTATGATTTTCAGTTTCAGGAGTTGCAGAGAAGGGAGACGCGAAAAAGAGAATATGAGATCATCAATTCATCATCACTAATCCATTGTACAAATAAGAAAGCTGTCTGTTTGTTAACAAACTTGCTTTCCCATTGATGGAGAAAGATTTTGATACATTGCTAAACATTATTATTGGAAAATTCTGGAAGGAAAGAGAAAAAAAACAAAACATAAGCATCAAAGCTTATATCACCCAACAAACACATGAACCCTTTAAAGTTTAAACTAAGCATGCTTTGCCTGAAAATCTTTCATGAAAGCAACAAGCTTTTCAACACCAGCCAAAGGCATTGCATTGTAAATAGAAGCTCTCATACCTCCCACCGATCTATGCCCTTTAAGCTGCACCATCTTCTCCTTGGCAGCTTCCTTGATAAACTCAGCTTCCAATTCAGATTTCTCCAATGTGAAAGGCACATTCATCAACGACCTAACTGATTTCTCAACAGGACACCTGAAAAAGCCTTTGCTTTCTTCAATGGCCTTGTAAAGCAAATCAGCTTTCCTCTGGTTCTTCTTCTCCACTTCTTTCAACCCACCTTGCTCCAACAGATCTTCAAACACGAGACCACACATGTAAATCCCAAAGCACGGAGGCGTGTTATACAGCGAGCTGTTCTCGTCGTGGATCTTGTAGTCAAGCATCACAGGAGTGATATCTCTAGCGTTTCCAATCAAATCTTTCCTGATGATCACAATCGTAACACCAGACGGACCAACGTTCTTCTGAGCACCACCGTAGATCACACCGAACTTTGATACATCAACTGGTTTCGAGCAGAAGTTAGAAGACATATCAGCTACCAAGAAACCATTAGGGTTTTTAGGAACAGGGTAGTCTTTGAATTCAACTCCATGGATGGTTTCATTGGCGCATATATGCAAATACTTGGCGTCTGGACTCTGCTCCAACTCATCAAAAGACGGAACCTTTGTGTACTTCTCAGATTTACCAGACCAGATCACATTGGTTTTGCAATACTTCTTGGCTTCCTTCACAGCTTTGTCACCCCACGAACCTGTAACAACGAAGTCGACTGTATCATCCGCTTTGCAGAGGTTGAGAGGCAAGGCAGCGAATTGAGTCGTTGCACCGCCTTGTAAGAACAAAACGGAATATTCCGAAGGAATCTCGAGGAGCTGACGGAGATCAGATTCCGCTTTCTGAATAATGGAAAGAAACTCTTTCCCTCTGTGACTCATCTCCATCACGCTCATCCCGGATCCACGCCAGTTGTAGAGATCCGACTGCGCCTTAAGGAGAACGTTCTCTGGCAAAGTGGCAGGACCCGCCGCAAAGTTAAAGACACGTTCTTGTGACCCGACGGAGCCGGATCTAGCTCCGTCTTGAACGTGGGTCGTTGCGGCGACGCATCTGACCGAGACGGGCTTGGCTTTGCCGCCGGCGAGGTTCAAGGTGTTTGGTTTGCTGAGGTGGAGAAGAGACTGAGAAGTGGATTTGGGTTTTAAGGTGGGGATCTGAGTGCTGTTTCCGACGAGGAATGAGTTCGCCGACGCCGCCATGATTGTGAGTGCAAAGGATTCGATTCTCTTCAACTTCGGTCGTTTTTACAAAAAGATGTATCTGAAAAGAGTTTGGTGAGAGAGAGATATAAAAATAGAGTGAAAACGACAACGTTTTGTGTTAGGTGGTACTAGTTTGTCTGCGCTCCTTTTGTTCTCAATTACACTCATTTCCAATGTGTGTGTCTACTTCTTTTTAATTTGTAGAGGAAAAGAGTTCAAACTAAAACTCTCATTCTTAATATTCTAAGATTATCTGTGTCTGCTGAGAGTGGTTGGAATCAGAATATTAGAGAGTTTTTATTGCTGAGATATCAATAAGGAAAGAAAAAGAATTCAGATTACAGATCAAATTCAAAGGAAAAATTGAACTTATTTTTGTTGCTGTTTCTTTTGTAATTAAAAAAAAATGTGAGGGAAAATGTCAGTAGCTGTACAAACTACTACTATTTCCACTCTTGCTATAGCTTTGGAGAATCTGACACAAGAAAGTGTGCAGCTTCATACTTTGTTGCTATGTATCCGAATTTAGAAGCGCTGTATTTTCTACGTACTCCTGTTAGTTTATCAGTCGCGGCCTTCTGATGCAGGCTCACCATTCTCCTACTACATTCTCTGCAAAAAAAAAAACAAATCCAATGATGCAATTCGGTTAGATAAAATTGGTCTTTTAAAGGTTACCCTTTTTTTGTGGAAATGGATTTTAATGGAGACTTACAGGAGTTGATTTTCAGTGTAGTGACTGTGGAATTCACAAGTGCTGTTCCAGTCACTGAAGCCATGGATTGTACATTGAGCTGTGTACACTGCAGTGGCTGCTAGTAACGATGGCGGATACCGAAGCATTTCGTAGTCCACAAGAGCAAGCTCGATCAAGAACGATGCCAAGATGTCAAGCTGTTTCAGTAAACAAGATAGTTTCAGTAACTCTATAGTGTTATATATGTTATTCACAAGCCATTGATAAATAAAATTATTTTACCTTCTTGTCTGATTGAGCTGCCTTGAGGAACCTCTTCAAGAAAGGGTATTGAGTCGGCAACGACATGTTGAATTGCAAAGTATTAAGCATAATCTTCTCCTGCACACACGGAGGTTTAATGAAGTCAGATAAAAGGTCATCTTTTTCCAAGAAAGTGTATTATCTTAGAGTCATACCATTTCTAAGACATCGTTCCTCGTGTAAGCTTTGTCCGAGATGACAACTAAATCTTCAACAATAGGTACTGAAACCTCTTCGTACTTGCAAGCTAAGAGCAATGCAACTAAACCAACAAGCTGAAGCTTCTTTCTTACAACAGCTTGCTTGGATAAGAATCTATCTATCAGATTCACTGTTAGAAACAATGTCTCGTCCATTAGCTCGAACTTGTCATGTACCTACAACATTCCAATAAGATTCTTATCAGCTTCTCTAAACATATGTAACCATTGCCAATGAGTTGCAAAGATCTTAGAATATATACCTCGATGAGCCAATCGATAAGTATTGCTCTCATTTTGTCGGTTATATCAAACTGTTGCGCCATGTAATCTTGAGGAACACAGCTAAACCTCTACAGATTACCAAAAACAAGAAAATCTGGTCTCAGACAAAAAAATTCAAGTCCTACAATTTGCTTTAGGCTTTACAAACCAACAAAAATCACACCTCGTTTTTACGGTAGAACTCGTATAGATCTTCTACATATTCAACAACTGCAAGAGAGTTGTTTGCATCGAATCTGTCAATATCCAAAATTGGTTCTTGTTCTTCCACTACAATATCCTCCATCTCAACTTCTTCCTCCTGTCCAAATCGAAAGTTCCTTTAGAATTAATTAATTAAAAAAGCTAAATATTTTTTTAAAAATTTGATTTATTAATTAATTACCATTGGATCAGAGTCAATGTATGGTTCCTCTAATGACATTGGCATAGGTTGGTCCAGTGTAGCTTCCTTCTCCTCTTCCTCTTCTTCATCATCAATGAATATACAATCACCGAACTCGTTCCCGCTTGGAACCGATGGTTTCAGCTTCTTCGTCTCTTCTTGAGATCTGTAGAAATTCAAAAAATTAATCTCAGATCTCTCTTTCTAAAAGTCAAATAAAAAGAGAGAGAAACGGGTTTTTTGAAAAGCTTTAAGCTTTTAGTAACCTTGAAATTGACGGATGTAACGAATCAGTCCTCTTCTTCTCACAGCCTTCTTGTTGTCGGCTGTTGAAATAAACATCAATAAAAATTAATAAATTTTTAAACAGAATTGAAATAAAGAGACGAGCTTTGAGATCGACAGAGTGTAAGTAATATACTCAGATAAGCCTCTTCTCTTGTTAACAACGCAAGGATAAGCTTTTGCACCAACAAGATTCTGATTAATCACACCCAATGCTCTCCTGTTCTGTCTCTTCATCTCTAACCCGAACTTTGTGCTTCTCGTCTCATCTGAGAAAAAACAAAAACAACACCATATTGTGTCAGACTCCCTGTTCGAATTCTCAGGTTTCTAAAACGCGTCTAACTAAACTACCTTGAAGAATCGCTGTAATGGGTTGTTCGACGACGATGTTACCACTGTTCTCATCTGGATTAACCATTTTTTTTATTGTTTAGAGAAGACAAACTCGAAACCCACTACAGTACTCTCTAGAGGAGGAGGAAGAAGAAGAAGAGCATCAAACGAAGAGGACGTCTCTCTCTCTCTCTCTCACACTCTCTGTCTACGTCTGATGCAATTGAATCTGGACGAGTCAGAGAAAGCGATGAAATAAGCGAGAGACAGAAGTAGAATTCTGAGGAAATATAATAAATTAATATTAAAAAAGGCGGAAACTTTAATTTTTTTCTATTTTGTTTTTATTAAAGAAAATAGCAACGGCTAGGTGATTAAGATGACCGTTGGATCATGAAGGAAACGATTTGCTTCTAACTCTGTCTAAGCCAACGGTAACTTTTTTGGGTTATAGGAGGCACATGTGGCTTTCTTCTTCTCATTTCAAATTTATTATTATTCTCTTTTCTATTCTTTTTTTTTTTTCTTTGTTGCCTTTTTCAGACAAAGAAGGCTCGTTGCCACTATAAGCCTATCCGAGGCGCGTTCCTAACAAGCTTAAAGTCAACATATTCATTATTAATTCATAATCTTAGCTAATTAACCTGTATTAACAGAGCTTAGGAATTGCTCTCTTTCCAAAGAATTATTGTTCCCGAGAATTATGCTGACCCTGCCTGTAGACTGTACTCTGTAGTAAGTGTTTTGCCATTTGTATATTATCAATCATTTTGTTTTGTTGAAAATTTCTATATTCAATTTAGACATATCCAAAATTTAGGCTATAGATGAGTTCTGATCAGCAATATTTAAAATTGAATTTTATTCTCCATAGAATGAGATCATGTAGAAAGTGATTATGTTTCGATTTTGTTATTCAATGGGTATGAAGTATCTCATATATTTGAATTTTAGATATTTTGTATCTATATTTTAAAAAAAACTATTAAAAGTTGGATTACAATCTAGGTTTTCTTCAGAAGAATTATTTAAAACATTTGTTTCACATATTTCCCACATTAATAAACCTGCCGAAAACCACTAAAGATTTTACGATATAATAATACAAATGTATAATATGGGAAATATAATCTTGTTGAATATAATGTAAGTTGAACTCTATTTTTTTCTCCATTGTGTTTTTCGTCAAACACCTTTATTGTTCCACGTAGTTAACATTTTTCATGAATGAAACATAAAAACATTAACCAAGTGGTGGTGGTCTAGTGGCTTCCACTTGGGGAGGAGTCGACCTGTTGGTCTAGGCCAGGGATCGATTCCCCTCAAGTGCGAAGTTGCTAAACATTTCCCCATTTGGCCACACGGATATGGGCCCATGCTTTAGNAAAAAAAAAAAAAAAAAAAAAAAAAAAAAACATAAAAACATTAGTTTCTCATTCATAGAACGCGCCTCGGACGAAGAAGTTCCTTTATATATATAACCGAAGAAGTTCTTTTTTGCAAACGACTTTTACTCATTTTCATGCTTTGGCTGCTTACAAATAAAGGTGGAAAACGCTAGGGATGGACAAATCATAAAGAATATTTAATCTGAATTGAGATCTATTGTTATTTGTTCGATTTTTTTTTGGATATTGGGTAACTTTAGTTATACCTCACAAGTATGAATGGTGTATTTTATTTTGGTTTTTTATTTTATTTCACCCACTATAACTATTTTTACTAGTCACAAGAAAATACGTGTGAATGGTGTATTGGTGTAAAGAGAAAATAAATAAGTTGCTTTTTGCACGAAGTCATAAATAAATAAGTTGTAAAACAGTAAAGTATAAAATAGTTATAAAATTAAAAACAAAAAAGTCTAAGAAAATGTAGTTTACTATTGACTATTGAGTATTGACTCTAAAAAATGGCATATTGTCGGCTCTTGAGAAGAACTGTTAAACTAGCGAAATCAATATTGATGGCTATATTTACATCAATATGCATTTCGTTTAGTAAATAATTAATTTAAATTGTTAGCAATTGCACTACATATACAGATACGTGGACGTTAATTGTAAATTATTAATTTGTTAGTGCAACTCCAAATCACTTTTTGTTCGTTCCACTGCATTTAGTAAACTGGCTTTAGTTAATCATTGATACAGTGGTTATTTTACCCTTTTCCTGGTAAATGTTTGATAATTGTTAAACAAACAAAAAAGGTTTCAAGTATATAGTACAATATGGTATAATGTAAAATTGTAAGTACCTAGTTTGTGAGATCACATATCTTCAAAAGCTTCCTTTCTGACAATCAAAAACAAATATCTATCATTGCGATGGTATACATTAGTGTTCAAATTTAAAATAGAAAAAAAAACATATAGAATGTAATAAATTCACCATTAAATAGCAATATTATTGTAATAATAAATAATTAAAAATATGACGATAAAAAGGTTTACAAGTCACGTCATTGTCGGATGTCATCACATGCATATAAAATACAGATATTTAAAATTTTGTAATTTAGTGCAACGTTTATTGCAATCTCCATCTCCGGTCAGATCAAAAACACACTGGAAAAGAAAGTAAAAAAAAAAATGGAAAACATAACTCTTGTACTTTCGTTAGACGTTAGAGTCTGACTTGTGTGTCTCGCCAAGGTGTTATGAATAATTATGGATCATGGATGGTTATTGGTTAATGTTTTTCTTTAACATGTGATTACTGGTTAGTTTTGATTCTTTCTTTCCTCCAACCTAATAACTTTAGAATAATACTTGTAAACCAATAAAAATTATTATAGATACAGTATATGTTTCTTCGAATTAGTACCGATATATTCGTTTCCTGGACGAAATCCTGGTGAGAAAACTCGAGTTTGTACACAATCATTAATTTCATTCTGTTTTCATATAAATGATTGAAATTTAAAGAACCGTTCTATACCTCATATCATACCTCAATTTCGTATAAATTCAAGAGCTTTTTAAAGTCTAGTATTTGAACTGAAGCAACCCTACGAAGAATGAACAAGTTATAAACTAAAGATGGGCTTATTATTCGTGAAGCCCACTGAGTTTACGCGAGTATATTCGAACGAAGCCCACGTGGATTTTTAATTGAATCCGACGGATATCTTCAAACGAACAGGTGGGAGAGAGACTTAAATGAACGAACACAACCATTTGAAAAATTAGCGGCGATAACCACCGTGGATCACAAGAAAACTATATAGAGTCTAGTTTTAAAACATAGTTTTCGAAAGGTATCAAAATGAGTAATCCGGAGAGAATGAAAGTGGATGATGATAATGAGGAAGAGAGAGAAGATTCCGATGAGCAATGGAGCGATGAAGAATTGGCCATGCGAGAAATCGTTCTCGCTCTCCCTGCTCTACGGATCAGCAGTGAAATCTTCGGTGTCACTAGCGCCGTTGATGAAGAAGAGGCGCGTTTGAATGAGCAAGCGGTTGTTGCGGCGGAGTTGGTTATAGCTGCTGCAGAGGAAGCGGTTATGAAAGAAAGGAGTGATGGTAAGAAGAAGAAGAAAGTGAGTAGACGGAGAAAGACGATGAAGCTCAATGATGAAGCGGGGGGTTCGGGTAAAGGAGGAGAGGCGAAAAAGCCAAAGAAGAAAGCTTCGGAATTGACTAATATACCGAAAGGACCACCGGTTTGTAACATCTGTGGAAGAGAGTTTCGTTCATGGAAGGCTGTGTTTGGACATTTGAGGTCTCATAAAGATAGAAACTATAAAGGGTTTCTCCCACCTCCTAAGTTCTCTGTGGTGACCGGAGGTGTGGTAATTCCGGGACCAAACTCTGCTTTTGTACCTGTTGTTGCCGGAGGAAGACGCTCCGGTGGCTTTGTTGCCGCCGGTGGTGGTGATGCTCCGGGTGGCGATGGTGGGAGAGGTGTAGGGATCGATTTGAATATGGATCTAGTGGAGGAAGATAATCAGGAAGTGACTGAATCTGGAACCATAGCGAAGTTTGATCTTAATAAGTCTCCACCGAAATATGAAGAGGAAGAAGACAAAACGAAGTGAAGATGTTTAACTTTAACACATTATATGAGCTATTTGATTCTTTTCGTGCAACTTACATAATTTTAACTTCATCACATCATATTTTTTTTCTGTTTTGGAATAGGTTTGTGTTGTTGTTCTTGTTACTGCTTCGTAACATTTGCAACAGAAAGCGAGTCAAGTATCTATTAGTTGCAACTCTTTATGAATGGTTTAATGATGAATTACATTTGCCATCCGTCTTTAGCGCGAAAACTTTTGAAGGGCGATGGGTAATGTAAAATTATGAAAAAGGAACATTGTGGTAGGCGTATTGTATAATCAACCAGTTTCAACCAAAAACGAAAACGAAATCTGGATAAGGAAAGTTGCAGCAGCATCAGCTTATTCAATCTCAAAATTTACCAGTGAAATTAAAAATCGCGAAGTTGTATACCCTATCATAATAAGCACACAATTTCTATTGGAATGGTAAATTGAATGAAATTCTAAAATTTTGAGAATTGTTGCATTATCATTATACCTAGCACTATGTAATTCCTTCATTAAATTTTTCTTGTTTTATCCAACAAGATATATAAGTCAGCAATACAAGATCACACTGCCCAAAGCACTATAACCATAGAACATTTAAAAGGACTCTAAACGCATATCATACCATCGGAAAGAAAATAACATCAAGCAACCATTTGTTTCTTTATTCCAAACCCTCCAGGCGACAGCCTCCTCCGTTCACCCTGCACCGCGCCAGCTCGATATCAATACTGATAGCGACTTGAAGAGGAGTGAGAAGAGTTGGATACGACCTATTCAGTGGAAGAACGCTCGGGGTGACGTTAATGCGTCGGATGTGTTCGAGTACGTTGAGTACTTCCTTCATGTGGGGTCGATTTTTCGGGTATGGCTCGGTACAAGAGAGTGTGATGCGTCCCATTTCGGTCGCCACTTTGGATGAGTATTGACCTTCGATTCCTTTGTCCATTATATGTTTCACTTTGTGTTTGCTTGAGAGTTTCGGTCTTAACCACTCGACTAGATTCTCTTGTCCGTGTTGCCGTTTCCGGTCGTGCGCTCTTAGTCCGGTCATTACTTCCAGTAAGACCACTCCAAAGGCGTATACATCACTCTGAACGTATAAATGACCTGAGAATGAAGAATATAAACTAACCATTAATTATTTGATCCGACATCGGCTGTTCAACTTGTATTCACAATTAGTTACTAAAAAAAAAAAAAATCAAAATCCTGAAGATTATGAAGTATGTAAAAGACACAAACTTAACAACTTTTTGATCTACTCTGGATATTATGGACTTAAAGTCTATTACGATTATATCATCTTGTAAGTCTATATAAATGGTCTTGAGAGCCGCATCGGTAATACACGCCAGACATACGTTCTACTAAGGTTTGATCAATGTCCATAACTTTTTGTTATTTAAAAACTATAGTATATATGTTTCTTTAATTATTTACCTGTTGCCATATATTCAGGAGCAGCGTAACCATATGTTCCCATGACTCTAGTCATAACGTGTGATTCCTCTTCTGATGGTCCAAACTTTGCTAGTCCAAAATCTGAAATCTTTGCTTCATAATTCTGCACAGATACATCAAATGACAATCTCATTAAAAGAAATACATATTTTCATATTTTTTTTATTAATGCGATTACCATATAACTTAATTCGACGAACCGAGTCGAGAAGTATATGGGAAGGTTTGAAGTCTCTATAGATGACTTGATTTTGTGAGCCGTGTAGAAACGCAAGCCCACGTGCTGCACCGATCATAATCTTGATCCTTAGATCCCAAGGAAAAGGCTCGTTTCCTGAATCAAATAAAGATCATGCAAATTATATCAAAGTTTTTAAGAATGAGTCTTTGTTATAATTAACGATGGACAGCACTCTTTTGTGGGTTTACAGTTTTTTCATTACGTTGAAAAAGATGATTCGCAAGACTTCCTTTGCGCATGAACTCGTAGACAAGCAGGAGCTCCTTGTCGTCACGGCAGTATCCTAATAACTTCACCAGATTTGGGTGTGAAAGCGTCCCCAAGAAGTTAACTTCTGACTGTCCAAATTCAAAAACAAAACCACAAAATCTCAAAGTTTAGCTTAATCAACTTGAAGACTAATTTTTCTCCGTCAAAAAAAGACAATATTAAAGAATCCAGCTTTCCATCCAATACGCGTCAAAAGATAATTAATGTTGTCGTATCAAGATGACTTTTCTAATAATCTTTTACCAATTTCAAATTACAATATTACATATGAATAATAGCTTTTAACATGTAACAAGATGTTCCCAGGTCAAACTCCAGTAACAATGGAAATTTGTAAGTAAAATGAATATTTTGTTGGCACACAACGGATATAATACTATCTTAATTTAAAGAAAAAGGGAGATCATCAATTTCAAACCATTGTATAATTCGGTGTTAGACAATTGGTAAATATCATAAAAATTTCTATAGATGCCTAAACTTAAAAGTTAAAACTATTAACTTCCTAAACCATGTGAACGAAACATGTTTTATTTATTATAGTTTTATTTTAATATTTCTGTTAATCAATCATCATTCTGTAAGAGTGCAACAGAAAGTTAAAGTCGTTTCTTGATTGGAATAGTCAAATAGATGCTGTGAGTTGAAATAACGTAATAATTCGGTCAAAGAAAAAATAAAAATCGCCAAATAATTATGTTAGTTGAAATCTTACTTGCCACACTTCAACTCCTTGAACACTCTCGGGATTCAATCTTTTGACGGCGACGGTCATACCGGCGCCGGCTTTAGACGGAGCAAGAGTCTCAGCATCGATCCAACCTCTGTAAACTTGCCCGGAACCTCCTTGACCCAACATCAAATCCGGTTTGAAACCCTCCGTCGCCGTAAATAGTTCCAGAAAGCTGTAGGCTTTGAGATTTGGTGTTTCCAATATCCCACCGGAACTCTCGTTCGTATCCTCGAAGAATTGGGTCCCTCGTCTGACGTTGCTGTCTGCTGTTGCTGTGATCGACGAGAAGTCTTTTTCATTACTGTGGTTGTTCGTCGAGGCTGATTAATCATTCACAAAGGAAAGAGAGATCAGAAAGTGACGTTGGAAAACTTTTGTGAGAGAATGTTGTAAGAAGAACCCAGAGATAGAAAAACAAGAAGCTGCACCATGGATTTGGATTCAAAGAGATTAATTACCATGACTGTGGCGACCTGTTTTGGAAGGAGAGGAAAAGGAAAGGTATGAACTACAAAGACCCATTTCACTAGTCTTCTTCTTCTTCTTCTCTTTCTTGTTTACCAATTCAGACAAGCTAGTGGATGATCAAGTAGCTATTGAGCTTTTATTGCCTTGACTCATCGAATAAATGAAAGCGGGTTGCAATACAACTTTGATTTAGGAGAAAAAGAAAATGAAGGAAGTTTGGGAACAGAAGAAAATTGAGAGTGAGGAAGGGGGTAACTATTTATTAAAGGAGAGTGAGGAAGCAGGTCCAGAAAACCCACCACCATTCTATATTTGAATATTTCCATGTTTTGGTTATTTGAATATTTCCACGAAAATGCCAAGAAGACCGACCAAATAAAATATCATAGCCAAAGCTTTTTGACTCTATGATCGTGTGAACTTGAAAATATACTTGAGAATTTTCTCTTAACTTTGGAAATCTTTAATAAAAAGTAATCCGGTTAGACTATCTAGACTTTCAATCTAACGATTTCTAGTAGAGAATGTGCTTCTGGACTATTTTTTCTAATGTGCAGTTTACTCAAGTAATAACTAATTGATTGATTAATCTTTTTTTAAATATAAAATCTTCAAACTGATTGCAACTACGTTGATACAAAACAAAAAGGAAGGAATTTTTTTGAAGGTTCAGAATGGTAGTAACGAATATGTATGTAATTACTCCGTTTTAGTCAAATTTTGTTTTTTTTTTTATATCAACATGATATTTGATCAACTTCCACATATTTTCATCTTGCAACGGTTGAGAAACTCTAGTATCTCATATAACAACACAAGAATACACTATTATACACAAAGCACTCGGCGAATATGGTCGCAAGTTAAACAAATCATAATTACTCATTTTAAAATAGATCAGAACCAAAAGGGCTCTAAAACCATATAGTATCGCCGAAAAAAATAACATCAAGCAACAACCATTTCTTTCTCTACTCCAAATCTTCCAGGCGAGGGCCTCCTCCGTTCAGCCCCCGCCGCGCCAGCTCGATATCCGTACTGATAGTGATGTGGCGAGGAACGAGAAGAGCTTGCAACAGCCGGTTTAGTGGAAGAACGGTCTGAGACGACGTTAATGCGTTGTATGTGTTCGAGTACGTCGACTACTTCCTTCATATGCGGTCGGTTTTTCGGGTCTGGCTCGATACAAGAGAGTGTGATGCGCCCCATTTCCGCTGCCACTTTTGATGAGTACTGACCTTTGATTCCTTTGTCCATTATATTTTTCACTCTGTGTTTGCTTAAGAGTTCTGGTCTTAACCAGTCGACTAGACTCTCTTGTCCGTTAGGCCGTTTTGGGTTGTGTGCCCTTTGTCCGGTCATTACTTCTAGTAGTACCACACCGAAGGCATAGACGTCACTCTTAACGTATAAATGGCCTGGTGATGAAGAAAATAAACTAACGCGGTCAATTATTTTATCAACTAGCAATATAAGCTAACCTCTTTTGGTCCCCAATCCGAGATGAATATAGACAAAGTCCATAATTCTTTTTGTTATAAGATAAATTATGGCTAATATGTATATGTGTTTCTAAATGTACCTGTCGCCATATATTCAGGAGCAGCGTAACCATACGTGCCCATGATCCTAGTAGTAACGTGTGACTTCTCGTTTGACGGTCCTAACTTTGCTAAACCGAAATCTGAAATTTTTGCATCATAATTCTGCGCAGATGAACATTTTAGAATAAAATCTCGTTAGCAAAAAGAAACCGATTGAAGATTGTACTCAATGTTAGGACTATCATATAATATTCAATGCTTTAAATTAGACTAACCGAGTCAAGAAGTATATTGGAGGCTTTGAAGTCTCTATATATGACTTCTCTTTGTAAGCCGTGTAGAAACGCAAGGCCACGAGCTGCACCGATCACAATCTTGATCCTTAGGTCCCAAGGAAAAGGCTCGCTTCCTAAATCAAATATAGACCATAGGAAGTAAACAAAATAGCAAGTTTGAACCAGTCTTTATTACAACGATGGGGATAATGTTTGTGGGTTTAAGAGGTCTTTAATTACGGCGAAAAAGATGATTCTCAAGGCTTCCTTTGGGCATGAACTCGTAGACAAGCAGAAGCTCTTTGTCTTCACGGCAGTATCCTAGCAACTTCACCAAATTTGGGTGTGAAAGCATCCCCAAGAAGTTAACTTCTGACTGTCCAAAATCAAAAACAAAACCAAAAAAAGTCTCAAATTTAGCTTTTTCAACTTAAAGACTAGTCTTGTTCTACATACAAACAAACAAAATTAATGAAAGATCTAGGACTTGTTAATATCTCTAAACTGCCCTTGCTAATTAAAGAATCCAGATTTCTATAACTTTTACAAATTTTAAATTAGAATGTTACATATATATAATACTTTGATTATGATAAGATATAGCTCTAATAACATGTAACTACGTGTCCCCAACTCAAAGTCCGGGAACAATGAAGAGTTTCTAACTAAGGGAAATTTGATGGCACTCAATGGAATCTATCTTCAGATTAAAAAGAAAAGGAGGTAATCAGTTTCAAAACATTATATAATTTGGTGTTAGACAATTAGATAAATAATGTAAGACTTCTAGAATATAAAACCATTAATTCCCTAAATCTTAGTACAAACATGTTTTATTTATTAGTATAAACTAATATTTCTTTTAATCATTCTGCAAGACTGCAATATAAAGTCAAGGTCGTTTCGTCAACTCTCTTCATCTCGATCGAATTGCGTAATTATTGGTTTTTTTTTTTTTTTGGTTTTCCCCGTCAAAGAAGAAATCAAAACCGGAAAATAATTGTGTAGTTCGTTTGAAATTAGAGAATATGGAAACTTACTCGCCACTCTGCGAAGCCTTGGACACTCTCGGAATTCAATCTTTTGACGGCGACGATCATACCGGAACCGGCTTTAGATGGAGAAAGAGTCTTTGCATCGATCCAACCTCTGTAAACTTTGCCGAAACCTCCTTGACCCAACATGGAATCCGGTTTGAAGTTCTTGGTCGCCGTCGCTAGTTCCAGAAAGTTGTAGACTTTGAGATTTGGCGATTCCAATATTTGACCGGAATGACTCACAATCCCAGCGGAACTCTCGCTGACCGCCTCGGAGAACTGACTCCGTCGTTCGACGCTGCTGTTTGTCGTCGCGCCGGTGGTGGCTGTTGACGACGAGAAGTCTATTCCGTTACTGTGGTTGTTCGTCGAGGCTGAGCAAACCAATCACAAAGGCAGAGAGGTCAGAAACTGAAACATCTTGAGATAAAAACAAAGAACAAGAACTTGCAGAACACTTTCATGGATTTAGAGTGAAAAGAGTAAGAAGGAATAAAATATTAATTACCATGACTATGGAGATCTTTTTTGGATGAAGAGGGAAGGATTGAAATGCAAAGACCCATTTCATCAGTCGTCTTCTTCTTCTTCGTCCTCTTCTCTTTCTTGTCTGCCAATTCAGACAAGAGCTAGTGGATGATCAAGTTGCTTTGTAGCCTTTATTGCAATTTTAATTTTTACTTAAGGGAAAAAAAAAAAAGAAGAAGAGGAAGAAGGAAACTTGTGGGGTTTGTAGGAGATATAATAGAAGAAGATTGAGAGCTTTTTAATTTAGAATGAGGAAGGGGGTAAGAAAGGAGAGGAAGTCGAGGAACCCACCATTCTTATTATGACAATTTCCATGTTAAGGTCGTTTTTGTCAATTTTTTATGCATTCCCTTTTCAATTAATATATATATATATATATATATATACGAAAATGCCAACAAGATCGACCAATTAAAAATCCTAGCCAAATCTTTTTCAATCTATGATCGTGTGAACAGAAAAAAAAAACTATTTCACAACTTTTTTTAGAAATTTAGAAATTGTTTCTAGTTGTATTTCACATTTTTAGAACTCATGTGCACATTAAAATGTTGAAAAATTAATTATATGAATATTGAACAAAAATAAAAGGAGTACCCAATAAATCTGGATTTACTCATTTTTACCATTTGAATACGAACTTGTGATTTTCAGTATTATTATTTATTCTATTTGAATGATCTCGTAATTAATTCACCAATTGTGACATACGGGCACTATAACATAAAATATTTTCAGTTGAATTAGATTTGATTTTTGTACTCGTTCATAAATATATTTAATCAAATAGCATGTTTATGTTTTCAAATCGTTAACCTGCTATATATTTTAACAAATAGACAAATAGTATAAATTATCAAACGAATAATATTCTGTCATAAATTTTGAATTCTACTATGGAACATGTTCGAACAGTTTCTTAAACTATCTTATCTTTCAGTCTAATGATTTGTATCTACTAGAGAATATTTCTGGACTATTTTCTCGTTATATGCAATTGAAATTTCAATAATAATAATTGTACGTATATAAAAACCACTTCCTCAAATAGTAATAACTACTTGATTGATTAATCCACTTCTTAAACCTAAAATTTCCACCCGATTGCAACGACGTCGATAAAAAACATGGAGTTTTATATTCTGGAGTCAAGTTTTCGTTATTCTACATATATATGATTATGTATATTGAAATATAAAAGATGAATACTCTATAACAGTGATGGGAATGCCTTACAAAGTGAAGAAAAAAGGTCATTTCCTTGTGCAATCAAACTGCTTAAAAGTCAGCCTCTGAGTCACACAAGGCTTGTGTCTTTGGCGGAATTCATTCATTCATTTTCCACACACCTTAGTAATCATTTGGTTTCTATTATTTATAGAAAGTTGTTTCAAAATTAGGAGACATCAAATTCTCCATACAAGAGAAAATCGTATATGAATCTATTTACCAACGTGAGTAGGTGAATTCATTTTCTTCAACTTTGTCAAAGATGTTCACATGATTACCTATTTTCCAAAATAACATGTTCGAATGATCATAAAATGTTGTTAAGAAGCAAAAAAGCTTCGAATAATGTCATAGAAAACAAAAGTTCTCCTAGATCAGAGTGTCATAGTATTTTTCAATTTATTTCCTTCAAATGAAGTAGATTTCCATTTCTGTGGATTTCTCGTAACATTTCCTTTTCAAAAGAAAAATTTGACTTAAAACATCGAAAATGATACTCGACCACGGAAAAATATGAAAACGAAATTTCATTCCACGTATTCGAATGCAGAGAATTTTAGCAAAAGCATATTTTCATATTTTCCTCATTATATATAATCGGTGGAACACACATACACACTTGAAGTGGTTTCTCAAGTTTCGAACCTCTTTGTACGGTACACGTTAATCAATGGTCTTTCTTAAATGGACAGAGTCGTTGTAAAATTTCAAAGCACGAGCTAACAAAAGGGACCACTCAAGAACACACATACACTAGTTGCGATTAACTAAAATTGTCGTCACACTATTGAAAGTTTTGAATCTTGACTTACATTTGGATCAATTCGATCTTCTACTTAGTTGGTAAAAAGGAATAAATGCCGATTTCCCAACCACAAAAAAAGTCATGGTACCAAAAGAAAAAAAAAAAAAAATTGAAACCAATATGGCTTAGGAGGATCTGTTAGACTTGTGACTAACATTTCTGGATACCAATACACTTGACAGAAATCCTAGAACTAACTAATATGTTCGATGATTTTGTTAAAAAAGACCGGAGATTTTTTAAGTGGACGAGGGAGGGACAAGAGATTCTTGATTCTTCTTGGCTCTGGAAGCTCTATGTCTTTTTTTGAAGTTGTCTTGTCTGAATCTTTTGGTTTCTATCTGTATCTCCATGAATGGTCTCTTAACTAAATTCCTCATCTCTGTCTCAAGTTTCTTCTGTTTCTTAGCTACCGCCATTGCTGCTGCTTTGTTCTTTTTCTGATGCTTCTCTGCTTCTTCCTAAACAATACAAAACATAGCAATGCTTGTTTCAGTGAATTCAAGTATTAGATTGACGAAGAGAGAGAGAGAGAGAGAGAGAGAGAGAGAGAGAGAGAGGGAGAAGACCTGAAGATCATGGATGAGACTGTCCAGAGATTTGATCTTCCTATGAGGCCACCGGGGGATCCCGAACTCTCTACATTTCTTTTTCAAGACCGTGAGACAGACATTGAGATTCCGAGACGCTTCCACGATAGGAACACCAAAGTATTTGGAAAGATCTTCCAAGGAAAGTCCGGCAACATGTTCCGATGGTGTCCTTCTCTTCTTCAATATCTCTGTCTTAGCATCTGTACTTTTACAATAACTCCCGAAATGAACCACCAGACGCTTAAAAACTAGCCTAGAGTTATAACTTATTTGCATTTTTTTATGAAAGAAAAAGCAGTAGGGTAGGAAGAGATACCCGATTCCGAATGTTCAGTTTGGTCATCTTCAGATTCCTCGGATTCAGTTTCTGAATCAGGAAGGCAGTTAAGATCTTGTTTGAGGACAAACTTTCCCGGTTTAGGCTGATCAACTTCACCATCTCGAACTCTATCTTCTTTGGAGACGAGCTCTACCAGTTTACGCTGATCAAAGTTACAATTCCGGACTCTACTGCATTGTTCCTTGTCAAAAGTATTTGATGGTTTCGTCGGTTTTAACTCGGAGATAAACTTGAGCACATTGGCTAAATTAGGGATGTCCTCCAGCTTAGGGTTTCTGCAAAGTAAGAAGAACGAAAACAAGTTTGATTTCTAAAAATGAAAACAAGTCAAGACACTAAAATTCTACAAATGTGTTCACTGTTTTTACAAGCCTGTTTATTTACAACTAGGAATCTTAGCAAGTAAATCGGAATAACTGATTATAGACAGAAGTTTTGGTCTAATCACTAATGAACAACCGGATAATATTTATATATAAATACAACCAGAAAGTATTTAAGATGCTTTTCTCTTAATTATGGCACTAGTGCTAAAATACTAAATTTCCTTCAACTTAACCAAAAATTAACCCATAAAACTAAATTTTGACAATTCCTCTTTGAGTAGGACATAAGTGTAATAATCACACTGTTTTTTTTTTCCTAAAATATACTGAGTGATTAAAAGAAGGGAAGTCCCGCTATATTATATTTGACAAACTTCAGTTCAATAAGACTGAAACAATATATATCTATGTAATACTATTAATCTAGAATTCGATTCAGAAGAGATCTGAGTAGCCAATGAAAAAACACCAACCTATGATTTATGTAACCGCACTAAATTAAAAAAAAAAAGAACAAAAATTACTAGCAAAATGAAATGATGAGATAAGCTTATAGAGAGGAGGCGTTACCTTGAAGGGCAGAGAAGAGTTGGAAACCGAGGAAGCGAGTCATTCGAGCGGAACACAAAGATACATCGCCACGTGCCAAAAACCGAACCTAGCGAGATCTCCGGTCGCTGGAGACCTTCCGAGCAAAACAGAGGTTTCGCTTTCTTCTCCATATAACGGCCATTTCTCTCGAACAAGAACTCTCTCTCAATCTCCACGGATCCGTAGACATGCAAACTCCTAATCGTCTCTGCATTAAACCCACACACAAAGTCCACTTTTAAACCCAACCCGACCCGAATTGAGAGATTCTCTTCAGTGTTGACTTACCTTTATGGTTGACGCCCTGCAAAATGGCGAGTGAGGTTAAGGAATGTGCCATTGTCCGAAGAAGACGAAGAGTCGCAAAGACTGGAGATTTTATCAAAGCGACTTTTTAAGTTTTTTTTTTGTTTTCTTTTTTTTTATAGAATGTTTCCTTTTTACTGTAAATAAAATCTGTAAGAGAATCCAAAGGTTTTACTATATGAGAAAGAATATAGAAGCGTTTCGTCATCAAGTGAAAAAGGCTCAACAAAGTGAGTGGGTAAAATTACCCTTACTCCACCCCTAGAATTACCAGTCAAGCCACTGGGCCTACTCATTATATTATTGACTTATTGTTGTTTCTCCGTTACACAGAATATTCGCCAACGCACGTGTAAGCGTGCCGAGCGTGCGAGGGTATTCATGTAAAATGGTAGTGGAAGGGGGTCACACCGAGCCCATTTACTGAAATGCTCACACGCTCGGCGCATGTCTGGAAAGTAGCTGACCGATTTTTTTTTTTTTTTTTTTATAATTATTATTTAGTAATTTCCTTTTAAAGCAAAAAAAGTACTAGAATAACAAACAATTCAACAGAGGTTGAATTTGGTAATTGAATCAGAGATATGGTAGGCATTTGAGTGTTTTTTTTTTCCAAGTTAGTATATGATTACGATTTCGATTACGATTTCGTTTTCCCTTAATGGGTTTTCCTTTTCCATTTCTTAAGTCATGGGCTGAGCCAATTTTATGTGTTACGGTCGCTAAGATTTTGTTCGGCCTGACCCAATATCTGGAGTTCTCAAACACTACAATTCTCATGCCTCAGTGTAGAGCGGCAGTTTTTTGTTTTTCTTGGAAATGTATTCCTTTAATATCGATAAAAAAACTTGAAAATGTGCAAGTTGTTGATACGAATTGATCGTTTGTTGTTTGCGATAGTATGGACTATGGACCTTTCGCTGCTTAATCAGTTGTATATATACTCTTTGTTCTCTTTTGACCATGTACAATTTTATTTTGGCCTCGATTAAAAAAAACTTCTTATGATGCCGTGCGTAGACCTAATCGATATACATATCAACATGAACCATGCAAGTATGTGCGTCTTTCTTTGCGCTTTTGTTTTCTCACATATAATAATATCTTGATTGTATTAATACGTGATACTTAGACTATTAGGAATGACAATGATATATAGTCTTCAACTTTAATCTTATTGTTTGGAAAACGTGATTGAGTCATGCGAAGACGATGGCCCCTAGTTTTAATCTTAATTTTTTGGAAAATTAGGCTACATCGATATGGTATCAATAGTTGGTCCATTTTGGCCAAATATTTGTTTGTTTTTAACCATAGGAGTCAGAAAGTATTCATGAATTGACTAATAGTTAGGAAAAGCTTGGCGAGCAAGATAAGAGGTCACTTCCACGAAACGTGCCCAAGAATATTCAACGCTGATCTTGTCCTATAAATACATAACCTTCACATAATTACCTGAAACAAAAGCTGATTAAACATCATTCATCGTATATAGGCCCCAGACCCCTTTTTAAAAAAAAAAAAAAAAAAACTCGGATCATGTCTCTCTTGGCGTCCTTCTTTGGTTGCTTCGTTCCAAGATCCAGCTCAAAGATAAGCTCAAACGATGGCAGTAAAGTCTCGTCCTTGGAGAAACCAAAAAGCAAATCGAAATCTCCGAAAGCTCCAATCATTGTGTCTTATTTTCCCGTAGGTTCGAATCTTTCGCGTCTGTAAAGAGAAGACGAGAAGAACGAAGAGATGAAGCGTGGGATGTTGACATATTTGTTGTGAAGGCTTCAGTTTTTTTATTTGTTCCTCGAATCCTCTAGTTTCTTTGATTATTATGTATAAATTGTAATAGACCGATTTAGATATTTTTGATAAAAACTTATGTAGACCGCAAAAATAGAAAAGAAATCCGGCAATAAAAGCATTTGCTTTGTATTCAGACCAAACTACAGTTATAATAACGTTCACATGTTTTGTATAGAAATGACAAAATAATAGGCTATTCTTTTAATCAACGTCACGAGGAGAGAGTGTTAAATCATAGATTTGTTTTCTAGAGGACACACGTATAAAATGGCCCTGGGCATAAACAACGGTTAAGATATAGTAGTAGTATAGTATCTTAATCGGAGTGAGTTCACCAATTATTAAAAATTTAATGCAAATAGTAAACTCAAGCATAAAAAAAAGAAGCTCATTCCGCCAAAAAAATGAAAAATGAAATAATTGGCGGCAATGAATATTATACGACGAAAGACAGATACCAGGTGTTTAATCTGGAGAGTGTTGAATACAGGAACGGTCAAGATTTAAAGAACCACATCGTAATTATCTACCTGGCAAATCCCGCCACATCACCGAATTTTCAATATGTTTTCTTTATTCCCTTGAAAATTATAAATGTTAATAGAAATATTTTGGGGGAAATCTGGAATTACTTTAAATACACGAATTCACAGCACATCAGATTGGCAAAAAAAAATAAGTCTAAAAGGGNAAAAAAAAAAAAAAAAAAAAAAGAATCTGAATCGTCAAAACAAAAACCCTAAACGTTCGTTCCACAGGTAATAAATCTCGCTCGGTCTCCACCGCATGGTCTAAGTCGAAAGTCCGAGTCACAGTCTTCGATTTCTGACTCTTTGTTTGTTGTGTGTGGTAGATCTCGAGATATGAAAGGTGGTGAAACCAAAGCTCGAGCAAAGAGCACTGATGATAGGTAAATTATATCTTCTAATCACCCACGCATGAGAGCGAATCTGAGATTCACTTTGTTTTTTGTTTTGTTTCCAAGCATTATTGATTTGATTTGTTTGGATAATCAGATTGAAAACGAGAGGAAAGAAAGCAGGAAAGAAAGTAAAGGATCCAAACAAGCCAAAGAGGCCTCCAAGTGCTTTCTTCGTCTTCCTGTAAGTCTCTCTTTCTCTTTCTCCCATAATTACTAGTTTTTTTTTTTTTGTGCTAATTTACTCATTGGTAATAATTGAAGGGAGGGGTTCCGTCGGGAGTTCAGTCTAGCTAACCCCGAAAACAAATCCGTTGGAGTTGTAAGTCTGAAATCTCAGATTTCGCTTCATACCGATCTCCTTCTCTCTCTCTCTATATATATATTCAATTTAAAACTCTTGTTGTGGACATACATATTAGGTTGGTAAAGCTGCTGGAGCTAAATGGAAATCAATGACCGATGAAGTGAGTTTTTTGTTTTCTTAGAAATTGAATCGTTTTCAAATATTTTAGATCTGTTTGTTTAGTTTTCCGACAAAATTTGAATGAAACAGGATAAAGCTCCTTATGTAGCCAAGGCAGAGACCAAAAAGACTGAATATGCCAAGACTATGCAAAAATACAACATGAAATTGGTATTTTTTTTTTTTTCTTTTTCTTTTTGTTTTGTGTCCTTCGCTTATTCTCTTCTTGTTGACCTTTCTTTTAATTTTTTTTTGTCATTTTCTGATGTAAGCCAAAATGTAATGGTACGCTTTTCTTTTTTGAAGGCTAATGGAACTAATACAACTGGAGATGACGACTCTGACAAGTCCAAGTCTGAAGTCAACGATGAGCAAGAAGGTGCAACTGAAGAGGTTTGTGCTTGTTTATAGTTTTCGCAATTCTCTTGCTCAAATGTTGCTACTTGCTACTGTGTTGACAACACTTATATCTATGTTTTGCAGGAGGAAGAAGATGATGATTAGAAAGATGGATCAGCGATTTGTCTTTATGGAGTATATCTTCTCTGTTGTGATGTTGTTAGCTACTAGTTTTTAGGGAGAAGAATAGTTTCACTTTTCTCTATGTTTTTCCCCTTTTTATGTTAACTCGGATTAGTCATATCTACTTCAAACTTCTCTCATGATATAACTTTGGATTTTAGCTTTGTGTTTCGTTTCTTCTTTTTTTTATGCGATGGTATCATGTGTTTGCATGCCTCTAATTCTGTCTTCTGTTCAATTTGGCTCTCTTTATGATTGTTGAAAAGTCAAAATACACTGTCTACAAAGTAAATCGTTTCTCGGTCATTTTGTTTGATTTTGTTCCTCCTGTAGGCACTCAATGTTGTTGTCTTATCTATGGTGAATTGAATCACTATACACATTTTATATTTGTGTCAAACGATTCATGCCCTGAACTGCGTATTTCATATACAAATTGAGACTAGAATTGAGATTACAGGTTTTAAGAGAAGGTGAAAAATCCTCACAGGTGTAGTATAAACTTTGAAGAAGTAATTTACAATATCGTTTAAACAATATGATCAAACAAAATGAATGGTATTTTTTTCACATTCTCTCGAGTTCTTGAGATAAAAGTTGTAAACAAATATTAATCCAGCAAGAGAAAATAGTGCTAGGATTTTGAGTTCTGTTTGTTGAACTCGACAGCATTGAGCAGTTCCTTTGCCGTAGAGGAGAAAGACTTTGCAGTATCTTCCATTTCCGTCGTCTTCAAGCTGATTCCCTGCAGAGATACAAACGGATTTTATTTATGTCTCCAAGTGAATCAATAAAAAGACAAAGGTTAAATATGAAAAAGCCAAAGCACCTGTAACTTATTCAGGTTGTCTTGAAGTTTGCTCTGAGCCATTTTGGCGGCACCCATTTCCTGGAGAAACAAAGTAAGATGAAATCGCGGAGCGTAGTTTCAAAACATCTTCTAGAAGGCTATAGAGAAAAGCTTACCTCGGACGAAGCAAACCCGTATTTCTTCTTGATCTGGTCGACTGCGGTGCCGCTTTTCTCCTCATGTTTCTCTTCATTGGTTACAACACTCTTCTCATTCTTAGCCGTCATCTGCTTCAGCTTACCTTTGAAGCTGGTAAACTTATTCGCCAGCTTCTGCTTACTAATCCCTGACAGTATCCCTTGTTCTTTAGGCTGCTCTTGTTGTTGTTGTTGTTGTTGTTTAGGATGATGATGATCATCATCATCAATGTCAATGTCATCTTCAAATTTCAAGAAGAAATAGATCAGAAACATACGCAGACTCAATTATTGCATCACAATGGACATCACAAAGTAGACCGTACCTATGTCCAACTCTTCTTCATTGTCAACTCTAATCACTTTATTGCTCTCTTTACTACGCTCGACATCGTTGTTCCACGGGAAATTGGCTGTAGTAAAGATTTTAGAAAGCTCCTCGATAGTTTCCTTGGTGCTTTCCGTTTCTGTATCAGTTGTGCGCTTGGCTTTAGTTTTGAAGACAGAACCAAACATACCCTGCAACGAACAATATTATATAACATGGATTAGTTACTCATTTGTGTATTACAGAGAGGAGAGAGCTATGGAGTCAATGTTGTTTTACCTTCTTTTCCTTGGGAGATGATGCAACCCCTGATGTCATCACGCCTTCGTTACAAACTACACCATCTTTTTTGTAAACTCGGCTCATGGACTCCACAAGCCTAAGACAAAAGTAAAGACGGGTTTCAGACTTTTCAGTTATACTTTTTGTTATAGATGTAGACAAACTCTCATCAAGTCTTACCTAAATGTGTCATTTTGAGGTAAAACTGAGCTGACAATAAGTTCTTCGTCTCCATTCACCTGCAAAGAAAAAGATGATGATCAACTAAAATCCAGCTGTAGTACTTACTTGCTACTCGTAACTTGCAGAGTGTGTGTATTCTGAAGGGTATACGTACCATGACTAGATCTCCATCCCGAGAAGCTGATATGGTAGTCTCTGGTAATGAGTTTAGTTTTGCTGACGAATAAGTGAAGCCTCTTATGGACATTTGTTTTAGTAGCGATATTTCTGGCAACGACCTGAAGCATGTCGAAGCATTGATGAGCTAGTTTTTGGCGAATATGAAGAAAGATGTTAAAAAGGCAGAGGCGTTTTCACCTTATCTCAACAGTTCCATCTGAGAAAACAAGCGTAAGACCAACACCAGAGTTTCCATGGAATGTAGAAGCTGAGCAAATGGATGGTGAACTAAACTTTTTCTTGTGCAGGACCTTCTTCACTCCCTGAGAGAAGACAAAAAAAAAGGCAAATAAGTATCAAACGCAATGTGAGATGAAGAATTCAAGATGGAAGATAATATACCTGGACAACTTGAGCCAAGGAATAGATATATATAGCTTTCTCGGAACAAAGCAGAACCGAGGGCTGCCTTGTCGAAATATCCTCAACTATGCTCTCTCTGTTAATATCAGTTCCATTTCCCGAAGAGTCTTGTTTTCCGTCTGCAAATGATGATGAAGATGAGAAGAATCATTAAAATTATGACTTTGTTTCTACAAACTTAAAAGGGAGATGTGGACCTACCCAAAATCTGCATGAATAGAGCCTTGAATGGCTTTTTAGGCTTAATCATGTTGGTTCCAATCATATTTCCTGTGTCGCTGTCGAGAGCAAAAACAGATGAGTCCCTCATAGCAACCACTAACACGTTCTTTTCGAAGCCTTGAACACTGCAGCTCTCAAATTGCAAGGAGATAATCCCTGGACAGATATCGCTAGCAATGTGTTTTGTGTATAACACAGTTGCTTCTTCAATGTCAACCAGAGAGACCTGTAAGATAACCCAGTATCACGCATCAGTCACTGGAACTAGCAAATTCTGTAAGAAATTGTAAGAAGAAGGACAAGCTTACATGTCCTTGATCTGATCCAATAGCGAGATGTTTAGAGTTTTGGCTCTTCTGAATACAGGTTACAGAACCCGTAAGCTTTATGTGCTTAACACTTTGAACAATATGGTTATTCCCTTTCTTTGAGCTTCCTGCAACACGAAAGAATATCAATTTCTGCAGACACAAGATAGTAAGGCCATCTTGTATCTGCTTTTAACATACCTTGAAAAGGGATAAAACTGTTTTCTGATAGGTATGGCTCAGGCTTCAACTTATAAAGGCGAACCTGCGCAAGGTTTTAAATCGATCACAAGATTCTATTTTGGTGGAGTTCTACAACTTATTTTGAGTAAGATGCTTCGTTACCATTCCGTTCTGATCACCAGAGACAAGAAGCCTTGAGTTGCTGTCAAAATGCAAAGCTTTCAATGCCGCAGTTCCACGTGATGATATATCTTGATCAGTCTGCCAAGAAACACACATCAGAGGCAAAAATACTTTTGAAAATATCTGCATTCTCCAAAAAAAAAGGTGTCCGGGAACTTCTACCTGTTCTTTCAAGGACAAGACAGGAATGAGAAAAGGGCAGGTCATGTCCCATACACTAATGCTTCCATCACTATGTCCTGAGATGTAAACATTCTTAACCTTTGTGAAACCAGGAAAATGTGCAGAACGGGAACTTTCCTTTGAAACCGTCTGAGAAGGAAGAAACGGTGCAGCATCTTTCGCCAGCTGAGCATAATCCTGTAGCATAACAGAATCACAATCCCAAGCCAAGAATATTCATTTCATTCTAAAATTGGTGGAATAATCTCACAATTTAGACTTACCTCGTCAGAGGGATTCAGCAAGTGTGAAGGGTTTGTGAGGAATTTTCCTACTGTGATGCTGCTAGAATCTGAACATGGCAGCTTAACCACAGTTTCCTTTGGGAGAGAAGGAGGTGATTTTGAATGAGACTGAATCAGATATTTCTCGATCATGTAATCATCGTAAGCGTACACACGTCCAGACTTTCCAAGAATAAACAGATAATCCTGTTTATGCTTGCTTTGCTCATTACCATCAGCTATGATCATCTCCATATCAGCACAAGGCTCAGATACATGAAGTCCCAACTTAATCATCCGAGTTTCGGTTTGCTCATTCAGCAAAACCACCTGCAAGGAGTTTGAGGATGATCCAATGACATAAACCCGGCTTGCTTTCCCATCTGCATAAACCCATTTCAGAGAAGCTATCGGTGTCTTCTCGGATTTGTATCCGAGGTTAAGCTTGCAAACCATAGAAGAACTCTCTGTGGAACATTCTCCTTTCGAAGGAATGCTCCATATTATAATCTCTCCATTACTATATCCAACTGAAACTCTGCTTCCTGAAGGGCAAACCCAACAAGCACAAGTCGCTTTCTTCCCTTCCTGCTTGACCATCCCCTGTCCTCCTGTTTTCAGAACCGGTTTGCTTTCTTTGATGTCCCATAACGCTATAAACCCGCTACTAAATACCAGTAGAATCCTTCAAAGATTGAGAGCATGAGTGTAAATGACTAAACTGGCTTTGCTCTCTTGCTTTCTCACTACAAGAGATTGTGTTTGGTATGTTACCTTTTGCTTTCAGCTGTTGGCTGTGGTAGAATGCTCACAACTGAAGTATCATCAGAAGCTTCAACGGGAGAGCCTACGCAACAACAAGATGTTTCAAGAGGAAAATTCGATCCAAAGATACGTTGTTTTTTGGAATTTTAGTTGATTACCGTTTGATGCTAGGTAAGGTATAGTGTAATCCATTTGTATAATTTGATTAGAATCTTGATCGATCTTAAACACCGATACATTACCAGAAGAATCTCCAACGTAACTGCCAATTCGAATATACACTTCCTTTCATCATCAGGGAACTCAATCAACTATGCAAAGTTAGTAGCCAAAAGAAGATTGAGAGTTGAGGCATACAAGTACAATGTTTGTTGCATAACCCGGAAAGAAGTGATCTCGCCGTTGAAAACATGAACATGAGACAGAGTCTTCTTTTCTAAGTCCCAAACCTGAGTGAACCTAATTTTTAGACCAAAGCTCAAAATGCTACTAGTATTAATTGAGTGATTCAAGAAATGGCTTACTTCAATCTGATTTTTGGAGTTCACATTTAGAAGGATTCCTTGGTTCTGAAGAAACTGGACAACTCAAAACAATAGAGGGAGAAGTTGTTGTCATTGTAATAAATACACCAAATAAAGAGAGAAGAAATAGATGATGAAGTGAGCACCTCAAGAAACTTGCTTGAGGATGCTTCTTCTGACACTAGCAAAGCCTGAGTCTGCTCTTTCCCAAACAATTTGATTCTGCCATCCCTGCGTATCAAGAAATTCCAAGTTTCGGAGAAATTATGAAAATACAACAAATGAAGCAGCTTCGATCTGCAGAAGACATGAATGATAGAAAAAGCTTTTTGTTTTTATATAATTCTTACTTGGTGGCAACTGCGAGGATCCTCTGAATTGGATCATAAGCAAACAAGTGAGATCCTGATGGGATTCCATAGTGTAATACGACACGTGGCTCAACGTCATTAGCTCTCAGCCCTTCCGATGAGCTTCCTCCAGGCTGCAACAATGGAGGCAAAATGGTAAGAATATGCAGATTATTTGCATGATTGCCTTTCTGTTCTTCTGGCTATAAGTAAACCGGCTCTAATTCGAACCACTCTAAACCGACCGGTTTGGGTGTTATTCTAATGGATAAGTAGAAAAGTCAAAAGTAATTTGGTAATGACTAATGAGTGACGAATATAAATTGACAAACAAAGTTGGATACGCATTTAATGAAACTTTTCAAAAATTTAGGACACGAAACATGCGTGTCGACAAAATCCGGCTTACGTCATGTTTTGTTTTATTTTAACGGAAGTATCGAACTGGTTTGAACATCTGGGCTAACCACGGACCGACACAGAGTCACAGTCACATTCACAAGTATGTAATAAGATCTCTGTTATTATTAATCCGACAAAATTACGAATCTAAGCATCAAAGCCCATTGTAATTGTTATAACAGAGCTAAAGGAAAAATCTATAAAATAATCAGACCCAGGCCAGAGGAAAAAATAAAAATCAAATATTATTCTAACGAATGGATCTAACATCGATATCGGTAAACTTCAGGATTTCGAAATTTGATTAATCTTTTTTATTTTATTTTAAACGAATCAAATAGAGAGAGCCTTCTTTTAACTGAATCTCAGAAGCCGAATCGCAGAAGAAGATGAACAGTCCAAGAGAAAGAGGAATAGTTCGATTGGATTTTGTACCTTCTTCGCTGCTATCTCGACCAGCTTCTTCACGAACATCTTTATCAAATGGATCGTACAGTGAATTAATTCAAAACTATCGAAGGCGATCAAACTCGAAATGTCTCTGAGAGTTTTGGGAGAGAAGAAGGAAGAGAGAGGGGAGACAGAGAGAAACAAGTGTTGAGAAGTAACGGTTCCTTTTGACGGTTTTTATAGACGTGACACGCAAAAAAATATATATTCACAACAACATATACGGAAACATATCAACATATCAATACATCAATACTATTACATTTGAAGTCAAGATTCCAAAATATCCAGGGTGGTATAATTAGATTACTCGTTTCCAATTGTACCCAAAACAAACAGTAGATTACTCGTCTCCAATTTTTTTTTTTTTGTCAACAACATTTTAAATTATTATTAATTGTGTATTTCAAGGAGTACAGTTGTCTTGACCCAAAAAAAGGAGTACAGTTGAGTGACTTAATTGTATAATTTTGAATCTTTATGGATGTTTATTTCACAAGGCCAAAGTCATACTTTATTCTTGGTAATTTTGAAGAACTTTAAGACATAGATAGTGTAGTAGTCGTGACGAAAGAAAAAAAAAAATAGTTGTAGAATTATGGCATGGCATTAAACACAGAGCACGAAATCCATACATATTCGTAGGAATGGTTATTTCGTTTAATGTACTCCTTCAGTCCATCATCTCTTAAATCTTTAATCATTATATATACGTCTATTCACATATTTTAATTTTTAAAAAATCCAAGATAAACCATTGATCAACTCCCAACAATAAAGAATATTAACCACCATTTTAAAACAAAAAAAGGATAAATCATCAACTCAAACAAGTTTACTTTACAATATAATGCCTTGCTCCAAAACCGAACCAGAACTGGGAGAAAAATATATAAACCCAAATTTTACATTTGTTTGGAAATCCTTCAAATTCACAATATGTTTACTAGAACTCAAGACTCTTAATTTGATATAAAACTTAAAAATTAATTTATACTTAATTCAGCTTCAAATTGGTCAATCATATTTCTCANTTTTTCAAAAAAAAAAACAAAAAAAAAAAAAAAAAAAAATCTCAAAATCATTGAAATGCATATAAATCATTTAGATTACAATAGAAATTAAACTTCAATAATTTGTAAAAATACTTACCATATCAAAAAGAAATTTCATTTATACTTAAATAGTAAACGGAGTTTCAGAGTTTTTAACTAAAATTACAATAAGCTGGCCAAACTATTTGAAATTGTTGTATCAGAGTCGAAAAATGCACGTTAGACATTAATGAATTCCGAAGCATTACTACCACATAAACCTTAATCCATACGATGGAGTACATGTGGGACAATGTTCTTTAAGAGGGACTCATCCCACCAGCACAAGAGCTTTTGTGTGTTAAGTGTGTTTCCCTTAGGGTAGAGTGAAAGATCAAATAGGCAAAAGATGAACAAACAAAACAAAACTATTTTTGCTGAGTTTAAATAAATCTCAGTTCAATAGATCTATCATAATAACCAGTCTTACAAAAAACTTATGGATACAAGCTGTTTTATTAAATGTTGTTAACTAGGTGGTTTCTAACATTTCATTATAAAAAACTTATAGATACAGTACAAGGTTTTAACAATCAAAACTGGATTGACCTGTATAAAAACCCACGCGGAGAAACAAACAGAACTCGTGAACTCATCACCCATTTTTTGCTTCAGAGCTACTTCAACCATGGCTAAGCGGATCCCTCTCTAATGGCACAGCACTTGAACAATCTTATAAATTAATTATACAATTTGCTGGAAACAAAAGTAAACTGGGTATCCTGAGTACACCCAAGAAAATTGGATTAATTGAAATATTTATAGTTTTTAGAACGGGCCACAAATACTGAAAGCAAATAATACATAACAAATATGATTGGGTCACGAATAAAACTTTTATGATAAAAGCAACATTGTAATAAAAAAGAAGAAAAAGAAGCTTTGAGTCATGGTAGCGCCGAAGAAGGGTCCTCTTCAGAGACAAGTCAAAACGATACACGTGGCGAACACTAATCTCCTTCTATGGTCTAGCTGAAGTTGGTCATCTGACTCTGTAACCTGATGTTACGAGAGACGTCCGATTTTGTGTCGGATGGACGGTGAGAGATTAAGCTGGCTTTTACTTTGAGAGCTCTGAGCCTCTGACCACCGACCAAATCTGGATAAATAAATTAAATAAGTTTGGACATAAGATTTATTTTTGCAATTAGCATTTTCTAATCCGATTCTTAACGTAGTAGGTTGGGTTATATCAAAGCTAGTTGGACTCATCCTTTTTATCCCTTATTTCATTCTTCGGATACGGTCTCTTTAACTTTTGTAGAGATTTTTTTTATTCACTAATAATTTTTAAAAGTGTTTTGGTAGAATTTCTTTAATTAAACATACAAAATATAAATTTTGCGGTTTTAAATAAGATTATGAATACATTCCTATAAATATTTAACTATCCTTATCTTGATCAATAAAATATTTTGTAATATTTTTCTTGGACATGATCTTATCAAAATTAAATATTACTACTAGACTAACGGTTTATGTAGTGATATTAAAAACTGTGACACCAAAAAGTAGAAAACTTTACAACTTTAACATAGGTTCAGTTAGTAAAATAGTATTAGTGTGAAGTTCGATGATTTGATCAAAATCAACAATATTGTAACGCCTGGGAGTTTACTTTTGAGTTAAATTAATGATTCGACAGGTAACATTGCATAGCAAAGTGACAGATGGCTAAAAGAATATTTGTATGATAAAATGGAGTTTTTTAGTTTGTAAATGTTAAAATTATTAATTATAATAAAGGGCAAAAGAAACTGGAAAAAATTAGTTGATATTCATGTAAGCATGTTGCCAATCAAAATATGTATATTGGTCGCCTAGACCCTAGGCCAGTACTGTTTAACCGTCTAATTCTATGTTTTAATATTAGTCATCGAAAATGTTTTAGTTTAAACTGGGTTTCTTTAATATATCTGTTACATAATTACTAACCACTATTATTAAAAAACTTGTGAATGGAAATATAATAAAGTGTGTTTCAAAGAAAAAAGCCAAAACCGCGCTTCAGCGCTTCTCCCATTAATAGCACAGTTTTCCAGACTAAAAGGGATGGGCTGGGCGCCTGGGCCGGTTAGGAGATATAATTGGTTTGAGCCTGTATGCATCATTTTAAGTACGGGTGCAATTTGTAGATGTACAGTACTGATCACGAACACCCAATAAACTGATGTAATCCATGCTAAAACTCTGATCGTGCATACGACTCCAGTAAATTATTTAAATTTTAAGATACCAATTGCAATAATTAGAAAGATGGTGTCTTCTTTCACAATAAAAAAAGAAAGAGGAAGATGTCTTCACTTTGAGTTAAAGGTTTTATTCAAGCATATTCATAATCATAATGCAACATACGTTTCTACTGCAGCCTTTTTTATTGTTTGTTCACAATCCTACTGATGATATATTTTAAGATGCTCCGTGTAATAATGATTAACCTTAAAGGTGAAAAAAATAAGATATGCAAAAGAAAATAAATATATTAAAGCAAGAATATATGTACTCTACCAATAAACAAATGAAAACTAACGGAGAATATAGAAAATATCAAATTTGTAAATATTCAGCAATGAAAAAAAAAACTGGTTTTCGAAATTATTTTTTAATAAACCCAAAAACAATAAGCATGAGTTTGTATAAATTTGTATATGCAGATCTTTTTCTGTTTTCATCACCATAAATTATGACAGTGAAATCAGTATGATGTCTTTTAATCTAGACATACAATAATACAGTTGATTTATTTAATTTCCTGGATTAAGAACATAAATTACAATAAAATAGATTCTACAATAAATACAAAAAAAAACCATGATAGAGAAGTAAGCATAAAATAAGGGTAGAAGACTAGAGAAGCTATAGGTACACCAAACTCTCCAATCTAAAGGAAGAATCCAAAGAAGCTTAGCCAAAGAGAATCCAATGGGTTTAATATTCTGGGTCATCACTGACTCAGTCACTCATCATGCAAGAAAGAATAAGCTAAACGATTCTTTATAGATGAATAACTATAGTACTAATTAATATCTATATTTTAAAACTTTTGAATTTAGTAAATAATATTGATGTAAGATCTCAAATCAATCAGAACTTTTGTTTCGCGTGTATTATAAAGATAACTAAACTAAATTTTCTGGATAAAAGAAAAAATAAACTAAAGTTTCATTGTTTACTAACTTTTTTATAATTCAAGTTTAACATTGAAAAATTTGTGAAGATCAGTCTTATTAGCTACCATTTTAGTGACAAAAAATGAATTTTATCTATATCTTTACATATGTGCCCACTGCCCAGAGCCTACACTCGTAATAGAGAAAGAACAAAAAAAGAAAGCAAACATGTATAATTGTGGACTTTTTGGCGTTTATGTAAACAGTTTGGTCTCGATGTTTGACCTAGGCTGGCACATGCAAACCTCATTATTTTCATCCATAATGTTGACAATTAAAAAAAATACTTAGACGAAAACATTGTCGGAAAAAAAGATGAGACTAAAAAATGTTTCTATGCATTTTTTTCCTAGAGTACTACCAGACCAGAATCACAAACCAACGCAATAACTCAGATTAGTATCAACCGGAACTATGTATATAATAGGGATTAAAGCATTTAAACTCTAATGTTTTAACTATTAGGTAACAGTAGATTCCTCATCGAACAACTTTAAATCATCCCAACTCCCATGTATGGTCCACCGAATCTTAGGCAATGCATTGGCTTGGATAGAACTGTGTTATTGTGAAATAAATTCACCTTATGGTTGACGGAACTTAATATTCTATTAATTTAAATGTGAAAAAGGTCGCAATATGTAAGAAGAAGTAGAAGAGTTAATTTACACGTACAAACAAATACTAGAGCGCCCCCGAACTCAAGACGGCATGAGCCATGACCACCTTTTATTTTATTTTATTTTCATGCTTTGGGATTAATTTCATTGGGTTTTTGTTTTTGGTTTTTTGCATTTAATGATTCAGATTAGATCTTATTTAAATCTAAAACCTTAAGTGCCCGTGGAACATGGGCGGCGGACACCGACCACCTACAAGTTCTAATGTCTAGATGACACGTGGAATCTGTGGCTCCATAACTAAGTCCTGAATGGCCCACCAATTCATTGGATTTCTCATTTCTTTTATATCTTTTTATTTATTTTCTTAATCTGAATTAGATAATAGGGCTTGCAAAAGACGGTGTAGCTAATACTCTCTATAAAGTAATTGTGAAAAATATAATCTGGAATGTGTCAGAAAAGTTTGATCGCAACCTCAGTTTATCAATCAACGGAATGTTAGTTAACCGGTCAGGAAAAGAGTAAATTAAAGCGTTTTTTTGTGTGTGTCTCACAAAGCATTAATAATTGTAATACGCATTTGATTGTTGACCAAAATAATTGATCTAAAAGTAAAGTGAAGAATGGCAAAATAAGCTTTTTATGAATAAAATATATTTTTAGTATGCCATTGCCACACGAATACTGGAATACCGGTATCTGATAACAAACATTTTTTGATTGTATAATCTTTTTGCTCGGTATAAGTAAACAATAGTGTTGTTGCCGTATTATAGTCCACTTAACATTTGGTAGCTACTAGCTAGGCAACTTTTTTTTTAAAAAATAGTGGTAATGAATCAGAAAATACAACATTTTATGACACGAAAAACCTATTTTTTTCACTTAGACAAGATTTATTTATAAGAAAATAATGCTTTTTAAAAAATTCGACACTAGTATACATTATTAGCCTCTTTTGACAAAATTTAGTTTTGAAAAAAAAATGAAAACTAATAGAACGAATTATAGACCTTTTAATATTATTTTTAAAATATTTCCAATGCTTCTAAGCAACGTCCTGCAAAATATGTTTGAGATATTAATGAGATCATAATCCATAGTTCCATACCATTTTTTCCCATAGTAGCACATTGAATTTGTTATATTCATGATTTTCCATTATCTAAGTTGTATTAACGGTTATATGATCATATCATAAAATGTAATATATTCCTCTCATGTTTTTTTTTGGCTTAGCTTTGTGTATTATTGTTGCTGTAAGCATGCAAACGAAGGATGGTACATAACTTGAAGAATGGACTAAATTCTCCAAGGGAATAGTGAATGAAAACGGCTAAACGTTAGTTTTTTTTTAAATAAATATTTCATTTTAAAAGTAATGTAGTGTCACCCTTTTATTAAAAAAAAATTAAAGTAGATTCAGAGTTTCATTGGTCTCCAAAAAAAAAAAAAAAAATCCATTTTTCAGTTTCTTGAGAAAATACCAACCAACCAACCAGCGAAGATAAATGATATTAATTTGCTTCATTGATATATACAAACGATCTTATTACTCTACTTATATATGAAAAACCAAGTTATATCATCCAAACGGCATTTTAATTGCATAAATAAAAGGTAGTAAAAGGTATTTGCAACTAGAAATCAAAATAACAATAAACTAAGGCAATGTAATAATCTAGTTATGGAAGTAGCCGTTCAACTGTAGGGTGTATATACATATTAGAAATCAAATATGAAACGGTCAAATTCTAATTTGGGAAGTAAATAACCGTTTGATTCAAATAGTTTCCTTTAATCATATAGTGTTATGGTGAAATATATGTTACCGTTTATCATAAAAGTTGTGATCGTGTTTTTGTTCTTAGCACTAATATTAGAGTTTTTAATATAAATTCAGCCTTTTTTTGTCCTTTTCTGCCTTTACCTTTCCTTCTACTCCCGAAAAAGCACTGACCCTTCCTTCCTCTGTTTCCTTCATTCACACAGAGAGAAAAGAGAGAGAGAGAAGAAAAGACGAAATTCTGACAAAAGAGATGATGGAGTGGGATAATCAGCAGCAACCCAATAACCACCACTCTTCTAATCTTCAGGGGATCGACGTTAATGGCGGCTCCGGCTCGGGTGGAATGTACGTGAAGGTGATGACCGACGAGCAGCTTGAAACTCTGAGGAAACAGATTGCTATTTACGCCACCATTTGTGAACGTCTCGTTGAGATGCACAAAACCCTCACTTCTCAACAAGATCTTGCAGGTTTTTCTTCCTTCTTCCATTTACTTAACTTTCGTTTCTCCTTTTTCTCTTCACACAGACAAAGAAAGGTTTCTTCTTTGGTTGTTGCTGTTGTCGTAACTTTAGTTTTTCAGAATTTTGGTGTGGTTGTTAGTTAATTGATTCAACGATTCTTCTTCTCTTTGGTGAAAATAGGCAAATTTGAAATTCACTGCCTTTTTGACATTTATTGGCGTAATTATCGGTTTAAATCTGATGCAAAGACCAAAACCCTTTCGTGGAAAAAATGATGGTTTAGCTTAGGTTCTTGTGGAGTTCCAGAATCGGTTTAGTAACCAACCTTGAAATCCTTACGATATATAATAAAGTTTCAGTTTTTATTGACTTCAACTCTGCTTTCATTTTGTCTCTTTGGTGCTAAAACAGGAGGGAGATTGGGAGGTTTATATGCAGACCCATCTATTGGTCACAAGATGACAGCTAGGCAGAGGTGGACTCCTACCCCGGTGCAGCTTCAGATTCTGGAGCGTATATTCGACCAAGGCACCGGAACACCGAGCAAGCAAAAGATCAAAGACATAACCGAAGAGCTGAGCCAACACGGCCAGATTGCTGACCAAAATGTCTACAATTGGTTCCAGAACCGGCGTGCTCGTTCCAAGAGGAAGCAGCATGGTGTTGGTTCTTCTAACAACAACAATGGTGAGTCTGAGGTAGAGACTGAAACTGAGACATTGAATGAGAAGAGAAAGATACCTGAGAGTCTTCTTGTTCTTCCTGATGGAAACAACAGCAACAATGCCATTGGGACAACAACTACTAGTCCTAGGCCTGAAGATCATCTTTGCTTCCAGAGCCCTGAGATGAGCTCTGATCTTCACTTGCTAGGAGTCCTATCAAACCCAAGTAAGTTCAAAATAAACTTAGCCCGCTTTGTAGATATGGTGAAGAAAACTTTGCGACTTGTTTCTGTACAATAATCTGAGAATTTGTTGTGATTTGTGCTTTGCAGGGGATGAGCATCTTGTTGGAAAGATGGGATTGTCTGAAAGCTACAACCTTTATGATCATGTTGAAGATTATGGCATGTCAGGCTGACTAATACAAGCTGTGAGGGAATAATCAGAGATCAAAGAAATGGATTTCGTAGTCAGTCTTAAGCAGTTGTAGACTTCTTATTTTATTTGTTTCCTGGGGGTTTTCATGGATTTTCATGGAATGTTGAATTGACTTAGAGCTTGTGATGCATGCTTTCATGTTTTCTGCATTCAGAAAGATTCCTATCTCCTTAATTATAATAATATTAATAAAAATCAGTTTTTACAGTTTCTCTTCTACAGCAAGTTGCAATCCCAAGAGTTGCATTTTAATTTAGTTGAAAACATGCAAACCTAGCAAAGCTTTGTAATGCCCTTTCTCAATTTCTTCGTCCTTCACATTGTGTAAGACCAGCGTCTGTATCACCAAATCTTCCCAATCAATTTCAGATCCTCTCTTCCTTTTCTTCTTACCATGTTCAAGCTCCAAAGGCAACTCACTTCCACTAACTTTGTCAGCAGACGGATGTTGTATCGCGTCAACCCTTAACTTAGCCGCCTTAATCTTTTCTCTTCGTCTTTCAACCGCAGCACAACCTTTTAAGTAAGAAGGAGGTAAAGCATCAAGCCCTACATCTTTCTCCAACACTTCCTTGAGCGTAAGCTTTTGGCTCAGCTTCGATTCCCCCTTCCACCAATCTTCACATGAAACCATCTGAAAAACCGATCTCCTTTGCCACATACTATTATTATTTCCCTGACTTCTTTTCGCAAGAGTCCCACTGCGAACTCCATCTTTGAGTTCTTTATTCACCGTACACAACTGTTTCGCCGATATATTATCATCATTGGTACATAAACTAAGCTGTCTTTCACCTCCAACATCAAAATACCGAGACAAGCTAGCTTGACCATCATCATCATCATAACAATACATAGCTTCTTTGCTTAAGCAATCCCTCACTAAATCCTTTAAACAAAATCCATCACTTGTCACTAATTCATCATCTCCTTTCCCTTCCATTTTCTTTTTCATGGACTTGGCCTCCATTAAACCGATCAAAGTCCCTGAATGTTTCACAACATTCTTCACAGTAATATCCTTCGCCCAAGGCAGACTAACCTCTTGAGCAACCTCCACAAGCTTCTCGGATAACTCCTTATACCGAGTTTTACAAGTACTCAACGAAACTAGAGCCTCTTTGGCCAAATCATCAACCTTTACCTTCACACCATTCACTTGGCAAACAAAAGCCAAAACAGCGACAACCAAAGGCATTGGTCTCCTCCCAGTCGACAAAAACCACTTCAAGGAACAGTTCATCAGGAAAGCCCCTTGCTTTGTTATTCTCTCCATCTTTTTACTATCAACATCACTCAATCTCGATGAACTAGTAACCGTCTTCGTGAACAAACCAACAAGATCAAACTCTTGAAATTCCAACCCTAAATGCTCCACAACACGCTTAGTCATACTCCCCAACTGATGCAAATCACATCCAACAGCAACAGCAACCTCTTCCATAGGCAAAACACCTTTCCCTTCTTTTCTTACAACAGCATAACAACACGCTCCAATCAAAATCGAGAACCACTCACCTAGTCCAAACTCCCCGTCGGTGATTTTACTGATCATACGCTTAATCTCTTCAGTTTTGTTACCCATATTCAATCTCTCTGTGATGTCCTCAATCGAATTATTGGCTTCATAGATCTTCTTCTCCTTATAAGCAAGAACAGAGCCTGTACCAATGGTGCCTACTCGGATATATGTACCTTGAGGTCCTCTTACGCCGCCGAGTTGTGCCTCATAGTTATCATACTCTTGTAATGTCCCACATCCACAACAAAACGAGTTCCCCGTGGCTTCGTCTCGTTCAAAGTTGCTGCCATTGCATCTCTTGCAGCGCATCATAAATATCGAAAAGTCTCTCACTTTCAATTTGGGTTTTCTCTTTCTTCGTGGGAAAGAGGAGAAGGATACGCTAAAGGGTAAAGGCAGCGAAACACGATCGGAGCGATGGCGAGTCGACAGCGATTAGAGAAGTACCGGAGAGAGAGACCAAAGTAAAAAGGAAATAATTATATTTGACTTTTCCTTAAAAGAAAAAAAAGCTAAACTAGGTTTTATACTATGTCGGAAACGGAAACAAAAACGGCACAGCGTTACTTTAACCAAGTAAAAACGGCAGATCGTTGATATAATTAAATATACACGTCAGGTCGTTTAGATATCTGTTTTTCCTTGAAACGGCATACATTCTTGAAAAGTTCGACCTTTTTTGGTCTTCATCGCAGTATTGTCTTCTTCTCTTCACCGGTACGAGAAGCCGGTTCAGATTTGACCTTTTTCCGTTTCATTCCACTTTAAAGATTTGGGCTTTTGCTCGTCGGCTCCGGGAGAGAATTCTTCTTCATCTGTTTGATATATTGTTAATTCTGTGTTTCGAGAGCATCGTGTGGGGAGAGTTGGCGAGATTTATAAGGCTTATGGTTCTTAATGGTGCAATGGGGTTATAATGCATGCGTGTTGCTCGACTGAAAGCCGCAGAGAAACCTTTTTGCTGCCTGAATACGAGTGAGGATCAAAAGTCTGAAACTTTTGCTTGGGAATTGAGAAGCTTGTCTTCCTGTGTTTGGGCAGGCTTTTATATGGATAGGAGTAAACGACGGTGATAGATACAGTGTGTTAACAACTAAAAATCAGGTTTCGAATGGTGAGCTCGTCTCTTTCGAATAAGAGATACATTTACATACACGAAAGTGAAAGTGAAAGTGAGCCACGTAGAGGAGCCATTGACATTCATCATGTGATCATCAACAGAAGCAGAGCAACTGGTTATGCCCGTCTTATGGGGATTGCTTTCTTCCTTGTGATTCTGGCGTTCTCTATGTACTTTTTTCTTGAAAAGGTAAATGATACATTTTTTATTTAGATATGAATTTGCTTGTGAGTAATTCTGTGTCATTTGGTTAGAAGTCGAACAAGTGCTGCTAGGTGCATAGTATGACAAAGGCATATGGTCTTGTTTCTTTTCTTAAGGGATCAATCACATGGAATTTAGAAATATGACTCCCAAAGTGAATGATAATTGGATTATAGTTTGATATTTTCATTCCTTTTGAGCAATATGTTACCACATGACAAGTTTTGTATAATGCACATGAAACAGGACAATCCAGTTATAATTCAAACAGGACAACCTTAGTTTGTGTTACCATACAAAGGTTGTTTTTTTGATGTTCCATCTGTATTTTCTCCACGGGAGTATCTGAAAGGTGTAATTCACATGAAACAGGACAATCCAGTTAGAACTCTTTCATGGAGCTGCCTTTTGAGTGGTTTGTTTGTTATGATACAAAGTCGGAAGATTGTCAAGAAAGGTGAGGCCTTGCTACACATTTAAAAGTTTCGCCGAGTGATAGTCTTCACATCTTTAAGCTGAACGATTTTTTTGTTTTTTTCTGATTTGTTCAGAATCTGTTATAATCATGCCAACCTTCGGGATCCAACTTGAAACTCAATATTTAAGGTACGCTTTAACCGTTTAGTTAGTATATATTGTCTGCACTCCATGATGACTTAATGATTTGAACTATACATCATATTGATGTCCTAATAGAGAGGTGGTAATGGTGGTGGAATTAGTTGTAATTTTCCATTAGCTATTACCATCTGTGCTTTTACCAATCATACAAGAACTTGTATTTTACACGTTTTTCTGCTTTGCAGTGGAAAAACTGTCTCCAGGTTTATCCCTATTGGCAAGATTTTGAAGCCTGTGCTTGTGGAATGTGTCACCCCCGTTACATGTTATTGGAGTCTCTCTTTATTTCTACGTGGTGAAGAACAGCTTACGTTAGTGTTTAAGGTAATGCAAAGAGTTTCTTCCAATATATTGTGAGAGAAATTTTTGCTGACAACTTTGAGAACATTATACTGTTTCTTTTGGCCATTGTTTCTAAGTTCAATTTCCTCTTTGTACAGGAACTGCGTCCGTCATTGAAAATGTTGGTTCCCATTTGGAAAGCATTGTGTGCTGTTATTGGCACAGACCAACGTGAAATGATCACTGAAGAAAAACATGTTGTGTCTGGTTAAGCATCTACGAGAAATATCTACTGCCAAGACGAACATGGGAGATCCGTTAGAAGACAAACACAAAGTTGTGACCTCACAGAACTTGTAGATTTTTTACCTGCTGGCTGTTTTACGTGAAAGATGATAGCACAATATGAGTTTAAAAAACCCTTTGACTGCTGAACTTTTTTCTTATTCCACCACACTGGACCATGGATCATTTCTCTCAACTGTTTTATGTATTTATTTATTAGTAATTGAATGCAAAGAGTACAATGAGTTCAGCTTGCAAACTAAAGAGTGGTATCAACCCGAACTATACATCCACGGAAAGGATTTACAATGTGACTAAGAGTATAGCAAAGTGAGAAAGTAGTTATTTACGGAGTCTATGAACAAGTGCAACCTTTTTTTTTAGCTTTTAGCTTCTGGCTTCATCTAAGCGTGTCTTAGCACGATCAAGTGTGATCTCTCTGCGTTCGAACCCATGCCACGGCTTCCTGGAATCGAGTTTTGCTATCTGTTTGTGCAATGCCTTCAAATTGACTAGAGGAACTGTGGTTGGTCGCCCATGAGCGCACTGTACGTACACAAGAGTAATGGGTTAATTTGTTTAAAGATGAATCCTTTTGGTAGGATTTGATGTTTCTTACTTACCTGGAAACAAAGTGAGGTCTGCTTTAGTCCTTCGATGATTAAAGAGCATTCCGAAGGTAACAGAGAATCTCCAAACATAATTGCACCTTAGCAGTTGTAGCAAAAGACATAATCAGCAGTGAAAGTAAGTGCTGAATGCTACTCATTAACTTATCATCGAACATACAAAACAATTCTGGAGAGATAATATACCTCTACATGCTTTGGAGTTTAGGACTCGAAGAACAGATGGAGGAATTGTTGATGATCCGTCAGTATCAGCAAGCTGGTTTGGCAAAAGTTGAGTAAGAAAAGGTAAGCCATGTGCTTATACATGATTCTGATCGTACCTGTTGAAGAAACTCCAGTAGATCAATATCTGATAGATTTACACCCAGAATGCATGGGACCTACAAGTGGTGTACACAAAATGATCATTCAAGTGACCCATATTGAATCACGCAGATAATAGAATCGAATTGAAATGAAAGAGCTAGTCCCCTAACCGCATTAAGCGTGATTGGAGTTGGTTTTCGTTGGATGATGCTCATGTTCCTGTAAGAAAAAGAAAACATTAATCATGGTGCGGAATCCAGAAAACACAACTGCACATGCTGCCTCATAGAGATGATTAAGTTTTGCATATTGTTAATACTAAACAAAAAACGTATTGCATGTTGATAGGACCGCAAGAGAAAATTTACTTCTTAAAGGACGTTGACCCTTCTACATTAATGCTGCAGATCCAACCCCAATCTCTTATCTGCTCTGAGTAACTCTCGATTAACTGATAACCCATCTCTGGCAGTACCTTTTATGTCAACATTAATTATTCATGCATCATCAATAAACTGAGGCAGAGTAGAAAACTCCGATCAAATCCCGCAGACAACGATATTATAAATATCATGTTCAAACATACCAACTCTTGCTCTGCACTCAAATAGGTGACTGTCCTTGCTTCCCCAGACAGGACCTAGTAATTTCATTATTTTGACAGTTGATAGAAGCACAATATTATCCAAACTGTGAAACATTAACAAAGTAGTTACATGAACTTGAGGTTCCAAGATGATGTTACCTTTTTACGCAGCTCCTCCAAACGAATTCTTTCATCGGCAGCATGCTGTGAAGAATGAAACCCTCAAATCAACTTGCAGCAAGACAATTATTAAGAGCAATAGTTTCTACAACTGATGTTGTCCTAGTTTAAAGATAATCCTCAACCACTATGAGAAGAAAATAGATGATATAGGATGAACCTGATCGACGATGGCAACTGTTCCACAAGCAACAATTGGGATATATTTTTTATCCACCTGTTGAAGAACTTTGGCATCTTCAAGGGAGTCTCTATTTATAGATTCGGGAACCAAGGATTCATCGGACCGCAGGTGCAAAGTTCCTGAACATATATCAAGCACACTATCTTGATCATGAAGCTCGTGTGATTCCTTGGCAACCTGGCACAACAATGGAAAATATTATGGATGCTCAGTTGCCTCCCATGGTTCAGTCTATGAGGAAAAAACAAACCCTTTCAATTTTCTTAACCTGAGGGACTGAACAGTTCTGGCGCCATTTCGTCGTGGATTTAACTGGATCCAGATTTTCTTCTGAACAGAAGTCTGCGAGATAGGTAACATAGTTTATTACTCCACATGTAAGAGGGGAGTAAAAAAGGGATACATCGTGAAGACTCCATATACCAAACTTGTCAAAGAGCGCGTTTTGATTGACAACTACACCGACCTGGGAGATACGACATGATATAATATCTACCCTTTTGTTGCAGTGCCTTGGGGGTGATTTATCTACTAAAGACACGGACAGCTAATTAGTGATTAATTGTTACCTTCGTCTTCATCCTCATCTCGGCTCTCTGAGTGTACACTCATGTAATCAGCAGATGTTTTCAAGTCCGAGGCCGAGCTCAATCTTTTTTCTGTTTCTTGTATGCCGTCATATGATACATCATCAAGGATGCTGCACTTAGGATGCATTTGAGATGCATTACAAGGTTGTGTCAAACACTCCAAATCCTCAGGCTCTGCAGAAAGTTATACCTCATTAATTTCTTTTCTACCACATTCCCAAACTAAAACAACAGTAGCATCAAAATAATCCCATCTGAAAAAAGACCAGCAGTAGGAACCTGATGGATCAAAGTTCTTTAATTTTGAGTTTGGTCTACAACTTAAACTGACAAATCTCTTTTTCTCTCGACAAAATGGAGGAGCAGAGCGGCTTCTTCGTGACCTTCGTTTACAAACATTATTCTCTGTGCTATCCCTATAACTGAACTTGTCCTTCCTGATACTATATTGTTCAGTAGCCACATTATCTGCATGCCCCCACAATGACTGGAAAGTCTTTTCATCTGACTGAGTGCAGTTATGAATATCTGTGGAATCTGTGCAGGTTTCTCGGCAATCGATTTGAGGTAAAATCTCATGATCAAACTTGATGTTATTAGCTGCACCGAAAAAGTATTCAGGGTTAGGTATCCTTCCCAGTTTCAAACTCCCTTCAAGAATCTGACAACCTTTCTGATAATCAGACTCCCACTTGGCCGGAGATGGAGGTATGGAGAACATTGTAGACCACTCAGAACTCAAACGGAAACTACCAGCACCAGAGCTCCCCACATTGACAGAGGAAGAGTACTTTTTCTTGACCAATTTGTCTTCATAAGAACAAAATGGCGCAATATCTATGGGGTTGATGTTAAAATCTTCTTCAATTCCCACTCTTCTGCTATCTGAATAGCGTTGTGGAGTAAACCAATCAGTATCCTGCCATGAACTCCGTAGGGAACAATCAGGAGTCCTGGTCTTACCATGAAATTCAAGAGTATCAGAAAGAACATCACAGTAAGAACCACCTTCTCTGGTTTCTACGACATGGATCAGTGAATTACTTCGTTTGTCATCAAGTAACATAGCCATGCTTCGTTTGTCATCAAGTATCATAGAAATGCATGATTCAGACCCTTCACCATGAGAAAGTTTAGGATCATGAAGGGTTAGGTTTCCTCTTGAGGAGAAACCACGCAAGAGATGCTTTCCAATGCAATTGCTGACATCCAACTCGTCATTAACTTCTTCAAACTGAATATTTGATACGTCTGAATCTTTCAAAAAATCATGGTTGACATTGAGAGGTGTGCTAATCTGGCATCTTGTTAGAAACTGTTTGCTGCACTTAGCGCCAAATACCAAGCTTGTTTCTAGGAGGTCTATAACTTGTGGAAAGTCCTCCTTCTTTTCCATTTCTATGTCACATGATTGTAGAACAGAATCAGTCTGACGGTCAATTTCAGCTACAGTGTCTTGGTCTTCGAGATTCTGATTTTTCACATCAAATTTTGGAGACCATTTATCCTTTCCTTGCGACAAATAACCATCATCTCTTTTAAAGTCAGCAGATGGGGGCAAGAGAAAGCTACAAGGTGCCTGATCATTACTTCTCTTGAGCTTCTTTTTTGTAGGTTCCATAGCTTCTGGCCACTCTGCATCCAGACAACGAAGCATTGATAAAGGCTACCTGGAAATATAAAAGGGACGAACAATAGATGTTGCCTCGTTCCACTAAGTAAGAATTTGTGTACCTTCTTGAAAACTACTCATATCATCAATCAAGTCTTGTGTAACACCTTTTGCCAGTAGATCAGGTCCGCCATCAAGAATTTCTAAGAAAAGACCGTAAGAAAACATTAAAAAAAAAACCCAAAAATATTAGGATACTATCAGAGCATGACAAAAGAGTGGCATACCAAGACTTGCATCTTTCTTCCAGTTGGCCAGAATGATTATTTCGATGAAGCCAAGTATAGGTTCCCAATTCTGCCAGAGATAGAGATACAGGCAATCATTAAAATATCAAAAATCAAATTAAACTTAGATCGCAAGAGAAATCCATTACCTTGAACTCAACGTTCGTCTTTGATGGTTCAAATGAGAATTCAAAAAGCGGACGTGGACATGTTATGCACAAAATGTAACCAGGACTGGATTGAAGTCTATTACTTCTTCCAGTTTGTAGCTCATCCGTAGGCTTCCAGACATCCGTACACTCAAAACTAGCAGCCAAGTTGTTCAGCAGCTTGTGTATGGGGCCTTTGCTTACAAATCTTGAATTGATATCTGTCACCGTGAAGGCCATACAACCATATCCGGAAACTTCCTAACTAAAACCGCAGAAGATAGATGATGTTCACACATAAAGTATATAGAAATAAGGATACATATGTACTGCAAAGCCTGCAGAAAAATACAACAAGAATAAAAAAAGGTAAGGCACAACGTTAAAAATCTGATAAACAAGGGAAATAATTTTGGAGCCCATCAATGGAGCAAGTAACTTACCTTGAAACTATCTCCAGGACCAGATATATACCCAGAGACATTCAGCATACCATCTGTAAGGTTTACTTTACAAAGAGAATTCAAAGCCTTGGTCCCTGCATCTCTCATTAGTAGAGAAAATGCTGTAGAAGAAGGATTGGTCTGGAAAAGCTCTTCATCACTGTAACATGGAAACTATAAGAAGGGCTGAATTCATAAGCATCTTTAAATGAAAGTAGGAACCCACCTCTCGATATCGAGAACGCTGAAGGAAACATTAGAATGCACAAGGGCAATCCGGAACACACACTTTGTTATAGAATCCAAAACTTTCTTGGGGCTTCGTTGCAAAATAAAATAAAATAAATGATTTTTAGACAGAGAGAAATAAACATGTCATAGAACTTCAGACAAGGCGAAGAGGAATGCGGATGTGCAAGTGTCTAAGAAATGAACCTGGATTGCATATATTTTTGTCTCACTGGTTGATTGTAAAATAGATCTCGGACCGTTACTGCATTAACCAGGTCAATATCAGAACTAACTCATGCCCATGCCAAAGTAAACAAAAAATACATTTTATTTGCTAAACATGAAAGAATAGGAGGGGTGACAAAAGACACATTACCAGTCGTGCCGGAGTCTTTTCTATCATCATCAATTCCTAGATGTAGACACTTGGATCCCTGAAAAGCGTTGCGGGAAGTTCAAAACTATAGCCAACGTCACACAGATTATGCAAAAGGAGTTGAGTTGCAACAAAATCCATCCCATACCTTCATAACCTTTCGATAACCATTAGGCCTCCCACTAGCCTTTGTCGTGATTTCCACTAACGAGATATCTGATATCGAAGCTAAGGCCTCTCCTCGGAATCCAAAACTTTCACTGGCTGTCTCCACATTGTTGAAGTCGTGAAACTTTGAAGTAGCTGTTTTCGCACAACGCTCATGTTAGGTTTTCAATCAAAAAAGTAGCTTAAACACACAACTAAAGGCTCGTGCTTTATGCAAAGGTCAGTTGTGAGATATGAAAAAACAGAGCATTTTATCAAATATTCTAGTGAGAAGTTACCATATCTTTCTCCCAGCAAAACCAAATCATCTCTGGAAACGCCTGATCCTGAAATAAAAAAAAAACAAAATCAGTAAACATTTCCCAAATTAAGAGTCAAATCATTTGCACAAAGGTAAAGATAATCATCGTGCAGCTATACTCACCATCATCCACCACCTTGACAAAGCATGTAACAACACCAATGAAGATAGACACCTGGAAAAAAACAGAGATTTCAATCAGCAGAATTCCACAAACCATAAGAAATCGACAGAGGAGGGGTTTTGAATTTGTGGACCTTGGTCGCACCAGCATCGAGGCTGTTGAAGACGAGTTCCTCCACGACCCTCGCCATGTCGAACATGATGATTCCGGAGCGCATTGAGTGACGAACACCTTCCGGCAAGGGCTTGATCGTCTTCATCTCCGAATTCTCCGACTGAGATACCAACCCCTCGGGTATCAATTCTGAGAGACTACGAGACTGTTTATCGCCATTAGATATGAGATTGAGAGAAAGGCATCGCCTCACGCATCAGTTTTCGCTCACTCACTCACTCTTAACGGGAATGGTTCATCAACTGTGGAACTGGAGGGAAAATCGGAATTTGGGGATTTAGGGTTTTTCCTAAACGACTGCGTTTTGCTTATATTTGTAAAATATCAATTTTAACCCCCTTATACAAAGAGACCCTTCTAAATCTAACTTGAGTGCCGAGGGTTGGTCGGTCTATAGTCAATAGCCACCAGATTAGTGACCACCGACTCTAATAATAGTTACCAAAATCCTTAACAAGAGGAAATGAATTTGGAAATACTTTTCTGAAATTATAAAATGACCATATGATAAAAAGTTGATACAAACAAATTCAACGATGTTGATATTTTCTGTCTACAGTGTTGGTTGATATTTATTTGGTCAGACAGTGCTGATAATTACGATGTAATAATTCCATTAGTTTTCTCTTTTAAAATGATTTCATTAACTTTTTTGGGGTCTGTTGAGAATGAAATGGCACGGCAAGTGGATGGTGAAGTTGACTATCTCCGCCAAACTATATTAGGGAGTAATAATGATCATAATTCTATCAGATTAGATTTAATACTACTATCGAATTTTTTTCTTTTTTCCAAACTAAGTATATTGGATCCAACCACGTTGCTTTAATATTCATCCACCATAAATTCTAAATCACGTCAATGAAACGGTAGCTACATCCGTTTTAATAAGTTTCACAGTTCAAGTTTATTTATTTAAGATAGGACCTTGTTTCACAGTTCAAAGTTTGTTTTGTAGCCTTTTTAATCATCTTCATGTTGTGTAACTTTTATATAGCAAAAAGTAAAAGAATTTTATATATATATCGGTTAATATTAGATCATAATTCTTTCTTGGGATCATGGTTTTGGTCCGGGATCTCCCAGGTAACAAAAAATAATTGAAATTAACTATAGCCATGTATAATGCCTCTACTATACTTTATTCTATTTATATCTATATTTAAACATACATTTGCATCAATTTACATATGTTAATATTTGAAAAAAGGAAAACCATCATAGTGTTCACATACAATGTTTAGGATATCGTTCTTGGCTGGTGAATTGGTGATTACGAAAGTGCATTTTAATCTATTGTTCGGAACTGGAATTTATGGAAAAAAGAATAAGGTCATGAATTTGAGTTGTCCTTATGTAAATTGCGAACTAAATCAATCAACATAACAAATAAGCTGTGAACTAGATTATTATCTCCAGCTAAGGTTAAATATCGGAATGAGACAATCGTGTGTAGCTGTGATCTAAAAACTGGAAACAGAGGTTTTCATGTTTCCATTACAAATGCAATCGTGTAGCGATTATGTGATCTACAAATTTTGATCATAGCGAGATTAATTTTTAGAAACTCCACTCATGCAATTAGAACTCTTTCTATATACAGAAGATCCAACCATTTTTCCCATTGTCATGGTTCTCATCGTTAATCCTCGTGTATATCATTTTTGTGTAGTTGAAACCTTTTGCGTTGTTTTAAAACATTAGTTGAGATCTAGCTAGGTGACTTACTATAAACAAACCATTTTCATAAATTGTTCGAATATTCTTTGAGCTTCTTTAAAATAGTGTGATATATTTATCAGAGGAGCCAGAGCCAAGTATAGGTTCGCATTATTCTCTCAAAAATATAAATATTTATGTGATTAATATTTTTCAAAATAAAAATAAAAATGTAGGGAAGAATCCGTAAAATAAACCCCGAGGCAAAAAAAAGTAACTCCGTGAAGAAAAGAAAGAAAGAAAAACATGACGGCCGTTATTATGGTTAGACGGAGGAATGTCTGACCAGCTGGTGAATTTTTCTGCGGTTCTTGTCAATGTCATGTAAGAGATAACTGTAAAAAAAGCAAAACTTTACAAGAATTTATTAAAAGTTTGATAATTAGAAAAAGGAAAAGTAAATAAAATAAAAGAGACGAAGGAAGGAAGCGAGTGATTTTGTAGGGTTTACATATAAAACTGAAATTGGAACAAAATAAAATTTCTCTTGTCTTCTCCATTGCCATTTTCTCTCCTTCTTTCCCTCTGCAAACCCTAAATATCCTTCTCCTCAACTCTCTCATTTTCCTTCCTCTGTTTCTCTCTCTCTCTCTGTGGTCTTTTCTCAAGAAACCGAGACGATAAGATAAACTTCCAACGCTGTGGCAATTCACCTTGCAAAGAAAAATAAAGAAACGCAGAGGTAAAATCAAATAGCTTTGTTCATCTGGCACTCTCTGTTTTTGTCTTTACATATTCTGTTTGATTTATGATCCTTGTTGTTTCAATGCTACGTGATTCCCTTTCATCGATCACCTTATGATGGAGTAATTCAGCTGTTCATCTCAAATTTCGCTCCTTTTTGTTGTTGTTGTTAGTTATGAGATTTTGAAAATTGAGTTGTTGTAGGGCTGACATGTTTTGATCGATTTATGTTCTGTCTTAACAATTTGCATAAACATAAAGTATCGATCTTTATTTCAAAATCTGAATCATTCGCTTCAGAGGTATGTACTCTGATTTGTTCCTTTTTTAGGGTATTCGATCGAGCTGATCTCTTCCATCATTCGAATTCCATTTAATCTGATTTAAAGCCTCGAAATTTGGACAGTACTGATTCGTGTTCTTGTTTCTCCGATTTGGGTTTTTGCAGCTGATTAAATGGAAACGAATCAGCTCGATTCCGATTCGCATCTCCCTCCTCGAAAGCGATTACTTGCTGGATTCAAGAAACTAAACTCCAACGGCAACGCCAACGCCAACGCCAACGGATCTTCTTCTTCTTCTTCTCCTTCTCCTTCAGCTTTCGCGTCTTCTTCCTCAACTTCAAACTCTAACGGATCCTCTTCCTCTGCTTCGACCGATGTCCATACCCATCTCGACAGCTTGTTAGCTTCCCGTTTCAACAACGACCGTAATCAGTCACCGGAAGAGCTCGTGGAGGCAGCGAGATCCGCCGCTGCTTTAGCTGTTAAAGCTGCGAAGGCTGCGAGGGCAATGGCGAACGAAAAGGCCTTGGTTTCCGCAAAGGCCATTGCTGCGGCCAAGAGGGCATTGGAATTGGTTGATTCTTTCCCCAAAGAAGCAATGGCTGATTGCAAGGAGAGGTCGCCTAAGAAGAACAAGCAGAAGAAACATGTCCACGTTCAGCACTTGTATTCAAAGGGTCAGTTAAGGGACGAAGAAGAGGATTTAGCGCGTAGGCTGCATCGAGCTATAGACAATAGGTACTCTAGGGTCCTGGGAACTCGCTCGAGTTTCGAGGAGAATGGTCAGATAACCAAGAGGCAGAAGGTGAACAAGAAGACCGTAGTTGAAGATGGGAGTAGAGTGACCGGTTCTATGAATGACGTTGCTGGGGTTGTGGATTCAGACAGCTCGTTTGAAGGACTAGAATCAAACCGGAAGGCGTTCAAAGCCTTCAAACCGGATGAAGTGGATTCGATACCGACACCAGGGAAGGAGAAAGCAGAGGAAGAAAGTAACTCATTGGGTAAAAGAAGAGGAAGAGTGAAGCTAAAGAAGCTTCCTTTGAGCATTTGTAATTCTAGGGATCAGGAAAACGGAACTTCCTCTGCCTCTCCATTACCGGTGGCTCAGCCGCTGGATGAAGGTGTGTCATGGAAATGCCAGGACCTAAAGGCTCCAGAATGTGTAAAGCAGAATAAAGCTGTACGGTCATAGGTGACTCTTGTCTACAACAACAAAAAATGACTCCTTTTTTCAAGATCTGGTCGGCATTGCCATTTTCAGTAGAAGAATCACATTGTTGTTTCCTTTTTGGATGTGTGTTTGAATTTATGTTATATATTGGAAATAATATAATACATATATGCCGTTTATTGCAATTACAGTGTTGTAGAAGAGGATTTGATGTTTGAATTCATAGATGAGGAAGATATGTAATAATGTGATGTACCTTTTGTTGGGAATGTCCCTTTTGTTCAATGTTATGTTTCTTTTGATTTAATCCATTTTCTTATGTGCTTGGTAAGAATTAGTTAATAAGAAGTGGGTTGTTGCACACAAAAATAATACTAGTAATAAATAAGAAGTGGGTTAACAATGAAAAAAAGTGGGGAAAAAGTAAGAAAAATTACATAAAAGAAAGAGTAATATATTTGGTTGATTCAACGATTGGATACACAAGGTATCACGTGTAGAACCACGTGCTGGTATGGAACGTGTGACACAGAAACAAAGCTCAGTCATGCACGTCATGTGGTCTGACAGTTAAAACCATCTGGCCATGTTGCTTGTAAATTTACTGATAACTCATTTTTATTTTAGCTTTTGTTTTTTGACGTAGATTATTTTTTATTTTAGCTTATAACTTTCTGTTCGCCATTCTTTTTGTTTCTAAAAGACTAAAAGTATGTATATTGGAAGCGAGAGAACGTAATTTTATTACTTCAATAAAAAAGTTGACAATGACATGACATGTCTTAAAATGGGGGCTTCATTTTCTGTTGACCAGGTCCATCACATTCGTGTGTTCCTATTTCATTACTAAAAAAACTCATAAAACTACACTATATACGACGCCGAAAAAAATAGCTGCAAAACTGAGAAAAACAGTCGTTCCATCCTCCATAAGTAACCATTTGAGGTGAAAGTACAGAAAAACAATTGTGCTCTGCTGAGAAATGTGCAATCAAATACAACAAGTTTTTATGTTACCTACGATAATTACTTATATATATAATATTATTTCCGTTTTAATTTCACACATAATATTTTAATAGTTTAGGCTAGGTAAATGTCATAAACAGTACAATCAAAAATGATATTGCGTCCCAAAGCTCAATCATCTAATACTTTCTTATAAGTACGTTGACAATGGTATTTATAAAATAAATGACTACATTTTGTGTTGACCGCATTTAATTATCTCATCCGTGTGTTATAAAGTATATTACTAGTACTACTTCATGTACTAGAGAAAAAAGACATAATGGTCAAAATTATACTATATGATAGTGAATAAAAATAAAGTAACTGACGCCGACAAAAAGAATCTGCACTGATAAGTAAAATATTGCTTCAATGTTCCACAAAACGGGTGTAAATATATTGTAAGCAACCAGCTAACCATTTTAGAGTACAGGATCGATCAGTTGTGTTTTTCTTCTTGTGTAAGTTTGTAAGTATTAACTAAAGTTAACTTTGTTACATCGTTTTACATAATCAGACGTCTGACTAATAATTAATAAATAACCCGACAACAAACAATAGCTAAACTAAAACAAACTAAGATAAATTTTGTGATGTCAATCATATACATTGTGCATGCATGAATTTGAATGGTGACGCAAAGACATACTAGATGTTTAATTGTTTTCTTCTGTCAAGCGGGGTGGGATTAGAGGAGGAATAACATTTTCAAAATTCAAATCTTAAACAAGAAGATAAAACATCTTTGTTAGTCAATTCATTCATTCACTACAACGCAATTCTTTATAAGCAACAAATGAAATCGATGGTTAACCAATAATCATAGCTCCCCAAAAAAACAAAGAACAAAAAAAAAAAGCATAAAAAAATGTCGCAGTCGTTCAAAAAGAAAACAAGAACAAAGGTATGAAAGAAAAAGAAAAAAACAAAGACGAAGTTGAGTTTCTTTCACCCTTTGATCTGCAAGTTTCTCATTTGCGATTCTACATTATCTGCATTGTTCTTTGTACTTACATTCATCCATGGATGTTCCAAGCACTGTTGAGCAGTTGGTCGTTTCTCTGGCGCAAACTCCAAAATCGGAGTCAGAAACTCGGCAAACTCCTTTGCTTCTGCCTCCGGGAGCTTGTATTTATCAATCAGTAAACGATCAAGTGGCCAATATTTCAACCGCCGGATTCTCTTTAAGTCCCCGTGTCTGTCAAAATAGTCTTTCGACCTCGCTCCTCCAATCGCAATCTGCTCAATCAAGCACATCAAGACACGAGCTATATCGTAATCGACATGACATAAAAGCAAAAGAAAAACATACCTTTCGAGGCATTTTTCCTAGGAGTTCCATCATAAGAGCAAGGTGATCCTAAATCCAAAACCAATACCAAAACCACATAAACAAAATATGAAACCAGAAGAAGAGGAAGCAAGCATCTCTTGGGTTTTAGATTTATATGTTTACCTCGTCTTCTCCATAACCATTTCCCTCTTTCGGAGCAAACAGCATATCCCCTGTGACAAGCTCGAAAGCCGTACAACCAAAAGACCACATATCAACAGGGAATGAGTATCCTGACTTTAGTATTACTTCAGGAGCTCTATACTGTCTAGTTTGAATCTCTTCCGCAAACTGTTTATCAGCCCAACAAGCGTTACCAAAGTCAACCACTTTGCATCTCATATCAATCCCATCAAGACTTCTTTCCGTCTTGGATGATGCTTCTTCACCTATAGCACCCACCATGGAAACTCTTCTTTCTGAAATTTTAGCAACCGCTCTTTTCGCTCTCCTCTTTAACTTCTTCTCAATCAGATTCATGGTGGAACCGCCACCGTTTGCGTTTCCCTCAGGCTTTTCTAATAACGGGGTTAGTCCGGATCTAACAGGATCTTTGGCAGGGTCAATGGTGGAACAAAGAAGAATGTTTTCAGGTTTCAAGTCAGAGTGGATCATACCGAGCTCACGGTGCAAATAATCTAAACCAGTGAGTATACATCTGCAAATCTCCCGGACTTTATCCAGTTTCAGACCTTTGTAATGGTTGTATCTGATTAAACGGAGCAAGCTATCGCCGAGAAACTCAAGCACCATGCATAAATGCTGCCCGTTTGGACCAGCATGCTTGAAATGGTCGATAAGACGAACAACGCATTTGGCATTTGCGAGATCTCCATCAGCAGCAGCTGAAAGGAATTCGATTTCGTGAAGTGCAGCTTGAGCAAACTGTTGTGCACTCTTCTGAATCTTCAAAGCAACATAGCTCTGCCAAAAGAGAGACACATCAACACACAAAGCAAAACATTCTTAGGGTAGACGTTATACCGCAATTAGCTTCCTAACACGCATTCATTTTGAGCAAACAAATCTGGTAAGCTGGTTAACTAGAGAGCACTACAGTGCCAAATCTAGGAATATGATCCAAAATTCCAGAACTTTGATCTCTTCTACAAGATGATTTCACATGAAAGCAAAGATCTTTGCACCGTAATCTACAAGACTCAAGCATGAAAAGGACGAGGCTTTCGATTTGAACACTGTCTGTGGAATGTGGTTCGATCTCAAATTCGTCTCAGATGAGAGAAAAAAAGGAGATTCAGAGCCCAGATGACAAAGAGATCTCCAGGAAAACCAATGAATATAGGCATGATGTTGAGGATTAGCGGGAATCAAAATCAAAGCAACAGGGGAAAAGAAGAAGAGAGAGAGAGAGATGCGTACAGAGGTGCGAGTATCGTAGGCAAGCCAGACGGTGGAGAATTGACCCCAACCAAGCTTTCTCTGGGCGATGTAACGACCACCGGAAAAAGGATCGCCGATCCTGACGGCGTGATATCCACCTTTACGGTAAGCATCGAAACCTTCTTCTTCACCTTCTGATCCAGACGAGGATGAACACGACATATCTCCCTCTTGTCTCTTTAAGACGTTTGTCTGAAAATTCCACACAGAGTCGGTTTTGGATGATCGTCAAAATTGGATCTTTGCGAGGACCCGAAAGAGCTTCCCTTTCTTAGAACAGAGAAAGAAGGGAGAGAGAGAGAGAGAGAGAGAAAAGACAAAGAGAGGAATGGCACTCAGATTGCGTGTGGCCCTGAGACGTAAGAAGACACACCCTCTCCACTTTTTGCTCTTTCCTCTGTTTTTTTATTAATCAATCCAATGGGTTTCCTTCAGATTTTCCCGATTTAAACTTTTTGTGTCATTCTCTATTTTGCCCTTTCAGGGAGGACTTATTTCTCTCCGGTCAGATGTCGTCTTTTTAGTTCTGAAAGAGCCAACTCATTCTCTTCCTTGACCACAACAACATTCTAAACTTTCAGAAGACCGGTTTGGCTCCCAAATTTAAAAAGAACCGGTCACAGAGGCAACTTGATCGAGCTAGACATTTCATCGTAAAGTTGGTGGGGGTGGTCCTAATCTTGGGAGTGGTCCAAAGTATCCCAGGTTGATCAGTTCTCCGACAAAATAACAAAGTGAAGCTGCTCTTGTTTCTCAAAACGTACAAATACAAGGCATATTACAGCAGAAGATTTAACAAAACAGAAGAAACGTAAAGTCTTGACAGTTCCCACCACTTCCTTCATAGAGAGGAGATTAATGTTTCTCTATGATCTTACTTGACTCTTGCAATTAAAGTACCCATTTTTCCATTCAAATTATTAAACTTTGGAAACACAATTCTCTGGAACACTCACTTTACAGACAAGAGAAACAGTGAAAGAAGCTTCATCATCGATTCAACAATCTAAGCTTTCCTCTATGAGAACACAACCTGCTCTGTGTTAGCTAAAGGAACCAACTTTTTATCGCTTTGCTTACTCCTAACGATCCAAATTCTATAGCAACACACATTTTTCTGCACCTTTCACAAGCTCTTCAAACGATCAAAGCAAGAGCAAGAGTGACAACATTTCAGAACAAACTGAATCTCAGTTTCCACAAATGATTCCAAAAAGCAATGGAGTAAACAGAACAAATCTAAACATTCATGTTTTTTTATACGTTTATTAGAGAAGAAAAAAACAGACCATTTCGAGAAATGCATCAGAATGATTGATTCCACACTCTCTCACACTGCTAAAAAAGACTAATAATCACTCCAAATCCTTAACAATCTTGATTCCCATGGAATTAGCAGTACCGATGATAGATTTGCAAATGGACTCCAACGGCATATACTGACAGAACGGATCACTCTGCTTCACCTTGGCGATCTCGTACACGTGTCTCACCGAAAGCGTCGTCACCGTCAAATGCCCCGGACGTGTACTCCCTTTGTCCACTCCAGCGGCTCTCTTGATGTACCACGACACCGGCGGAGACTTCACGGTGAAATCGAACGAGCTGTCCTTGTACGCCGTTATCGTCACGGCCATCGGAGTGTCCGCTTTGTACTTTTGGGTCCGGGCGTTGAAGTCCTTGCAGAAAGCCATCAGGTTCAGTCTGTACTGCCCTAGCACCGGACCAACCGGCGGTGCTGGCCTTGCTGCTCCAGCCGGAACCGTCAGCCTTAGCGTCGCCGCCACAGATCGCCGTGTCAGGATGTCTTTCGCAGCAGCCGCCATTGTTGGGATCGTGAAAGAGCTTCTTCTTCCACCGTTCGGCGAGGGTTTTACAATGTGTTGATGTTGGGCCTTAGTTTTGTTTTGGGCCTTTGCTTTTTGTTTGGGCCTTAACTTGAGCTCTCTTTAACCATTCGTTTATTTGTCTTTTAGGCAAAAGATTTACAACCAAGTATTTGGAATTTGGAAGTGTTTCTGCAACAACTTTGATAAGTAAGACCAAAGCCCAATCAAAGGAAATAATTGAAATGTAGAAAGAAGTTTCATATAATCCATAAATCAGGAAAAACAAATTACTTGAATCAAAACAAACCAAAAACGAACAAAATCATATTTTATTTTATTCACTAGAGAGTCTAGTGTTGCTTATCTAACTAAATCAAGTTAAGTAATCATCAAAAAAAAAAAAAACTAAAATCAAGTTAAGTAACAAATGCACCGACCCGGACTGAGACGGAAAAGCCTATAAAAAAACTCATATTCTATTTGATCGAAGAGTTTGAATCGAAGGATAAACAAAACTTAACTATAATCTACGTACACAAACGGAAATGATTTTCCACCCATAGTTTCTACTCTGTAATAACGGCATGGAGATTGCAGCTTCGTTTTGTGACGTCATGTATATGTATTTTGACATTAATGCTTCGTGATTTGAAAGTCAAAATAAGTTTGCGCATCGAGACATTGACATGAATCTTGCGTTATAAACATGGATACATATTGATATACTATACGTAACATGCATGAGGCATGACTTTGACTCGTTATTGCTTTGCAGTTTGCATTATTTCAACTCTTTTAAGTCTCAAGTTGCTTTTTTAGCTTTATGGGCTTTTTATATTTTGTCAACCTTCGCTACTTCAACAAGGTCCAAAAGGACCAAAACTACCATTCCTCTTATCATTTTGTATATATTTGATATATGATTCAAAATATTTGATATATGAATTTAGCGATATCTGGTTAGCTGGAACCGCATGGACTCTTATCATTCTAGAAGTTGGAATATAAAATCAACTCGCTGTATTGGTCCTTGTCCAGAGACATAAAGATTCGGAGACACTACACAAAATATAAAATGTGAAATTTAGACACACGCACACACACTAGCTTGGTGCTAACTGAACCTCTTGGATTAGTCGGACGGGTCGACGCACTAGGTGTGCCAATGGGATGGGTCTCTAAGTCCGTAGTGATTGCGATTAGGTTTGATATTATTTTATCACGGTTGGATCGAATGTTCTTGTAAACCAGTAATATTTTTGTAACCTGAACTCGAGAATTAGTACTTTCATCATAAACATAATAAAATATACAAAACACTGTGAAAAAACTAATATGATAAAAGATAGCACATATAGCATCTTTATATTTGTAAAAACAAACAACACACACATATATAAACCTCTAAGTAATGGTTATCCAAAACTATGGGTTATTGATGCTCCTATCACCAATATAATTGATGCTCCTATCACCAATATAATTGATGCTTTGCCATTATTGCTGTTTCCCCCTTTTACATACAATGTAATTAATGCCTCCAGTCTCCATTATTGTTTGGTTTTCTTCTTTTGTTCCGGTGTGCGAATGTCTTCTTATTTTAATTATTGATTTTATTAACTCGGTTTGCCTTTTTCACTTTTTGTGGTTCCATCAAAGACGATAAGACTCAAATCACACGTATTCACCAAAGTTTATTCCATTCCGCGAGTGTACTTTTGATTTCAAACTTGTTATTATTCTCGTAAGTTCCCATTCAACTATCTTTCTATTCTAGCCCAAGACCGAGTTTGGTGAGTCTTATGATATTTCGGTTTACAAACATTTTTTTAGTCCAAAGTTATTTTATCGAAGTAGAAATGAATTTTCTTTGGTCATTGGTTTTATTTTATAATACTGTGTTTGATTCTATGTAAAACTTGATTATCGTTCTCCAAAAAAAAAACACACTTTATTATCTTTTACCAGTATTATACTCCATTATTAAAACCAACCCCAAAAAAGAATATTGTAACCATGTTTCTAATTAGTATGACCATATTCTAGAAACACCAAAACTTTCCTCTACACACGTGGACGGTGTTACCTGCCGTTAATTTTATAATGTAACTCTGGACTAGCTCTGAGGACACGTACATCCATTTCAAAGATTCTGAAAGTTGATACTTGATAGTTATCATTATCAAGATCCCACCTACACCTAGACNAATATATATATATATATATATATATATATATTTTTTTTTTTTCGACGAAATTAGAATTTTATTAATAAGAATGAAAGTAGTCTGAATACAATGTTTGGTTTAACTCAAATGGTGGATAAACACTTCCAGAAAAGAAACAACGGCTATATATATATATATAGTATATAACTACAAATCTAAACCAAAACTCTTACGAAAAATAAATATCTTTCAAAGCAACTGACTTTAACTAAACCAAACTTGCGGTCTCCTAGGGTCGAGCGACTAAAAAAAACTAATACGTTGGCCAATGCCCAATCATTTCTCAAATCCAAATTTATAGAGAAGCGTATTATATAAAGTTCCACGCAAGGAAGTTAGAAAATCGAGTTCTTTTGATGTCAATCTCCCTAATTACCACGGCTAAATTCTCTAATATCGGAGAAGAAAACTAGATAATGTTGCGCAAAGGAAGTTCGAAATTCAATTCATTGAATCCAACTTTCGAACCAGCTGTCAACAATTCCATGTTATCTCAAACCTCAATCTTTTGCCCTTTTTGTTTTTGAAGGGATTCTTCACGACGCTAAAGAAAAGAAGTGAATTTGAATATAGAGAAACAAATAAAAAAAAAAAAGCGAAGAGAATAAACAAATAAAAGAGTCTAGTCGAAGTAGGTTTAGGTAAGAAAGTAATTTATACTTATACCTTTTGATAATGAGTTAGTCAAACTAAACCTATAACGAGTGCACACACCTACCCATCTTTTTCTCGACTTGGTTTCTTAATAACATACGGCAATTTGATTCTTATTCTAATGAAGGGAATGATTTGGTATACGATTACGATATTTCCAAATCTATTTACATCTAAATAGGGTTTAAAGGATAATAATAATTAATTTGAACCGCCGTATCTATGTTGACGCATGTTTCCAAGATCTCTCTGCTACTTACATTTGATATTTTATACTATACCTTTGGGCATTCTGTAATTTTTTTATTCATCGTTTGTACCTTTTCATAACCATACATTAATTACGTTATTGAATTATTTGGGTAAATCCACCTTACTTAGAAACAATACTGTTAACAATCAAAATTTTCAGTTTTTAAAAGCATCAAAAAGTTTCAAAGTTAAAGTAACGAATATACTGTACTAAATATCGGGTTGAGCTTTTAATTTTGGATCACTACCAATAAATTTTTTTTCTTTTTCAATATCATTTTTTAATAAAATAATATTCAAGCAAGATTTTTAAACTTCGAAGATATAGACAACACAGTTTTGTCAAAAAAAAAAAAAAAGTAGACAAAGCAATTCAATCTTTTACTCTAATTAAAGATGCAAATATGTTCGGCTTTATGGATACTTCAATCTTAATTTTTATATTTTTCGTAAAGTTGTAAAACTACGTTTTCTTATTCACACAAACCTTTTCCGCCGATATGACATGGATATTATACAATTATTAATTTATCCTGTTTATAATTATATCTGCAACTGGGCGTATATATGTATATAAGTAGAGATGTGTCTCTATTACCAATTGGATCAGATTCTTCCTTCCCTCTAAACATAACACAACACAAACTTTCTCTTAACCACTTTCACATTCTCCCTCTTTCCCTTCAAACACCAAAAATACACAAAACTCAAAACACAAACATGACTCGCGCCTCTAGATTCCTTGGATCAGCAACGGCGCCGCCACCGCCGGAACAAATCCTCGCCGCCGAAACCGACATGGTTGTGATTCTCTCAGCTCTTCTCTGCGCTCTCATATGCGTTGCCGGTTTAGCCGCCGTAGCTCGTTGCGCATGGCTCCGCCGTCTCACCGGCGTTAGTTCCTCCGCCGTCGGAGAATCTCCTCCGCCGCCGAACAAAGGTCTCAAGAAAAAAGCGCTTCAGTCTCTCCCTAAATCCACCTTCGTCGCGGCCGCCGCTTCTTCCGCGGCAGACTCGCCGAGCTCCTCCACCGGAGACGGAGATTCGTCCACCGAGTGCGCCATATGCTTGACGGAGTTTGCCGACGGAGAAGAGATCAGAATCTTGCCGCTCTGTAGCCACGCTTTCCACGTGGCGTGCATAGACAAATGGTTGACTTCTCGGTCGTCGTGTCCTTCTTGCCGTAGGAGTTTGGTTCCGGTGAAGTGTGATCGGTGTGGACACCACGCTTCCACGGCGGAGGCTCAGGTCAAAGATCAGCAGCCTCCTCCTCAGCAACATCCTTCACAGTTCACTTCCACCATTATTCCTGCTTTTCTTCCTTGAAAAGTTTTCTTTCTTTTATAATTTGGCGACAAAAAATTATCGGCAGTGATTAAAGAAAAGTAAAGTATTAATTAACTACTAGTAATTAGGGATCTTTTTAGTTACTTTGATAATTATCCTCTCTGTAAGACTGTAACACAACACTGTTCTGTATCTGAATCAATCAATCAATCAGATGGAGTTTCTAACTTCGAGATGTTCTTTTATTCCCCAAAAAAAAAAAAAAAATCAATAATTCGCAACAAAATATGATTTTTTTGTTGAAAAACAATACAATATACTATTAGAGGGATGATTTAATTGATTGGACAACATGAGCACTGACAAAAGAGTCGGTCATGTGAACCCGTTTAATGAGCTAAACCCAAAAAGGAATAAAGGATTACAAAAAATAGGAACTGAAAAGTATGTATTTTCCTTACTTTGCTTGTAATGTTTTGCTAAATATCTAGCGAGTGATTGGTCGTTTATTTTTTTTTTTCCCCCGACAGTCGACATTAACTGAAAAATTTAAGTTTTGTTATTCCTTTATTAAAAAAGGTAACGGCACAAGTGATATTAATAAACTAGCGATGCTTTTGTTTGATAGTTAGTAAAACTGGTAAACGATAAGTCCAATTTCGTGTGTTAAGTATGGCGAAAATTTAGTGTGTACGACAATGTAGTGATTGTAATAGTTAACTATTTATATGAAATTATATGCAATTTTATTAAAAATAATGTGATAAAATGTGTGAGTGTATTTCAAAAGTCTTCCTCATTTTCAGCCAGAAGTCAAAGAAAGCGTGTAATGGGTCTCTCATCTCTTTTACCAGCAAATAAGGAATGACTCAGTCGTCTCGTCTCATTCAATCCGAATGGGCAGAGAAATTGATAGTTGTCTTTTTTGTCAATGGCCATATCTATACAAAGTTACAGACTTATTGTATTTGATCCTCATTGTATATGCCGATCAGCAGATCATTTATTTGAATAAAGTTCAGAGTGATTATAGAAAAAGATTTATAGTGTTGAAAATTTATATGAAACAAATTTCCCCATTGTTATGGACAAACCTTATATTTAGATTGAACTATATGGTAAAAGAATAAGAAAAAACGAAGACTAAACGGTTATTTGATTTTTTATGTCTTCCACACAAAAACACACATAAACTTTGTGATGTTAAAACATAACCTACCAAATATATGAGGATAGTATAAACAGATCTATATAACAAGTATACAAATTGACCTGATAAAATATAAGTTACATTTTTTGTTTTTTTGAACATAAATATTAAAATCGATTCTAACAGCTCTTTTCATCTTTATTTAATGAGAATAGTTTAGAGTCTTACAAAGCATAAAATCAGACAACAACCGTAGAAAGCATAGAAAACAAGAGTAAAACTAACTAATTCAAACCCATCCTTTATTTCCTAGCTCTGATTGGTATCCCATGCAAATTTCGCCACTGTGCTAGTACCAAACACCAGCCACAAAATGGTTGGCATGTAACCAGACGCAAAATATTTACAAGCTTCTTCAAAAGAAGTGTATCTGCAGACTACATGCTTGTTATTCTTTCTAAAACAATTGTAGTCTTTAATTTGCTTTGCTGCTATTTTCCTTATTCTTTTGTTTTTATTATTATTTTTCATGCTGAAACACTTCTGCTTATTTTCAATACAAATTCGGTTTTTTAAAAAATATATTCAAAAGTTGTTAAAAAAATTACAATGTATATTATTATTTCTTTCAAGTTCTACAAAAATGTACTAATTATTTTTGAGAAAAACAATAAATTATAGCTAAATATCATAGAAATATTTCACCTCCAACAGATATTAACTGATTAAATTGATTAAGTCTTTAGGCTTAGAAATTTGTTAAAATTACTTGAGTTATAAGAACTAAGAATTTGTTAGGTCTCTTTTACTATTATAGAAATTCAACTTCTTACATACTTGCGGTTCTATAGAATTTTTTGGTTATTTTGTAATGCCAGTTAATGATAAACTAATGCGAAAAAAAAAACATTTATGTATCTAACAAAATATCTCAAAATATCTACAATATACTTTATATATATGAAACGAATATAAATTGATTAACTTTGTTAGGTCTCATTCACCATTACAGTAATTCCACCTTTTTTCGTTACATTTTCATTATATGGATTCAAGTACTTATCTTTATGAGTTTATAGATTGTTTTTGGTCATTTTGTAATGCAAGTTGATGAGGATAAACTAATGCAACAAACATTAATGGATCTAACAAAATATCTCAAAATATCTACAAAACACTGCATATGAAATGAACATAAAATTAATGACAATAAATTTTGTTAGGTCCCTTTTCATTATTATGGTAATTCAAATTATTTGGTTTTAACTTTATACGTATAGGTTCACATAATTGTCTTCGGAGAAAATAAAGATTTGAAAATTCAGTTACACAGTACACTGATACAGACGATCAAATGCAGCCAAACTAATTATAACATTTTATTTTGGCTATTAGAAATAATTTTTTTTTTTTTTTGTTAAAAGGTCTTCATGAAATAAAAATAATAAAGTGATAAAAAGGTGGGGAAAGAGGAATATATGAAGCGAAACGATAAACGTACCACCCAACTTAGAGACACTAGAAACGCATGACAAGCCCCAAATATTATCCACCTTTCAGTTTCACTTAATGGAATCTTATGCCTTATCTCTTTCCTTTCTTTTTCTCCAAATGTTTATTATATAACACCCAAGAGCCATAAACAGTGAAAACAGAAAAGTTTCGGCCGAAACTTTTTCATCATTTAACTTCGCGTTTTAGTGTTTTTTCATCTACAAATAGCTGAAGCTTATCCAACCATTTTGTGTGTGTATTTTCTTGTTTAAGACCGAACGCATATCACATTCTTTAAAGAACATACTCGTACATCTAGACGAACTCCGTTTATTAACTTCAGTTTGATGCATTTACTTAGTAACCTTTGGATTCATTTATGAATGCGCGCTTGGATTCATGACAATCCTGTTTCAAAAAGTTCCATAACAATTGTTACGAGCACAAAACAAATGAGAACACTGGAAAAGTAGATAAAAAAACAAGTACTCTTTTTTTTTTTGGTTTTGATAGCTTCAAACGCACTTTTTAGTTAAACGCATAGTCATTTCGTTTTTTAGCGCACAATGTATATAGTGTAAAGTGAAATTTGCTTTCACGAATATTTTTCTTCTTAGATGGAGATGATTTCACGAATATATAAATCCAATCAACTAATAAATTAAGAAGAATAAAATAAAGTTTAGATAGAGAGGGTGGTCCGAGGTTTAAAGTATATTATGAAAAATAAGTATATATTTCTATTTTTACAATTATATATATCATTTCATTATAGGTACTTTCCTCCTAACTATCTTTTTCCCTCATAGTCAAAAAAGTGTTACATTTCAAAGATTCACTTCTTCATCTCTCAAATGACTTAATCTTCCCTACCTTCTGTTCTTACTTTCTAATGTTCACATTATATATGTCCCTTTCGATTTACCACTGTTCCATCTTCACTTTTTACCAGCCTCATCATGGCAAATCCTATACCAAAAGATATTACTTTTCAAAGTTATAATTTTTCACTATCCTCCTTTGTTCTCATAATTAAAAGCTACAATCAAGTTTGGAGTAGATATTCGTTATCAAGTTGAAAAAAACGAACCAAATTTGGGTTCAAACGATTTATTTGTCTGATGTTGAACATAGGTGGCATATAATTGTATTTATTGTTATAAGAGGAGTACAAAATAAAATAGACAGAGAGTAAAATTGTCATCTACATGTGGCCTTCTATATGCGAAATCCATTTATGCTAAAGAATAATTTTGCTATTTATAAGAAAAAAACGCAAAAACAAAAGAGTGGGAAGTGAATAAAAGATGACACTCTAGAAATAGTCATCTTTTTATTTTTCCAGAAATTAGTTATCTTTCTGGAAAATTATAAACATTACATTTATTCATTATATGAATATGGGCGTGGTATAACATAGTCATCTTCTTCCTTTCTATATATGATTTAAACACATACATTTATTCATTATATGTAATGTTATTGTAACATTTGGGACTATCTGCCCAAAAAAGAATCAATTTAATTTTTTTTCTCTTAGAAACTAGTATGTGTTAGTAAATGCATTGGTCTTGTTTCCTTTAATCTTGATCGATCGATACATGTAGTTTCCAAGTAAGATTTTTGGTTTGTCTTTCCTAATATATTTGAAAACCTAAAATCTGCTAACTATAGATTCTAACAAGTTTTGTTTCAACTTCAAGAAAGAAAAAAGAGTGAAGAGTATAATAATTGAAAACTCTAACGAGTTTCCAAAAACAAAAGGATAATAAAAAAACACATGCTTATATAAAGCCCACGTCCACCAGCCGAATAAATTTTTTATGGGCCGGATGTTCTATCACATTCAGAGTCCAAAGGATTTGAGAGTGTCTTCTACTAGAATTCAAACTACAACAAACAAACAAAAAAACCCTCAATCTACAAGGGGCACGGATTGATGGACGGACCTCTGTGGTTCAGTCCTAACCGGGGAAAGCAAGAACAGATATGTGGAGAGACATCAATGAAACAATGTTGTGCACATGGATACATGTGAAGTTGTGAATAGTAGTGAAGAAACAATCAAACAAACAAAGAAAGAATAAATACTTAAATAGTGAAACATCTACAGTACTTGGGAGTTGCAATGCCTCTATCTCTTTGCGTTGTCGTGTGAAGATAGCTGGATTGGCCCTGTTACTTGTGCCGTCGACTGCATTAACAAATTTACGTGAAGAAGAGAGAGGGAAAAACAAATCAGGTGTTTTATTGTTATTTGATGTGGGCAATATCAATATATCATAATGCGATTATCATCCAAGACCGAAGATATTGTGGTTTCTAATGATGAAGAAAGCTTTGCTTCACTTCATTGGTTCACATGTTAGTATGTTGCGTGGATAATGATATGATAACTCACATGAAAGAAAGACCATGTCTCGTGACGCTTACACATCGACAAAACAAAACAAGAAAAGATGTTGCATTTTTAACGAGGGAGTATTTAACTAAACCAAATAAGTACTTTCTAGACAAAACCACGTTCATAGCCAAACTCTTGTCACGTCTCTCCTCTTAACATAAAAGACCATCCCAACACATCCCTGTCCATCCACTGATGCTTTTAGGTCCGAGTGTCTGAAGTTTCAAACCAAAGAAACATAACCAGAGACGATAGACTGAACACAAAGGTGGTTCAGTTCTGTTTTGGAACAGGCTCTACGGTTCAGTCCTAACCAGGAAAAAAAAGTAATAACAGATATGTGGAGAGACATGAATGAAACAATGTTGTGCACAATGATACATGTGAACAGTAGCGAAGAAACATACAAACAAAGAATGAATAGTGAAACATCTACAGTACTTGGGAGTTGCAATGTAAAATCCAAAGCTTCTCTCTCTTTCTCTCTCTTTGCATTGTCGTGTGAAGATAGCTGGATTTGCCTGTCACTTGTGCTGTCAACAGCATTAACAGAATTACCTGAATAAAGAGAGGGAAAAACAAATCAGGTGTTTTGTTGTTATTTGTATAATACAGAGGGAGAGTGAATCCTGATTTTCGAGTTAAGGAATCTAAAAACTGTTACCTGAAAACGGGTCAGACACATTATCACTTTATCAGCGAGTTTTTAGACAATCTCCATGCTGCTCTGTTTTCTCTTGTTGGACTTGGAGAAGAAACACATCTGGACCCAGCTTTTCTTCGGCTTAACCACTAGAGATTTCGCGTTTCTCATCTCCACAAGATCATTCATGTATTGAACAACGGCCTGTAAGCATGAATCATTCGTGAGTGAAAGTACTGTTTGAGCAAAAATTTAGAATCTCGGAAAAATGAGAGAAAGATAACCTGAGGGCCCTTTTCGGCTATATCCCGAGGAGGAACTTGTAGTGGATTCTCCTGAGCACGAAAAACACGCAACTTTGTGAGCATTTTGAACGAGTCTGGAAGAACACGGATCTGGTTGTTGCTTATATCAAGCTCTTCAAGCATCTCAAGGTTGCCTATTGACCTCGGGAGCGATATCATGTCAGCGAAGTTGTTTCCGACGTTCAGCTTCACAAGCGATGTGGCAAAACACAAGCTCTCTGGGACAGACTCGAGCTCATTGAAACTCACATCCAGCTCTTTGAGGCTAGCTAAAGAGGACATCGTCGTCGGTAACTGCCTGATGTTATTGTAACGGACAGACAAGATCTCTAGTGTAGTGATCTTCCCAATAGCTTCTGGAAGAGCCTTGAGCTTGTTGTAATCTGCACGGAGTTCTTTCAGGGAAGAACATCCACCGATCGAATACGGTATCTCTTCAATATCATTTGTCTCGACGTCAAGCTTCTTCAGACTCACAAGAGAACCGATGGATTCAGGGAGAACCGGGAGGTTATTGCAGCTCAAATTAAGCTCCTCGAGTCGCAACAATCTGCTGAACGCTGAAGGCAAAGATGATAACTGGTTGCCACTAAGATCGAGGTAGACCAAGTTCAACAATTCCCCTATAGACTCAGGGAGCTGACCGATTCTGTTGGAATGCAAATCGAGCTTTGTCAAGGAAGAAAGTCCTCCTATAGTGTTTGGCAACACCACAATATGATTCTCAGACAAATCAAGCGATGTTAAACTAGATAACTTGCCAATAGAATCCGGAAGCCACTCGACTTGTTCCGTTAGCTTGTTCTGTAGATTCAGCTCTTGAGTAGCTTTCTTAGCTGATACCTCAATCAAACTTGCAAATTTTATCAAACTCAGCTTCTCTCCATCATTGCCTACACATGATTGACACACACACACACGACAGTTACTAACACATATTCTATTGCAAACGAAACGAAACTCGTCTTGTTTCTCAATCTCTCTAGTTCCTACACTTTCCATATGTTGGAGTAACCTTAAAGGCTAAAGCTTTAGATTAACCGAATTAAGAGAGGAGAAGGGGTTAACTCACCGGCGAATTTTCCGGCGGTAAGAGTTGAATCCACAATCTGGGGTTGTCGAGGAGCTGCGAAAGCATCACCGTAGAGAGACGGCTTAGCCTTCGTGACGAAGCTATCGTCTCGTGAAACCATTTCCTTAGGACGAACAGGGGTCTTCTCGGAAAAGTACAAGCTCGAGGGAGAATCAGAACGAATTGCCGTCGGCGGCGGCGTAGGAACACGCGGAGGACGAGACGGAGCAGAGTCGTTGGAGGTAGAAGAAGAAGGAGAAGCAATGCAATTAGAAGCTCTCTGAATGAAATCGTCGAACAGAGTGTGAACAGTTTCCAGATCGAGAAGCTTGGTGGCTTCTCTTTTCTGTTCTTTGCTTCGGAACAGAACAAGACCTTTCTTCATTTCTTGGAGCACAGTGAAAAGCTCACCAGGAACATCAGAGCTTTTCCTCTGCTCACCAATGGCTTCTAACCAAGCTTGGTCTTCTTTCTCCACGTTCTGTATCAGAGACCTCGCGGCTTCCACTTCCTCGATTCCTGGCCTCGGCGGTAAAGATCTGTGAATTCTCATGATTTCTTCAACCACTTGCTCCGTCGAATCCAAACGCTTATCCAATTGTAACAAATCCATTACTTCCGAAATTGAAAGAGAGAAAAAAGATAAGACAAAGTTTTGGTTTTTTTCTTTTGGGTTCAAAGTGTCGATTTTTCTTAAGTGAGTGGGAAGAGAGAGTTTATGTAGAAACCCAGAGGTTCTTCTTTCGCCTCATTAATACAGCTGTTTCCATCACTCTCTGTCTGTCTCTCTCTCTGTCAAAGTTTTTTTTTGCTTCCTCTCTTCTTCTGGTTCCTTCCTCAGTTCTTCTTCCCTTCTTCTGTTTTCATCAGAAATAATTGATTACTTTTTTTTTAATATATTGTTTTGTCACCAAGTTCTGCACAATATGATAATTAATTTCCGTGTTTTAGAATTAAGATTTTTTAAAAACAGATTTTAATTTTCTAATTAACATTATCATTAGAGGATATTTTTATGTTTTTAATGCGACGGGAATAACGTGAACCGTGGGATGGTGACCTATTGCTTATCTGTGGATTTTGTATATCACGGTATTCCCATTTTCTCCCTATATATATACACACACTTTTCTTCTCGTATTCTCTACGTATTTGTATCGTATTTATTGGAAACTATCAAACTCATTTCGAAAAAAGCAACAAAAGTTCGACATTATGTGCATTATATATAGATTCTGCGGAGATCAATGCCTGTTTCCATTTTCCCTGTCTCCTAAAGAAAAAGTTTAAAGTAATTCTTCGCTACCGTTAGATTCTAGTTTATTTCTGTTACTATATCTGTTTTTATTGAAATAACCATTACTTGGAAGTTGGAATGTTATAGGGATCGTCAAAGATAACTAAATAGAGGCCCATTATGTTCGTAAGAAGGAGAAGACGCATTTAATAAGTCAATATACTCCATTATTGCTCTCGGTTTGTAAGTTAATAAAAAAATAGTCTTGTTTATTTTTCCGGAATGATAATTTGTTTTGCCAAAAATAAAAAATGTGATTAGTTAAATTTTCTGAACATGCGGACCACAAAATTTATTTTCAAATTATAGACAAATATAAATAATTTGGAGAAGCTAAAAAGAAAAGGAATTGCGAAGAAAGAAAACTACAGTCACAGAGAACAACAGAAGAAATAAGTAAAAGCGGAGACGGGGGAAAAAGGTGAAAGAGAAGAACGCCATGTGTGAGATGGGACACGTGTCGGTGCTAGGCCCGATGATGTGTTGTCCTTTAACCTGTATCCAGCTGTCACATTCACAGTCCCCACTTGCATATACGCATATGCAGATGCATATCTGCGACTGGGGGATATATGATTTTTGTTTTCTGCTAAAACTATTTGAATTACAAATATTTGAAGAAATGAAAAACCCATAGATTACCTATATAAACCCACATGCAAACAATTAATTAGTAATTCAAGTGTGTCAGGAAGTCTGATCCATTCAAACTGAAGTCTAACTCGACAACTCAGGAATTTGCTGCCTTATATGAATATAAATCCACTTTAATTTAGAATAACTGTTTGAATTTTTGTTTTACTAGAAAAAATTATATTCATTGCAGGTTCGAAGCCCAAAAAATAATTCGATCGTACAGTTGGAAAAATAAAGAATTCTAAACATTATAGAAGACTGATCAGTGATCATCACTCAAAATATACTATAAATAAATAAATAGTAGAATTTTCTTTATATACGCGAATGTATTTTAGTATTGCAAGTTGTGTTATATTTAATATGAGGAAAAGAAAGCTGTGTTATATTTCCTGGTACTGTCAGATTTTATGTATAGTGAAGCGTTGCGGTTAAATTATGCGTACATGGGACAAACATGATGAAATCTTGGTCGGAATTATAAGAACGCTAAAGAACCTATATGGAGCATATATATATACAAACTAACAAGTAACAAATGGAAAGGAAATTTTGTACAAAACATAGAAAAATGAAGAAAATCTAACGGCCATAATCGATCTACTACCTTTTATCTTTTGCTTTTATAGGTGGGTTAAAAAGAGTTGAATTCAGATAATGATAAAGAAATTATATAGTTTTGTGGTGTTTAAAAGGTTTTGTTGTTGTTGTTTTTGTGTGTGTGTGTATTCTTCCCAATTCAAAAATACACACGAAATTCGATTCAACAATCCTTTTCTTCTTTTCAAAGTAGTTGACTTTTCTTTCTTTTTAAGAAAAATTATTTATTGCTAAACTACTTAAAATGTAAATTAAATATATAGCTTTATTTATGGAGATTTATAATACAATGAAGTAATGTTGTATTATATAGTACTTGAAAAGATGCTTGAATTCTGTTTCAGAGGTTTTATCTTTGATTTTTATTCGTTGGACTTTATTGACAAAGTTAAATTATTCATAAAGTCAAAGAAAACCAAAAACAAAAGATAAACGGCCGACACAAAAAAGAGAAGATAAACTGCCGAAATTTTTTTGTTTGTTTTTGTCGCTATAAAGTAGAGATTTAATTCAACTATTCAAGTCATAAATTAGGTTTTCAACCATATATAATTTTGATGTACACTCTTGGTCTTTTACATTTTCGTCGCTTTCTTCACCGTAATGAAATCTGATGAATGTCAAATATTGGGTACTTCGGGAACGAATATTTTTTTCATCCTCTTCTGAATATTTCCATATTTGAACTATGTATGTGGGAGATTCTATTTTGGTGTTCGCATGCATTGCTTTACTTTAGAGAAACGACGTCATTTGTTCAAAACCTTTCCACAGTTCACACCATCATATTTTTCTCTTTGACATCACATAAAGTTCCAAATGCTTCGAAGGATCTAGAACCTCTGCGTACATCTTAACTGGATAGGCTTCAAGATGAGACATGTATGTTGTCTTATAGATTTTTTTTTTTTTGCCAACAGTCGTAGTTCTAAACACGTTTTTTTGTATTATATAATTGAATATAATATTTTAATTTGCATTAATCAGTAGTTTTGGACAACTCATGTTCACTGAATATATACGCATGTAAAGGCAATCTCATCTGAGAATCAAATCTAGAGGACTTTTTGTCGTAGCTAGTTTACCAATAGAGCTACAGCTTTGAACAATATCCGGACTCAACTCCAACTGCAGTATTAAGAAGTAAACAAATCAAAGTCCCTTAACTAATGCCCAACCAAATCAGGAAGCAACAATTAGCTCTATCACCAACGCTTTGAGAATTTCTCAATCACTCTTACCTTGCTGAGATCCAATCTCCTGTAAGTAATGCTCCGCATCCAAAGCTGCCATGCATCCTACACAATCAAACCAACGAGTTGTGATGACGATTAATGCTCTATAATACAGAGCCGAACAAGGTGAGGTTAAAACATTGTGAGAACTGAGAACAAGGCTCTTAAGTCTTACGACTGTTTAAAAGATCTCTAACAAGACTATTAACTAAAAGAACTAAAGATCTCTAGACTCTACTAATCAACGTAATAACATACTCAAGGAAGGAAGACTAACTCCAACACAAAAACCTTGGCTTGCATCAATTATTACTACTTTATACACAAAGCCAATCGAAGTGAGAATGGAGCATCTAACCATCTCTACTAACTTTTAAGCAATGTAGCACAACACACTCAACGAAGACTTAACTCCAACATTGCCTTGCATCAATTACTTACTGAACTATATGATGTAAGTAACTGGAATTCAATAACACAAACTTGTTCCCGCATTGGAAAACACAATGGAAGCTACTCCTTTTCATATAAAATCTATCAGAAGAAGACATTACACACATATTCAAGTTGATCAATTAGCTAATCATTTTCCTGCAGCTATTCCAACATTTGAAGAAGATACAAAAGTCAAGGAAAAGGACAGAGAACTAACTAACCAGTTCCTGCAGCTGTAACTGCCTGCCTATACTTCTTGTCCTGGACATCACCAGCGGCAAAAACTCCGGGAATGCTAGTCTGTGTAGTACCGGGCTTGGTAACAACATAACCATCTGAATCTAGCTCAACCGCACCATCCAGAAACTTGGTAGCTGGCTCATGACCAATGGCAAAGAACAATCCAGAGACTTTCAAATCCGAAACCTCTCCAGTAACCACATTCTTAACCTTCAATCCTCCAAGCACTCCCTTTTCTCCATCACCGTAAGCCTCCACAACCGTGGAGTTCCAAATCACGTCGATCTTAGGATTCGACAGAGCTCGCTGCTGCATAATCTTAGAGGCCCTGAAAGCGTCTCTCCTATGGATTATATGCACGTTGGATCCGTACTTGGTCAGAAAGTTGGCCTCTTCCATTGCCGAGTCGCCTCCGCCGATAACCGCAAGAGGTTTGTTACGGAAAATCGGAGCAGCTCCGTCGCAGACAGCACAAGCGGAGATTCCACGGTTCCAGAAACCTCCCGAGCCTTCACCGGATCCAGGGAAGGCAAGCCGCTTGGCTACAGCTCCCGTAGCGAGGATCACGGCGTCGGCGAGAACGGCTTTTGAATCAGTGAACAGCTTAAACGGTCTCGAAGAGAAATCGACTTTCGTCACCGTCTCCGTGAAGATAGTCGTACCGAATCTCTCAGACTGCTTCCGGAACTTGTCAGTGAGCTCGCCGCCGAGAATACCTTCCGGAAATCCAGGAAAGTTCTCGACGTCGGTGGTGGTTGTTAGTTGGCCGCCGGGAGCGATGTCGTTAGCCATCCATCCTTCGAAGAGAAGAGGTTTAAGTTCCGCCCTAGCCGCGTAAATCGCCGCCGTGTGAGCTGCGGGACCACTGCCGACGATGCAGAGCCTTGTGTTGTGAGGTTCAAGGTCACTCATGATGACGGCGGATGAAGAAAACGTGGAGGCGAGGGACGGAGGTTGCGGTTGCGGTTGCGGCTGAGAGAGAGTGGAGGATCCAAGCCGCGCAACGCTTCGTGCTCTGCTTATCAAAGACTTAATCAAAACCCGCGAACGATTCATACAACTCATTGCGAACCAATACGTTTCAAGGACAAGAGACAAGACTTGGATGTATTTAATTTTTCTCTTTGTTAATATATTTTATTTTATAGTTGAATGATTATATTTTTGTATTTCTCGATTTTGACTTTGAACTTGTATTTATATTAATATATATGAAAAGCTTTGCGACAGGGGGAATTTAAGACAACAGTACACAAGAATAGAATCACTTTGACATGAAGTAGTTGGTCTTCTTACATATCTGCCAAACCAAAGTGATTCTTAAAAGAAGTAAAAGAAAACGTGATTTAGTTAAAACACAAATTTGGCTCCTAGAAATACATCAAAATGAAAAAGTAGCTTCAGAAAGTTAGATCATTGCAACCATAAATCAAAACATCGATTGCTCTTTCTTTCTTTATTGACTTTTTAAGGAATCTCGAAAACACCATAAGAGAGACAATTTTAGAACGAGAGAGAAACTAATGAAACACAAATAAATAAGAGAAAGAAGTATACAAAAGTCTGTGAAATTGATTCAGGACACACAACAAATCCCTCAAAGACAACATCATCTCAGAGCTTCCTTTAACCCAACCCAAGCTCAGAGGAAAGCATCCTTCTCGAGCAGCTTCACCACCTCGAGCTGGTTGTTGAGCTTGGCCACATCGATGGGTGTCTTCTCGTCTAGGTTTTGCAGAGTCCTGCAACCACTCACACATACACAGAAACCGTCATATCACTAACTAACTAGAGTCGTCAAGTGTTTAATGGAAAGTCGTTTACAACTTACACTGCAGCACCATTCTCTAGGAGAAGGCTAACACATTCTTTCCTCCCGTAACCAGCAGCGTAATGAAGCGGTGTGTTCTTGTTTTTGTCAACTGCGTTAACAGTTGCTCCAGCATCAATAAGAACTTGAGCACATTTCAACTGTAGCAAGGGATTAATAGGGTCAATCTTAGTTATAAACAAAATGTTAAGCCTGTAAGTAATCGACAATTCTATCTCATTGTTCTTTCACTAAATCTATCATGTTACGTTTAGTAGACTGGATAAAGATGCTTAACTTCAAGAGATAGTGAAACAAAAGAGAACCACCTAAATCCAAATATTAAATTTCCCTGAATTGACAATAGACGTGCATACCTCGCCGTATCCACAAGCAAAATGCAATGCTGTCCTTCCCTCAGAATCTTCTTCATCTTTGTTACCACCAGATGCCAAAGCAGTTTTCAAACCCTAATAGAACGAACAAATAAGCCAATAAAGAATTCAACAAAACAGATTCTGTATAGCGAAGAAAATGGCAAAATACCTGCCTGTTCCATCTAATTCTCAAGCAACACATAAATGATAAAATCCCAAAATGGTCAAGCATATGAACGTTTAACAAAGTAGGAAGCAGTCAGACCTCAACATCACCAAGACTGGCAGTTTGATGAACAATAGACTCTTCTTCTTCGCCTTCTTCTGCTACCTCGGGTTCAGCTGAAGCAGTCTGGTCTGGCAAGCCAGCAATAGGCATACCCATTGCTTCACCAAGCTTTTTCAGCACATCTTTATCATTCCAGTACCTAATACCAGATCAAAAATTCTTCCTCCATTAAGCAAAAACAACAAGAAGCAGCAGAAACAAGCTTGACAAATTCTATAATAACATTTTAAAAAAGAAGTTTGTATCACTCACTTCATCATGGCAGAAGGACCACCAGCATCAATCTCATCAAGTATAGGTTTCAACTCTGGATCTTCTTTCATCCGCGCCATACGCTCAGTAAAGTGCTCGGCTGTTTCAGGGTTCGAGAAAGCATCCAGAAAAGGAGACATTTGTGGATCCTGAAGACAAAAGAGAAAAAAAGAAAAAAAAACAGAACAGAAGAGATTCATTCAAAGCCATGCCTCAATATAACCACAGTACCGAAAAGATATAAAATTTCATATATTTATTCACCTGCACCAAGGCGTTACCAAGTCGCTCAGCCATAGTCTGAAACTCGGGGTTATGCATAACCTGTTGCATAGTGCTGACATACTGTTGTGGATCAATATTAGGGAAACCAGTTCCTCCCTGAGCTGCGTTTGGAATGGATCTCTGAAGCTGCTCAGCCAATTGGTTAAATGCAGGATCTTTAGCAATTTGCTCAGCCAATTCTCTGATGCTTGGATCCTGAAAAAAAATCCAACCAAAACCCAAATCAGTAGAAAACTCCAAAAAAGTATTTAAATTTACAGCTCAGGAGAGAAAAAGGGCACTTACGTTGAGGATACCAGCCATGTTGGAGAAATCAAAAGCATTGAAATTGAGGCCAGGGTTAGCTGATGAAGGTGAGCTTCCAGATGCTGATTCCGGTTTAGGACTCTTGCTCTCCTCCGTCGATTCGGTTTTCTCATCTACAGTGAAAATAACGAAATACAATTCTCTCGTAACTCAATTCAACCACCAAAATCTAACTAGAAACGATTCCAATTCGAGATTTAAGAACAGAACATAAACATCGCAGATCAGAACAAGACTGGTCTGAAAACCAAATGTTACCTGAAGGAGGAGGCGGCGTGTTTTTCTCTGGATTGGAAGCCATTTGTTCAAGCTTTAAACCCTAATAGATTCACAAAATTGATTCAGAAACAAGCATGCAATTATCGTACAAGAAGATGAAGAGAGGGAGGCGAGACCAATCAAAGAGAAATGAGTTAAACTAGAAGAGGAAGAGAAGAAATTAACCCGAGGGAGACAACGTTGTGGTGGCAAACGCACAAGAAAGACCAAGACAACAGATAATCAGTTTATTATTTTTTATTTTGATATGTCGACAGGAAAATATAAATAGTTTATTTATAAATTTTGGTTGAATTATTTATCATCAGCTGTAATGGATTGGATTGCGAAACAAGACGACGCACAACAGCCACTGCTTCCATTGAAGTTTGAACCTAAAATGCTAAGAGTTTTTTTTCTTATTTGAAAATAAAATTAAAAATTACTGTAGGCCCAAATGTATACGCTGTTTGGGCCCAGCCTTCTTCACATTTGATTAAACCGAATCAATCAATAGGATGTGAACCGGAACTCATAAGCTGACTTGTAGTGAGTGAGCTTGAGCCACGTCAGATTTACGAATTGTTTTCAGAAATGTTTAAGATTCCAATTATCCGTTAACGGATAAACACGCGTCACTTCACGGAAGCAGCAGCCGTTCATGGCAGCCACGCCTGCACTCTGTGCTGCTCTCCGATCTCCTTTCTCTTCCCGGAGACTCTCTCCGATTCGCAAAACCAACGCTCCTTTGCACTTCAACATCGTCCCTTCGCCGTTATCCTCACCGTCCTCATTCACATTGCCTTGGCTGTTCCGTTCCGTCGCTACCGACGGCAGAATTTTCCCGCGCTCGCAGGCGGCGAATCAGCAGGTTGATCAGGACGAGGCTGGATTCGATGAACCGCCGTCGCAGGAGCTTGCGATAGCGTCGGCGTGTTTGGTTGGTGTCCTGACCGGAATCAGTGTGGTTGTCTTCAACAATTGCGTTCACTTGCTCCGTGACTTCTCATGGGATGGGATTCCTGATCGTGGAGCTTCGTGGCTTAGAGAGGCACCGATAGGTTCCGTTTGGTTGCGTGTCATACTTGTACCGACTCTCGGCGGTTTGTTGGTTAGCGTCCTTAACCAGCTTCGAGAAGCTGCTGAAGATTCTGATAACGCTGATTCTAGTCTTGATCGTTTAAAGGCAGTGCTGCGTCCTTTCCTTAAAGCTGTTGCTGCATGCGTGACGCTCGGGACGGGTAACTCGCTGGGGCCGGAAGGTCCTAGTGTTGAAATTGGAGCGTCAATCGCGAAAGGAGTTAATTCTCTCTTCAATAAAAGTCCTCAGACTGGCTTCTCTCTTGTTGCCGCTGGCTCAGCTTCGGGAATTTCTTCTGGTTTGTTCATCTTCTGATGCTTTTGCTATTTGTTTTTTTTTTTTTTTGTATATTTAATTGTGTAACGTGGGAAAGTCGATTTTGTTATGTTACAGGGTTCAATGCAGCTGTTGCTGGATGCTTCTTTGCAGTTGAATCCGTTTTGTGGCCTTCATCAAATGATTCATCGACATCACTTCCAAACACGACATCAATGGTTATTCTTAGTGCTGTTACTGCTTCTGTCGTCTCTGAAATCGGCTTGGGATCTGAACCTGCGTTTAAGGTTCCTGACTATGACTTCCGCTCTCCTGGAGGTAATATGCATCGCCTTTCTTCTCCTTTTGTGCTTTCTTGTTGGAAAATATTGCAGCTATTTAATAGGCAGGACAGAACCGAAAACGAAACTTATGAGCGATGTTCATTATTTGCAGAACTTCCACTCTATCTTTTATTGGGCGCTCTGTGTGGTTTGGTCTCGTTGGCGTTATCTCGATGTACATCTTCCATGACATCTGCGGTTGACACTCTTAACAAGGATGCAGGGATACCAAAGGCTGTGTTTCCTGTAATGGGTGGCTTGACTGTTGGTATCATAGCTTTGGTGTACCCTGAAGTCTTGTATTGGGGTTTTGAGAACGTGGATATTTTGTTGGAATCTCGTCCATTTGTGAAGGGCCTTTCAGCTGATCTTTTGCTTCAGCTTGTAGCCGTCAAGATAGCTGCAACCGCATTGTGTCGAGCTTCTGGACTGGTCGGTGGGTACTATGCTCCTTCTCTCTTTATTGGTGGGGCTGCAGGAATGGCCTATGGAAAGTTTATTGGCATTGCCTTGGCCCAGAATCCTGGAATCCATCTCTCTATCCTCGAAGTCGCATCTCCTCAAGCTTATGGTCTGGTACTGTTCTTACGTGGTCAATGTTTCAAATACGTCTTTATTTCAGAGTCTCTTTGTTTTCTACCTGCCAAAACTTTCAATAGAATAGAGAAAATCAGGCAATATTCGGGTTAATTGAGAGAAATGTTTACTAAAATTTTGTAGCTGATTCTGGTCGTCTCATTGATTTACAGGTTGGAATGGCTGCTACACTTGCGGGGGTTTGTCAAGTTCCTCTTACATCGGTACTACTGCTGTTTGAACTTACACAGGACTATCGTATAGTCTTACCCCTCCTGGGAGCTGTAGGCATGTCTTCATGGATCACATCTGGACAATCAAAGAGACAAGAAACTAGAGAAACAAAAGAAACTAGGAAAAGAAAGAGCCAAGAAACTGTAGAGCCTTTGGCGTCATCTGAGAATGAATCATCAACGAATAACCTTTGTGAAGTTGAAAGTTCTCTTTGCATTGATGATTCAAGCATCCAAGCTGAGGAGCTGCCAAGGAGTGTCTTCGTTTCAGAAGCCATGCGAACAAGATTTGCCACAGTTATGATGAGTACTTCTCTGGAAGAAGCAATAACTCGTATGCTGATAGAGAAACAATCCTGTGCGCTGATTGTTGATCCTGACAATCTCTTTCTCGGCCTACTTACACTTTCAGACATTCTAGAATTCAGCAAAGCAAGGAAAGAAGGAAACAAAGGACCCAAGGTACAAATTTGAATAGTCTGTTCTTACCAAACTCTGAAGTAACTGCATCTATCTTGTTGTAACCTGATCAAATCATTGAACCATTTCTTTGGTTTTAGGAGACATTTGTTAATGAAATCTGTTCGATGAGGGGAGGAGGATGTAAAGTTCCGTGGACTGTTACACCTGATATGGATCTTCTCGCTGCCCAAACAATCATGAACAAGCATGAAATTTCTCATGTTCCAGTCGTTTCAGGCGGCATTGATTCTCGCAGAATACACCCTGTTGGGGTCCTTGATAGAGAATGTATCACTCTAACACGCAGGTATGCATATATCTGTCTTTCCTCCGTTTAACTTCTTCATATTGAATCTGCTTAAACTTCTCCCATTTTCATTAACGAATTTGAAATCGGGTATACATATGTATTCTTATCATACTGAAATGATTCTTCCATATGGCAAGTCGTGAGTTATTATAAATTGAGCTGCCAAGTTTCCCATATTGGATGTAGTTGAAGTTAAACGAGTTACAGAAATCTTACTTGCAACTTTTTGTATGCTCCTCAAAGGAAAGGAATAAGTAACAAAGTCCGTTTTGCTAGATTTTTAATTCTTTCAACTATATCTGGAGTTAATAATACCAAAGCTATTGGCCCTCTGAACAAGTCTACTCAAATCATTTGAAACGTTTCTGTGCATTTCTGCTTTTCCACTAAATCGATGCTCTAATTTTTTCTTTCGTTTGATCTGGCAGAGTTCTAGCAACCAGAATGTTCCTCTACTGAGTCATTCTTTGAGCTGATTAGGATGATTTTAATATTTTTCTCCTATAAGGCTCGGGGCCAAATTTTGCTCCTTGTACTGTATTAAGAGATTTAGGGGGAGAAGAGTTGGCTGATGCAGCATGTTAAAATGGTGGAAGCTCCAATATCCCGCTTAAGGTGTTGAGCAATCGAAAGGGAATACAAGCATGGAACGTGTGCACTCAGAAAATCTTCTTCTTTGTAACCGAAGATACTGTGCTCAGGTGATTCGTTACTGTTCCATCTTAATTTGTACAGATTGTCACTGTACCTTTCTCGATATTTGTATATTTTGTAAATTGCTACTTGGCTTAGATCATAGTGAGAAATTTTGACTACTTAAAAGACTATGACAGTGCCAACAATCATAAAAAGTGTTTCCTTTTCCACTATTTTGTATTGTGAAGAACATGAATTCCTATGAAATTACAAATTTTCTTGAAATCCAACGTTGAAACACCCTTTAATATGATCTTGCTATCTGTCTAAACATACATGAACGTGGAGATGTTCTTTTTTTTTTCTTTAAGAAAATTTCTAGAGAACCGCATGGGCTGAATGACCTACCTAATCCATACTTACCTTGAGCTACTACCCACTTAACACGCATGGTACACATAATATATAACTATTGGGGTATGATTCCATCGTTATCGAAGAATGGATCAAGAAAAAGGGAAAGTTTGTGTTACCGGAGCTTCAGGCTTCTTAGCTTCTTGGCTTGTGAAGAGGCTTCTCCTCGAGGGATATGAAGTTATCGGAACAGTCAGAGATCCAGGTTTCTCTATCTATATTTTTTCTTTTTTTCTTGCTTTTTTTGGGATGCCTGTCATTGCTGCTGCTGATTCTGTTAGTTTCCCTGTTATCACAGGAAATGAGAAGAAACTGGCGCACCTTTGGAAGTTGGAAGGGGCAAAGGAGAGACTACGGTTGGTGAAGGCTGATTTAATGGATAATGGAAGTTTTGATAACGCCATAATGGGATGCCAAGGAGTTTTTCATACTGCTTCTCCTGTGCTCAAACCTACCTCTAATCCAGAGGCATGATGCCATAACAACCTTTTTTCTGGTCACAGTATGCTTTGTGGAGCATTTGATAGACTATCTTATCTTTAAGAATTTTAATTTATTTTTGTGATCTGATAGGAGGAGATTTTGAAACCAGCTATAGAGGGTACACTGAATGTACTGAGATCATGCGGGAAGAATCAGTCCCTGAAGCGTGTGGTTCTCACCTCGTCCTCTTCAACAGTCAGGATCAGAGATGATTTTGATCCCAATATCCCTCTTGACGAATCGGTTTGGACCTCTGTGGAACTCTGCAAGCGTTTTCAGGTAAAATCATTCGAATAGCCTTCTATATAAACAAACAGAGATCACGTTATCTAAATCATATTAGCTAATAGTTTGTGTAAATGCATTTCACAATGTGATGCGACTCGGCAAAAATAAAGGTTTGGTATGCTTTATCAAAGACTTTAGCCGAGCAAGCTGCATGGAAATTCTGTGAAGAAAATGGCATTGACCTCGTCACTGTTCTACCATCCTTCCTCGTGGGACCCAGCCTGCCTCCTGATCTGTGTTCTACAGCTTCTGATGTCCTCGGATTGTTGAAAGGTATTCTCTAGGCAACATCACCAGAATAGTTCCCTTTCCTCTATTGCAAACGCTTATAACTTGATTTTATTCAATACACCAGGAGAAACAGAGAAGTTTCAATGGCATGGACAGATGGGGTATGTTCATATCGATGATGTGGCACGAACCCACATACTCGTTTTCGAAAACGAAGCAGCCCAAGGCAGATACATTTGCAGCTCCAACGTTGTCAGTTTAGAGGAACTGGTTTCCTTCCTATCCGCACGTTACCCATCACTCCCTATCCCCAAGAGGTTTTACACTGATCTTTTTAACCTTTTCTCAAACCTATTTATCCTCGTAAAAGAACAATTAGACGATGAAATAATCTTCTCTTTGAAATAATTCAGGTTTGAGAAACTAAACAGGCTGCATTACGACTTTGACACTTCGAAGATAAAGAGTCTCGGGCTCAAGTTCAAGTCCCTTGAAGAGATGTTCGACGACTGTATTGCCTCATTTGTAGAGCAAGGCTATTTATCTCATGTTGTTGCTTAACTCTTAGACTCAAGAACGTGTAGACAATAAATCAGTAAAAATGGAAAACGTGTAAACAGAGGTAAAGAATGATCTTCCCATATTATAGTTTCTCGCTAACTTTCTTCATAATTGCGCCACTTGGCATCTCATTCGAGAAAGAAAAGTCATGATGATATCCTAATTGATCCAAAAAATAAATAAAATTTCTGCCAGAATATTTAATATCGAGGTTGTACGTAAAAATAGTCAATATATAAGACATGAGACTAAACGCTATGATTCACCACTAGTCTAATCCGAGAAGGCAATGGAGACTTTGTTGTCGTGAGAAAGTGTTTGAATCATCTTTTTATACTTACGGTAACGGCCGTCCAATACTAGGAACAGCTTCTCTAATGCCTTAGCGTTTTTAAGCACAAGTCCAACGAATGAAGCCAAGTGCTTAGACTCTACATCCCAACGGACCGCATCTTTTAGTCTCCAGCACTGAGCCGGATTCAAGCCTTGCAAACCCCCCTGCAAAATAGAAAAATATAAACATGGTTCTTTGATTCGATGATAGTAAGACCGTCGAATAACATAAAAGAGATTTATGGTAAATATATATATATATACCGGTATGGTGTTGCAATGGCTTGTGTGTACTGTTAGCTTCTTTAAAACATGTGAGTTTTGTAACACCCTTTTTATACCAGGAATGATATACTGAAAGATCTTTGTCTTAAGTGTCAATGCTTTGACCTTGAGCATCGGAAAAGGAACACCACGAAGCCCGGCAAGAGATAATATCTAACACAAAGAATCATTGATCAGAAACTATAAACGTAGATTTAAACGCTCCTAAACTCGTAGAAAATCAAAGCTTAATGCAAACTAAATAATCCATCGACAAACAGTGTGTGAAACCAACTGATTCTAGGCTTTAGAGATTATGCAAAAATGGGCCCAAACGTACCTGAAGAAGGTTTCCTCCAAAAGTAAGCCTCTCTACATGCTGTAGCTTTTCTAGCATATTTAGCACCTCGACCTGAAGAAAATCAGCATTGAAGGTTTCGTCATCCGAGCTAAAGCAATTGTTCACATTAGCTTCGGTTAAAGACGAGACATCAACTAAAGTACATGGGAACTGAGAGTATCTCAAATTGAGACAATGGATATGCGGTGCCACAATATTCTTTGGCCCCGAATCCCAACTGTAGCGCTCTACCACTAATGTCCTCAGACGCAGTGATTTGCTTAGATCAAGATCCCCTAGTTCACGGCAACGATACAATGTTAAGCTCTCGAGAATGGGACAGCCAGATAGAGTCTTAGCCAAAAAATCATCAGCGACACTACAATTACTCAAGGTCAGGTTCTTGAGAGATGTCCAAGACACGGAGCAGTTGGGAAACATATCACAATCCCTTACAGCGAGTTGCTTGACAGAGGAATTGACGTAGAAGTAATCAGGAAAATTATACTCGTCAAGCCAGAGATACAGGAACAGATTCTCCACGTGGCGGGACATGACGAACTCGATCCACCTGTCGATGTGGGGAATATCGTGGTTCATGTTGCTATAGAGGTGAAAATGCATAATCTTGGGAGCAGTGTAGCGAGCTGGGGTATTGTTAATCCAAGCAGCGTTAAGTGTAGAGCTATCGAAGGAGAGAGAAGGTGTATCACACCATACATGCCTCCATCTTTTTGACAAGAGCGAAGTTCTGATGGCGAATTTGGTTGGAATAAAGGTGAGGATATGTTGGAGGATCACATCAGGTAGACAGCTGATTGAGTCTACTGCTGCTCCTTCTACTTTAAGGCCGCGGAAACGACGGCGACGACCACCGTGGCAGTGACTACGGACTCTTCTAGCGGCGGCGGCGCTCTCGCCCGCCATATCAAGTATAACTTGCGATTTTCTTAGGGTTTACTATACCTATTATGAAAAGGCTTTTAAAACACGTTATCCTCTTGGCTCCAAGCCTCCAACTAGTTATTCCTTATTATGCCCAAAACGGTATGTATCTTATAAACTGAAGAATAAACTCTCTTTTTTGGTTAAATTTATAAAATAAAGAGTCTTGCTCGATCAAAAACGTAGTCTACCATCCTTACTTCTTCAATCCAAGTTGTTGTTAGCGACCAAAATAAAAGAAAACCCTCAGGAGAAACAAAGATAGGATCAAGATTCTCAAAACGTTTGACATATATAGCAGCCACCGCGCATAGAAGATGAAAGGAACTATTTAGTAGCCTGAGCGATTATATTGCTGATAGAACCGGCCTCCTCTTTTGCAGCTTCCACCATTTGATCCTTCAACAGTCAAAACAGACAGAGAATGTCATTTGATCCTACATAAAATTAATCTTTTCGTGGCTTAAAAACTAGAAAGTCAGTACCTGAGCAGATATAATCCTGGCTACTGTTTTCTTGCTTGACTCTTGGAGCTCACCGGCTATCAATAGCTCATCCAATATGTAATACGCCTAAGAAAGCAACACGCAATCCAGAAAATACCATCAAGAAATGAAGTGTTGAATAATGGCAGAGTCGTGGAGTGTTTGTAGTAATGGTATTACCTTGTGGAAGTTAAAAATCAAATCGAGTTCACACACCTGAAAGATGATAGATAAAAATCAAAAACCCTGATCAAAATCCGGATGTTCCATTAAGGTAAAAGATCATAAGAAAACGTGGAAGCAAAGATTTGACTCACACTTCCGAAATAGCGGTCGAGAATCTCAACGTAGTGATGAATGATCTCAAGGACCTCTAACTCGTTATCCTCCTGATCAATGCACATACAGAAGTAGAGGCTTGCGTATCTTTTGTAAACAACTTTGTATCCTCTCCATTCAACAAAATTACAGAGCTTGGGACCTCGATTCAGAATCACTCCACTGAGTTCACGTATGACCTACACAATATCATGTTTCCAACTGTAAAGATTAAAAACATAATGCAGATAGAAGAGAGTATTTGTTAAAGCTCGATAAAGTGTGACAATTTACATACCTTAGATCTTTCCTTCTGCGTATAAGGCGAATACCATTTGGTGAGCCTAACTTTTCCTTGACGACTAACTAAAAGCACAAAATGTATCTGCAATATGACCAACATGGATCAAAGATTTCACCTTTGATTGTTCATTATAATCATCTTCACTCAGAGCCAAAGATTCTTAACAATTGGAGAAATCATGCACAAAGAGATGCCTTTTCACCTAAACAAACTGGGGAGGATCGAACATACGAAAGCAAACCCAAGAAGCAAGCATTGCATTATCTCAAAGCATCGTTACCATCAAGCATGACGAAATATTGACTATGTTCACATAAAGGTACCGACTTTGACCAGATCCAACCACAAAAACTAAGACACCAGACGATCGGATCAAAGCTAATTATCGAATTGAAGAGCAGAGTGTATTACCATGATGATTTCGTAATCCGAAGGCGGAACAAATCTGTGACAGCCAAAGAAGAAAGTCCAGAAGCTGAGCCTCTCAAACCGGTCGAGTGCTGGGGGTATAATCGTAAGTTATGTTTAATCAAAGCGGAATGCATTCCGGGTCGGATCTATGCTGGGCGATCCGACTCGTTAAGGTGGTATGTAATCATTTTGTTTCATTAATGATTAATAAATATAAAATAATGAATAGTATCACTTACAAAGTTAACATAGAATTCAACGAGACAACAAGACAATTTGATCATTAATAAAAGATTTTTAGCAGGTACAAAACAAAACAAAAAAAAAGAATTCAACAAGACAAAGTAGGATATAAAGAGCAATTTGCTAATTATTAGAGTTTGAAGTTAATAAGAGAACTTCGACTTTCTCGATCACATTCACAGGTTAATAGTATTGTTAATCATATCGAAAATAATTCTAATTTGGATTTCCTTACAAATGAAATGTTTCATATGATTCACATAATTAATGCGAATATATTCACGTGGATGACCACTAAATTTTCTTATTGCTTCGATTGAATACTGATTGAATATTGATGTTTCGAAATAAATGGTCCATAGAGAACACATATATATGCGAAGACCTAATTTCGAGTTTTATATATAGGTCTGAATGTGAAATTGCTTTTCGTATATATTAATGCTTTTCTTATGCATGCTTTCGAACTGTTTTTTTTTTTAAAGAGTACTGTATGTGTTAAATTGTTTGGCTTGAAATCGTAAATGCAATCATAAGGAAGAATTGCATCCTTTTGCAAAATGTGTTCCTCTTTTTCTTTGTCAAAAGAACTTCAACTAAATATTGGATACATGCTAGGTTTTAGATAAAAATCTTAACTGTATATATATTTTGCAAAAGACATCTACACACTGTTGTGCAAGCCGGAGGTAAAAGTGAGAATGCAAACGCAACCCCATGATCAAAAATATACATAAAATAACAAAAGAGATCAGTTCGGGGGAAAAAGAAGAAGAAATTGACATAAACAACAGACATAAATAACCTCTCGAACTATAACAGATAAGCGATTAATGGACTTATTATATGAAGTTATTAGCCCAATCTCTTTACATAAGCTTGTAGTATATGTTTGGTTGAACGCCATACACTAGATCGAAATTAGAGAAGGCATATTCTCTGCATACAGGCTTTTTTTTCTTCTTCTTTTTTGGGGGGCTCAAGTTACAATGTGTTTTGGAGTTGACATCATAGAAAGTAGGGTTTTTTTGTTCTTCCAAAATATTCTTTACCCTTCTTTGCAAGACAGTGGAAGTTCGAATTCGTGACCAATAAAATTATTATATACTAAATGCCTTGGCTGTACACACACAAATTAGAACATCTTATTACAATAATTTCAGCCTTGATATATGGAACATCAATTGACGAAAATGAAAAAAAAAAATCATTTGCTTCGAATTCTTCGCCTAATATTAACTAGTAGAACATGATATTAGCTATAACAATTAGCCCAAGCTATGTAAGCTATGTCAGAAAATAATGTCTTCAATTTTATAACGCTTACCGAATATATTCATAATAAACAACTAAGAAAAAGAAATTTAAGCTTTCGTTTTCATTGCACACACCAAATTTTGAAGAAAAAATAACCAAAAAGAAACCCTAGCTAGTATTCGCATTTTGCAACCGCTATAGCGAGTAGTTTGAGATCAAACTCAAACGCAACAAAAAAGAGTCACCAAAACGCTAAAACGCGGGTCTAGTAACACCTCCACCTCCACCATCTCCTCCTCCGCCGCCACCTCCGCCGCCCATACCGAAAATATCTCCGCCGGAGAATTGAAAATTGTTCATATTCATTCCAAGATTATAGAAAGCAACTCCTCCGTTTCTACCTCCGAGGTTTGACTCACACATCTGGGCCGCACTCCCCGTAACCTCCGACGACTGAGACGCCTCCGGCTGTGGCTGCTGTACTCCGGTAGTTCTTGGCGGTGGAGTTTCTTCCTCTTCGATCGGTAACCTATCATAAACTGCGTTTGCAAAAGACGCAGCCATCAAGACTACCGGACCCGAAGCAATCAACGAACCAGCCACATTCCCTCCTACAACCTGTCCTTGACCTCCGGCTAGATACACCGTCAATCCTCCTGCTCCCGGTGGCGCAGGCGGCGGAAGCGCAGTCCCGGTTAAAGACAAAATCTCAAATCGACCATGCAATGTAATAACACCGCCACCTGTCGGAGCCGCCGGTTGCCGTATGGTGACGTTAGTGACCGCACCGGTACCGCTTATAACGCAAACTCCGCAACCGCGACGAGTGGCGTAGGTAGAAACAGCTTCGGATATGTCCGAGCCGGAGGTAACTTCGAGAACGTGGGATCTAAGGACGTTAGGACTATCTCTGGTGATAATCGTCGGAGGTTTGGGTTTGTTTTTGGAACCCGCAGGACGGCCACGTGGACGGCGTCCGGAGGAAGAGCCAGAGGCGGTTGCCGAGCTGGTTGCTCCACCGGTGGGAGTGGTTTCAGCCTTTGCTTCATCTGCTTCAGATCTGTTGAGTTCCATGTTATTATGATCAGGTGGGGTTCTGGAATCTTCAGGTCTCTGTAAATGCAGTTCTTGCCCTAGAAGAGGGTGCATGTAACTAGACATTGATAGCAAAAACAAGAAACTGCGGTTGGTTTTTGGATTTTTTTGTTTAAAGAGAGACAAAGACAAAAGTCTTGACAGAAAAACTTAAGTGATGAAGTGGTTTGTCACTGAGAGTGTTTCAGAGACTGAATTTGATTAAACTTACATTAATGTTACGGACAAAACAAGAAGACGACAAGAGAGAACAAAACCCTACTGAATAGTGAGAGAGAGAGAGAGAGAGAGAAGGAGAGGTCTACATATGTGAAAGAGGGTCGGTGAAATTTGTCTGGACCCAGATCCAGATCTTCATGTGAAGTAATGAAATGAAACAAATGAGAGAAAGGAGTAAAGCAAGAGCATCAAAACACTATTAAAACACGGCTCTCTTCTAAAATTATAATATCTACCGAATATATTTGCGTTGAAAAATAATATATGTATATATCAGGAGGGTTGGTGTAGTGGCTTTTCCTCGAGGAAAGCGAAAACAAGATAAAAAACTAAAATCAGATGTTGACGACTGAAGAAGGGATTGATGGATTCTAATTTCAAAGGGAGACAAAAGAAGGAATCTGGGGAAGGAAATTACGGAGATACAGAGAAAGAGATTGCATGTTGATCATTTTCCAAGATAAAGCTGAAGGCAAACAAGAAAGAAAAAAACAAACAAAGAGAAATTAAAGAAAAGATCTTTTGTGACGGTGAAGGCATGGTTTGGTACTATGATGATTATAGATTTTTTACTTTTAACAGATCACAAAAGAAACGCGATGGTAGATTGTTATTTCAAGTTAGGCTGTTTCATTTCGAGGGCAATGTCAATAGCCGACCTAATTAACTTTCTGTTAGTGTTATTGTCGGCAACGACATATATAAGGATTAGTCGTCCTCTTTTATTTCAACTATTACATTTTACAAGATTTGGATCCGAGCTTTTAGATACTTTCGGTTCCAACCAATATGTATAACTCTGAGATATAAATCGGTATGCTTTAACATGATTAAAACCTACTATTTGAAAGTTTTCTTTTGGGAAACAAAGACATTGAGATTCGATGATCCATAATTTCTTCGTATAAGATTTAAATACCAAGACATATAAATTAGTTATAAACTATAATTTGAGACAATGATTCCACATATCTTTCGATTAATTCTTGTTCAACGAAATGAGCTCTCTGCTAACGCTATAACGCTATGATTATTACGTTTTAATGAAGTAGATAAAATCGTAAGAATACATTCTTCACTAAAAAAAAAAAAAAAACACTCTTAATGCATGAACGGACCAACAAAACATGAAAATTATTTGAATCTTTAAGTAATACTAGGGATTTATATAATAAATTTATCTTTTTCACTTTAAATCAATTACATTGCAATTAAAAATATGAATTAGTGTAGTGGTTGGGTAAAGGTATATAAGTTATTCACGTTTTTGGTATGTTTAAGTGTAAACCAAGTCATTAATTTATGTTTTTCTAGTTCTTATAGTTCACGTGCTCGTACATTTCTCATTCCTTCGCTAGATAATTGCATATATTACTAATCTTTCTTTCAAAAAATTTGACAATATCGAATATTTTATGTACAATGTAGTATTACAATTTAACCAACGGTAACAAACACCAACAAAGAAGACAAGAAAAAAACATAACCAACGACTACAGTTATTTGTCCACTCCACCATGGGCCATGGACCACGTATTGTACCTGATCGATCATTGGGAGGTTGACGAAAATTTGGTTCCGTAGAATGTTCGGCAAGTTAAATGTAGTCGCTTGATTCTTATACTTTACAGAGTTCAATTAGCTTCTTGGACATTTTTTCATGAAAAACTATTGGTGGCATGTAAAACAACGTCTATATTTGTAGATACCATAAGCGATTAGTAGGTGTAATAATAATTTAAAAATAGAATAAAAAAGTATATCAAGTTTTTCTTGTTTAACATTATACCAAGATTTTTTAAAAATAGTTAGTTATCATATTTTCGTTCCGTAGAAAAAAAATTGACTGGATTTGTGTTCTGTTGTTGGGATAATTTCAATACAACATAATCAGGTCTACAATGTAATAAATTTACCATGTCCTTTTGCTTCAAAAATACACCATTTTGAATGTATCAAAAGTAGTATAGCTGAAAAACAGTTGTGATAATTTTTGGGTCTTTAACTAGCATCATAAAAGTGTTACATTGTCAAAAACAAATTGTTTTAGAATTATCCGAGGGAAAATTTTTTAGTCTCTCCTAGCAGACCATGCTGATACATAAACTCAGATGGACTGTTTTTTTTTTTTGTAAATTCGTTTGAGTGGTGATGAAGTGATCGGACGAGTAAAACTCAAATAAAAAAATGTTATCTGTCATGAGTAGAAGAAGACAATGGGGATTCACCATTGGTTGTTATTGTGAAAAGAGTGGTGGATATCACATGATGAGCATTGTGCTGTCTTCCTTTTTCTTGATTTAATTAAAACCTTTTAATTTCTCGAGCCACTCAATATCATGGCTGCACTTTATATCTTTCATTTTTTAACGGTTAAGTATTAAAAAAGTTTACATAGGGAATCTGTTTTGTCTTACAAAGGATACTGAAAATTCTTATGCATATGTTAATTTGTCAACAGCAAAAAGAATACCGATTTCGTTTTAATGTTTTTAAGAAAATTGTGAGCAGCGAAACTTAATAACTCGAAAATTTGACATTTTGGACATATCTTTCCATATAAGGTCGTTGAACAGTAGAATGCCCCCCCAAAAAAACAGTATGTCATTTCATTATAAGTTACATAGCCAGACACTCCCAATCTCAACATAGATACACATCGTACAATACCAAATAACAAATTATAAAAATAACATGGTTTACAAATATATATTCATAATTTTAAGATGATTGAAAGTCAACATGATTTTCCGCATGGAGAAATAATTTCAGGCATACCATGATCGATATAGTGAGATACGACATACTCCATTGGTTTAGTACAATAATACTGGCACGTCTTGAAGCAACGCTTGTGATCATGAAACTTAGGCATGCACTTATTCATGTGACAGTGCTTGATACACGAATCTGTATTCACGGAATTGTACTTTAGCGAATGGTTCCTGTCAGACTCTTTTGAAGAGTTTTCCTCGCCATTAAAACACCAAGTTGCACTCATTGACATAACCATCACTATAATGAATATTATCACTTTTTCATTAATTCCTCTTGCACCCATTTTCCCCCCCTGAAAAGTTGATTTCTAGTTTTCAAGAAGTAGGAGATGATTGGGGTTTGCATTGGTGAAGATTTTAAGAGAATTTATATTTTTTTTTTTGTAACTATTTTTATGAATTCTATTTTGGTGTGTGAATAACAAATCACTAAATATAGCTTTTTGTTCTTGTTTTTCTTGAGTTATACAGAGTGAAACAGAGGTGACAATTACTGACATGTTGTTTTTTGTTTTAATATTGACTTGCGTTGATTTATGGATAAGGTTAATTCGTTGTTCTACACTTAAGTCTGTTATACTCTATCTTTCTTAGATCCTAAATTAAGTTGTGTACTTATGTACGACTTGAATCGCCCATTAAGTTCTAATCAACAATGTTAGACAAAATCATATCACCATTTCTTTTTATCCTCTTTAATCAATCTCTAACATCTTTAGGGTCCATTTTTAGAAAGTTCTATATGTACTCGTACATAGACTAATCAAATTTTTTTTATGGATTAATGAGATATATTCCCCTCTAAACATATTATACTAAATATACAAACTCTTATAAATAGCCCATGCTAATAGAAACTTTTAAAAAGTAATACAGTAAAATGTGAATGATCAATGTCATTTGGCTCCATTGATATAAACCTCATAAATACTATCAAATCATTGATCATTCATAAAGAAAAATATGTTAGGAAACTTGGAGAATATGCAACCAAAATAATGAAAATATAATTTAAACAGGTTAAATCATGTGTGATTGGCTTCCTAAAAATTATAGTATATTTCCACAATGGTTGATACAGAAGATTTGGAATTTTTTTTTTCTTCTTTAAAACAAAACTTGTAAATGATAATCTCCATTGACACCGTACGATTTCAAGTCTCAGCATAGATAAAACATTATAAAATTTCACATAGTTTTGACCCAAAAAATAAAATTCACATAGTAAATAAGTATATTATGCCATATGGTTACATCATAATCTTGAAATTATTTTAGATCGACATGATTTTTAATAGTCACGAAAAAAATTAATAATAAATTGTGTGTGTTGGGACAGATAAATATAAAACAATTGCGAGATTGAATACAATAATAGATGCATATTTTTAAGTATATGTGTAAATAATAAAAATGTAAGAAAAAGAAGGAGAAGGTTTTTTTTTTTGAGAATTTCTAAGACACNGAAAATTTTTAAGACCCTTCCCCCCCATTCCCCCAATTTTTTTTTTTTTTTTTTTTTTCTTTCATCTAATAGTTTATTTCTTTTGTAAATTTCAATTTAATTATATAACAATTTTTTTTTTCAAAATATATATTGTTAAATACCCTTAGAGGTTCTTCCCAGACGTGCTCCTAGTTTTCTTTTCAATTATCCAACTTAAAACTTCATTTCAAGAAATAACATAAAACATCTATGGCCAAAATTTATTCGGGTAGACAGCCAACCCCCAACACAAAAATAATCGTGGAAGACAGAAAAACACAATCATAGGGAATGATGACTTAAGCCGCAAGCGACTAAGCCAAAATAGGACCAATGCACGATTTTAAAACATTGCTTAGGACGTACGGAACTTGTGGAGAACAATGCTCTGTCTTCACAAGATCTACCAATAAAGGGAAGAAGCTCGAAACGTGTCTTCTCAGAGACTCTGCTTCTAATGAGCACAAGGCTTCGAGCGACGAGACAAGCAACGAAGTCCTCGCGGTCGCCTCTTCTATCCGATCTGTTTCCATCGGGAGAATCCAATGGATTGGTTTTGTTTGTTGTTGTTGTTGACCTGTGCATTTAAGGTAGATCTTCACGACTTTTGAACATTCAGTGACTAGACGAGACTCGAGGTCGAGTTCTTTGGAGACGTTTGGGTTGCAGGTGACCATGTCTTGGAGGAAATTCATGTAGGATTTGTTAGACTCGTTCTCGAAGTTAAGTAGTTGAGGCTCTGTTAGGTTTTGGACAGAGCATGCTCTCTTGAATTTCCTTCGAAGGACTGTATCGGTGTTTAGCTGCTGAGCGTGAGATGCGATGCACGAGAGAATGTCTGCGAGGATATCCACGTGTGATGCTGACAATGAGTATTGGTTTTTTCTGTATAAGTCACTAACAACCTGAAAACGAAATAGAGGAGTCAAAAATAGAGTTATTGGGTATGTAAAAAGGAGAGAAAATGCGGGGAGAAAGATGGGACCTCGACGATTTGAGACAGGACATCAATGTGTTTCTTTGTTCTGGAGACGACGTAGGACATAATGTGAAGGTTATCATCATCGAGATCATCTTTGTTTACGCTTTGACCAGAAAACGTTTCAACATCTTCGATATCATCCATAGTTCTCAAGACTTTCATGAAACCCGCGAAAGTAAGCGAGGCTGCTTCCTTGAGAGCCAAGAAAATCTCTCTCCATTCATCTTCAGAGGCGCTACGAGCCAACCCATCTGCCAAACGAAGCAAGACAGAGATCCCAGAGCCTGTAGAGCCTTGAACAGGACTCTTTATAAACCCTACAATGATTGACACAACGCTTGAAAGCTGAGATCTCACGGAGCTGAAAAAGTTGACGAGTAGATCAACGAGAAGCTGCAATGCAAATGTTGATGTCTCAGAGTCCCATGTGGTTTCTTCGGTGTCTAGAGAAGCTGAGGATGGCGAATCAACGCTTTCTTCGAAGAGCATATCGGTTTTACTACGTATGTTGTTGAAAACCGGGAGAATGATAGAGCTGAAGATTGCAGTCCAGAAGGGTCTTGTAAAAAGATGACCATGATCCATCAGAATGTTGAAGAGTACTTCAATGCAACGCTTTCGAATTGCTGGTCTCGGATCTGAGGCTTGCTTAGATAAACCTGAACAAATAAAAAAAGGCTAAAATCATTTACTGAAAGTAGAGGATGCAACTCTTAGTAAGTGTGTAGTAGTAAGTGATAAAGCATAGAAGCCAGATTTTAATTCAACCTGAAAGCAGAGGAACCCAATAGGATACTTGTTCATCCAGGTCAGTAAAACTCTGTGTATCAGAAGAATTTTCTTCCTTTAAAGCTAAGATATTACTGTTCTTTAATTTCTCGTTCAAGACAAGTCCTCCTTCTGCAAGCTTCAAAGCGCAGAAACCAAGAAACTCTATGGTGTTGAAACCAATGTCACCTTCAAACTTGCTGTTTGTGAAGGTGATGAGGCACCTAATGCAATCAGCATATACCGTTATCTCTGTCTCGGTTATGCAATGAAAATGATCCCGCACGATTTTCTCTATTGTCTCAAAAGCTAACAGTACAATGTTCTTCCTCTCGTCAATCGCTGCAGTTGTGAAAACCTAAACCAACAAGATCATGATTTGTAAATAGACAAGTAGATTACATTTTCAAATAAGAACAGTCGGAATGAGAAATTTGAATGTTAGTTACCGTGAAAACACTTTTCCAACCAGATTTAACATTACTAACTCGACTGAGAACCATTTGAGAAACACATCGGACTATAAGCTCTCTAATCTCTGCGGAACTGCTTTTCTGCATGACAACGACGAATGGTCGAAGAAATTCATGCTGGAAATGGTAGTTTGCTAGCTCCTCACGCTCCAAGAACTTCATGGAAAGTTGACGAAGCGAGTCCATGACAAATATTGCAACAGAGAGATTCTCTGACAAGCCAACTGATACGAAGAAATCAGAGAGAACGTTCCATATGCGGGACCAAACTAATCTGATCCTGTTCATGTTATAATGCCTGTCACAGTGAAACAAAGATTTTCATAAACCACAGTTCATTTGATCAGAGAGTAGCAAAGACAAATCACAGAATGAGAACTTACGCTGTCTCGACTAGTTTTGTGAGGCTAAAGACACGAGGATCTGCTGGTGACTGAAGTTCTGACATGGAGACTTTGCAGAGCGCTTTAACAAAAGCAACTATAGCTTCACTGTTCAACCTTTGACTATTAGCATATACATGGTTCAACTCAAAGTTGCCAATTTGATCCAGTAGATTCAAATTGGCAATAAAATTCTTGATCTGCTCCGGAGTAACTAATTTGGGAACGCTTTTCACAAGTGAAGTACTATCATAAGAACCTCCCCTGACAACAGCCATCACAGATGGATTCTGAAGAGCTCCACGTTTCTTTAAATGTGGAAAACCTAAAGCCTTCTTTTCATCTACCTCAGCCTTTTTTGTAGGAATGTAACGTGTCTCCGCGGGTGATACTTCTCCCAGGAGTTGCAAATGTTCAATACGTGAAAGGCAAGTTAAAATATGTTCCCAAGATCCTTGTAGATGGTTACCGTCTTCAATGGCTATCGTTATTATCGCCTGCATAAAATGTTACAGGTTGTTAATCCAACCAGTTTCTGATAGAAAACATAAATTAGGCAGGCTTGACAGAGAACAAGTGAATTACCTTTACAGCATCAACATTTTTCTGTTTCATATCTGCAGCACAATGAAGATTAGTGAACTTGGCCATGGAAGTGACAAACGCATCTCTCTGAGTTTGCATTCCCATAACTGCAGTAACGTGCACCGCGTATCGGAATCCTTGTAAGCACAGAGAAGTTGCCAGTCTATCATCACTCTGGTCAAGAGTGACACTAAATGCAGCAAGCATCGGTCCCCATGAGACCTCGAGTATAAACCTCAAGATTGATACATCTGTAACACTATGATAAACTGACCTGCAGACCAAGAACAGAACAAAACATACTGACATTAACACCAAAAGTTATGGTTTCTGAATCTTAGCCAGAAGTTTTACAAAACAAGAAACAGAGAATACGCAGGTATAACAGTTTAGTGCTTACTCTGATTTCCCTGACTTAGCTTGGAACTGTTCCTGGATATCCCTTATAAGAAGCCCATTGGCACCATGCGGTTTCTCATCTGGTTGCATCCAAGAAACCAGATTGAGGATGCCGTCTAAGCCCAATAATTTGTTCAAGCCATTCACCTGTTTACTTTGCGGGGCTAAAGTATCCGAGTTCATCTTGATTTCGTCTTTTACAACACGATCATATAGAGAGCCTAGATACTCCTCAGGTAAGTCCTTGCCATCATCTATTCCCCGATTGTTTCGGACAAAGTCAGCTTTCGTCATCTAAACAAGTACAAGGCATCAGACAAGTTTGACCCATCAGAAACAGAGGTACTGAACTTTTCCATCTTATATCATCTAGAAGGTGCTAGTTAACAGAATCAAAATGACCACACGTTGCAATTCATATGGCATCTTACATTTTCAAGGCAATATTTAATCTACTTGATGAATGTCATAAGGATGGAAGCAATACCTTATCCTTAACCATGTTGTTGTGTGCATCTGTGTTGAGCATTATCACAGAGTATGCCAGAACATAAGCAGTGTCTGCACTTGTGAAAGAGTCAGGGTTGCATTTCCAGTAATGTTCTGCAAATTTTTCCATGATACGGTCGATTTTCTGTGCTTCTCCTGGTAGCCTAAAGCCACGTAGAAAGAACCTTATAGCTTCGACAAAATCCTTGCCTTCGAAATTAAACGAGTCCACATATGCATGCATAACTTTGAGTGGAAGTTCTTCTCTTTCCCCGAGATAATCACCAATCACAGTTCCATTCAGCCCTGCTGTCTTCATCAGAAACGAAGCCACTTCCTCAGGGGAGTTGCCTATTTTCTTGCTGCTTATGAGAAATTCGATACCTTTCGAAGGCTTCCTATTAAACAGAGAGACACCCTTCTGCAAAACCACCAGGATTATTTGTCAGTCAAGCAGAAGCAACCTATACATAATCAAAAAGTTAATGTGTGCTCAAGGACCTGCAGTTCAATTTTGTACGCTCTTCGTTGCTCAAGCATAGAAGCATCATAAGCCTCTGGATTAGTATCTGGCTGTGAATCACAATCAGATATAGTTCCTTCTTCACCAATCTGGCCTGCAGTACTGTCCATAGAAGCATATATCTGTGAGCCCTTAGGCCAAACCGTCTCATTCACTTTCAACTGCTGGTCCATCCAATTTCCCATTGCCTTGACCACGTTAACCAAACACTTCACAGATTCATTCCTGAATGTACTATCCTGTGCTGGAGACAGCGTTGTTGATGAACCGGTCGGTGGTCCTAGCGCAGTTTTCAGAAGACCGTTGACAATCCTGCAATGATCTGATGGAATTATAAGAGCTTTAATACACTTATATTTTACTCTTAACGAGCCATGCAATTTTTTGCAGTTCTAAGACTAATCTAATAATACCTTTCTAGTATGTTTGAGGAATCCACGTCGCAGTCATAGTTCACAAAGATATCGACAATCAACTGCGGATCCAGCGACATTTTCTCCAGCAAGTTGAGAACAGTCATCTTCTGCAGGAAACTTGGCTGGAGAACATTCTCGAGCACGCGGAGGACAATCATCGGAAAGAAAATGCCGATCTCAGCTTTCAAGACTGATCTAAGCTTCGATAGCAAGCTCGTGAAGATAGCGCATTGCAATTGGAATATCGACATGACTGAAACCGCACTGTTCTTCAGTAGTGATAAGCACAAGTATTGCTTAACGGCATTGATGAAGCTGCATTAATTGTAAAAAAAAAGATGAGCCAAAGCATATGCATCATGGTCGTTATGAAAATAACTTGTGAGAGAGGATCCGACACAAAGTCAATTACCTTTCATTAGAGCGCCAAACAGGACCTCCATTGTCGACAATGACCTTAAGCAACTCAAGAGACAAAGTCTTACCCCTCACCATGATCTGATCATCATTGTTCTCCTGCGACGAGAACCTCATAGACAATTTACACAAGTTCTTGAACAGAAGGAAAGCGTCCTGTCTCATCTTGCTCATGTCACCTCCTTCGGAATCAGCTTCTCCGTTCGTCACGTAACCTCGAAACGACGGTGAGTCCGGAGTCATAACCGTCTCGGTCTCCGGGTTTTGAAGTAGAATCTGAATGACATCAGGAGGAGGAAGAGGACTCGCTTGTCCTGCAGCCATCACCTCATTCACAAAGCCTTGACAGAAATAAACAGAGCTACCTTCGTTGACACTCTTGTCCGTGAACGTCAACAGCTCGTTCACGTAAACCGTCTTGACGGAGACGTCGAGCGAGTCCTCCTCGGATCTGGTGAAAATCACGAGCATCATCTGAGCCAACACCGATTTCGCGCAGATCTGCGTCGTCCCGCTTAACCCGCCGAGGTAGATGTTGTAACAAGTCTTGACGACATGTAGCAAGCAGTCTCCACGGATCAAGACGCAAGGAGATCTAACGGCGGCGAGGAGAACTCGGAGAACGGCGAGCTGGATCGGTTCCTCTGCCATAGCACCGACCTTGGAGACGGCATTGACGAGCTTGAAGAGGACGGAGTCTTGTTTGGATGACTGGATCTCGCCTCGGAGGATGGAGAGGGAGAAGAGCTTGAAGGCGCATTCGAGAGCAGGCTCGACGACCTTGGAATAAGCCGTGTCGAGGGAGAAGAGGAAAGGCTGGAGAACGGAGTCAGCGTCCTGCACGGAGAGGCCGGAGACAACGGAGGAAGGATCGTGGAAGTCGTCGGGGAGAGATTCGAGCTTGTCAAGAACGGATTTGCAGGAGGAGACGAGGTACGTGTGCTTACGCCACGCCGCGTTCTTAATGATCTTGTCCAACGACGGACCTATCACCCGGCCACAACGGGTGGCGCCGCCGAGAGTCTGTGACGATGACATCTCCGGAGCTTTTTGATATTATTAGTCCATTTTCGGAATCTCAAAGTTTCAAACGAAGAGAAAGAGAGAGAAGAAGCTTAGATCGTACGTTTCAATTTCGTTAAGTGTTTGCGTTTATATACCTTCTTGATTTGCTGAATCGGTAAAAGGCTTCTTCCTGCTGAAGAGGGAGATAGCGTGGGAGTCACGTACAACAGAAAGGCGCGTGCGATTCTCTTTTGTCTTAATTATTATTACCCACTCGTCTCCCACGTCCCTATGAGCTAATCAAATGTTCCAAATAATATTAATACGATATATGAATGCATATTTATGGTCTCGATTAGTTGACTTTGATGAAACGTAACCATAGTAATCTCGTAACATAATTGCACGTAACAGTAGTAAGTAGTGATTCTGATTTCCTACGAATAATAATTCTGTAAATAGTCTTTTTACTTTCTCTAAAACATGCAATTGGTTAAAATTGGTTTAGTTTGATTCGATTATATATAACGTGTTTGGATGTATTATTAACAGTTGATTTTCGGATTTTGGTTATGACTTATCAATCAATCCATTGCGAACATAAAACTAATCCGACTTGTTTAAGTAAAAGTCAAATGATTATTTTGGTTTCTTACCAAACCATAGGCAATAGAGTATTGTGGGTTTAATCCAAACAAACTTGTGTCCAAATGCCAAATACAAAGACTTTTCCCCCCTCTTTACATTGAAATATATTGATAGACACTAATCGTCTTTGCAATATTCTCACTTTTTTTTTATATAATACAATATGAAATTGTAAGGACATCAAATATCTCATCCCAATACCTCATCGTTTCTACACATGTACGTATGGTAGTATATTGCCATGTTGGTTGCATTAATTCATAAATGGACGTTTTCAAAGCAAGCATTTGTATTTGATTGGATCAACCTAATGCTGATGGAAGGAAGATGTAACGTTTTAACTTGTATCGATCATCCTTATCAGTCAAATCAATTCATTAATTGTGATGAATTAATGAATTGAGTTGGCGAAAGAGAGAATTCAAAGCACGCATTTGTGTTTGACTTGATCAACCAAATGCTGATGGAAGGAAGATGTTATTGTGATATCTCTATTAGCTAGTGTTTAGATTATAATGAGCCTGTAAAGTGTGTACAATGATGAACTAATCTCTCTTTTCTTGACAAAACTTTCGACTTTTGCAGCGTAACAAAGAAACCAGTTAAAGAGCAGCTCCAAGATGTTACTTCATTCATGTTTTGATCATTTCATCTACCTGACAAGTAATTTTGCTTGAAAGATAAATTCAATGCTGGTGATTACTATGTTTCCAAATATTCTTGAGAGCAAACTAATAATTTTTTCTTTTACTTTTGGAAACTAATAGAATAATTAAAAAAAGCTTTGATGAATTGACTAATTTGGTATGTATGTGAATAATGAAGAGATTTCCTCGCTCTAGTTATCCGTAGGCCTCACCATTAAAGAAAACACGCATCTTCCTGGGTGGGTCATGATTGGTTGCTTCGATATTTCCGGGAGACATCAGTGTTCGATTGTGTATCCCACACCTGCACGAAGATGAACATCTATACATTAGTTTGTTTCCTAGAAAAGTTCAGTTTCTTGTATTATCGAAATCGCTACTCACTTTAAGCTCCCCCCCTGAGCCTCCAATAGCGAGTAAAAAGGGACAGTCCGCAGAGAATGAGACCGAGAAAACTTTTCCCTGTTTTGATGACAAAGTGTTAAATGGTGAACAAAGAAACCAGAAAGAAACAGGTGTCATGGAACCAAAAAAATACTAATCCATGGCTCTTACAGCGTTTGGATTGTGTGTAGCAACCCATGATGGTTGATTGTTTGAAATATCCCAAAGTTCCACACTTTCATCCCAAGATCCCGTAGCTAAAAGCTGCACAGCAAGGAGAATGACTTAAATGCTAAACACACAACAACTATGGAAATGGTAGGACACAAGAGAAAGAGGGAGAGTGAGAGAGAGATATATACATTGGGCGCATCTGTGTTGTATGATATGGAGGAGACTACATTATCATGAGCATGGAGAGTGAAACTTGGTGATAAATCAGGAGCACGTATATCAAAACCCTTCACAGCTCCATCTTGGAGACTCACCTAAGATGGACGAACAAAAGAAAATGATTTAGACAAGGAATGAATACTCAAATGTCGATTAGACGAGCAAAGGTAAGTGTACCGCACCACAAAGGAGTGTTCGCTATGAGGATCCCACGCCAAGCTTTCGACTCTGGCCTTTGTATACCACTTCAAACCCGAGTGTGAAGGGTCCCTTCCATCTCTCTGCAACAGCATATATAGATATTAAAAGACTCAATCATAATGGCAAATTATGTAAAGACTCAACACATGAATGAATTAAACAATGGAACATAATAGTCACCATGACTACAGTGCGGTCACGTGAGCCACTGAGGAGTACTTGTGGAGCATAATGGTTCCACGCCACCGCTTGTACCTGTTAACACAATAAACCATGAGCATGCCACTGACTACGGAAGAGCATGGAAACAATTTCACTGTCACACCTTCTCTTTGTGATGCTCCATAGTGAGCTTGCATTGTGCCGTAGCCACATCCCAAACCTTAACTTTTTTGTCGGCACCGGCACTAGCAACTATATTCCTGTTGTCCCAGTTAAGTCAAATGAGAGTCACACACACGTCTAAAAGAGCAATCATGGAAACAGAGAGCTTAAACATACCTAAACTCCTTGTTCCAAGCAAGATCAATCACTGAACTAGCATGGCAATCTGATGTCTAGAGAGTGAGAAAGATAACTAAGTTAATGGATACATTTGAAATATAGAAGAGCTAAAACTTTATAAGTTGACGGTCACAACCTGCCCGGCTATTCGTCCTAGTTGTACACAAGGTAGCACCTCACCTTCCTGAAGCATTAAAAACCATCATCTCAGAATGTATAAAACAAATTTAAACAGCAAAATACAGTTTACATTTACATACAACATCAAGATCCCATATCTCTATCGGCGGTGATTTCATTGACCCGATAGCTACAAAGTTCCCTGCCAACACAAAAGAAACACTTGAGAGAGGTGATAATTTCATACATATAGCAAAATGGCACTTGGATACACTTAACCTCTGTCCCCTCCTTTGAGTGGACAATCAAGCCATGCTGTACACAATGGAGGATTAGGTAGTATTATCTCTTGACGAAGATACATGTTTTGAGTGCCATTCCCGTTTTCCTCGTAAACATAAACCTTGAGATAGTTGAGTTTATCTTTAGTCGTAGCGCAGATGATCAGTGAATCGGTTGGCCTAACTGTCATATTATCGATATCCTCTGAGTCATAGTTATTATCCTTGAGGATTTAACCACATTTCAAACATCAGTATTGGTTTTCAAAAGTAAAAGAAAAACATAATGGTATATATGGCTTACATCAGTATTATTCTTCATATATGGATCCATCTCGTTGCTTGGATAATAAAGGTCTCCGTGGCCAGAGCTAAACACTTCAATTTCTGAATCCAACACAACAATGAAGGAAATCGTGTATTAGCATCAATGAAAAATGGATTTATGAAAATCTATAGGAAACGACATATATACCATCATCCTCTTCATCATAGTTATCCATGTCGAGTTCTTTCATGAACTTGACTACCTCATCAGGCTCAGTTGAAGAAGAGGCAGAAGCACCGTTGCTTTTGGAACATGAATTTCCAAAAGATTTTGCTACAGCCTTGGCATGAGCAACTTCTGCATCCTCCATCTCTTCTCCTTCTTCTTCATCCGTATCACTCAAGGTACTGTACATGTAATGATCAATGGGTAATTTTCTACTAAAAAGAGAAATAAACAGGAACCGAATAAGAACTTTACCTTTTCTTGAGAGTGCCATTCTCGATGAGCTCTTTGATTTTCTCCTTAGAAGGAGGTTCAGCAGCATCGAGCATAGCTTTTGATGCCCCTTTCGGTATCCATGAAACTGCACCAACCACTCTACAAAATCAATTAAGAAAAACAGCAATGAAGTTTACCTTATAAATTCTGCTCAACTAGTTACCAAAACCCATCTCTGAATTCGAATTAAACAGAGAACGCCAAAAAGTTTACAGTCCATTACCTAAGCCTCATGTTACGAAAAGGTTTCCACTTTGAGATCGACACAGAAGTTTTAGAGTTTATGAAAGGAAACCACACGGAGGAGAACTAAAGAACCTCTCCCTGCGGCCGGAAAGAGACCGATTAAAAAAAGCAATGTCCCTAACTTACCAAATCTGTTATGGAAAGAAACAGAATTTCCAAAAAAAAAAAGACAAATTTGATTAAATCGTACCGAACCAACTAAACCGTACCAGCCACACAAAAAAAAAAACAAATCAAATGAAACCAAAAGGGACAATGAGGACAGAAACAGGACAGAGTCCACACATGTGTGTCATCGTTAAAATACATCGTGAAGAAGAAGGAATCTGCTGATTTCATTTAAGAAAGATTCTGAGATCTCTCATCCCACACACACGTACGTACATACACTTTTTTGGCTGAACATCAGCGAGCCACAGAAATGGAGAGCGACTCTGAGATGGTTCCGTTCCCTCTGTTGCCGATCCCGATAGAATCAAACTACAGGGCTTGCACCATTCCTTACCGATTCCCTTCTGATAACCCCAGGAAGGCTACTCCCACTGAGATCTCTTGGATCGACCTCTTCGCCAACTCCATCCCTTCTTTCAGGTTTCCATCTCTCTCTTCCTTTGGTTAGGCTATTGGAGTTGTTTTTGCTCATGGGTCAGGTCAAAGCTTTGATCTTTGTGTTCAAAGACCTATATGAATTGCCCAAAATTGTAGATTTTTAGATGATTCACGTATTGACTGTTGTGTGTTGAATCTGTGATTCATTCATATAGACTCTTTCCCGGCTTTGGCTTGGTGTGTTTGTTAATGCAAGTTTATAGGAGACGAGAGAATTCCTGATCTAACGAACAAAAAAACATAACCTTTCAGTGTTGTTAAAGCTGCTTCCTTTTGTTGTAGGAATCGTGCAGAGAGCGATACAACCGTTCCAGATGCTCCTGTTAGAGCTGAAAAATTTGCGCAAAGGTACTTTTTTTGGTGTCTTTTATGGTTTTCTTTGCATGTCTTTTTCATAGTTTCAGAAGGATTCTTTGATTTATCTGCTGCAAAGAGGTGCTGTTTTAGCCAAAAGCATTGATTTTTCGTTGAATCATCTCGGTTGCAACCTGTTAGGTATGCGGAGATTCTTGAGGATGTGAAGAAGGATCCGGAGAGCCATGGTGGACCACCAGATTGCATTGTAAGTTAAAAGCGCGTTCCTTGGCACACCTGTATTGCTTGTAGCGGAGCTTTGTTGTTCATGGATGTTAGTTTTGGTGTTTTTAATTTTTGCAGCTTCTCTGTAGAATCCGTGAGCTAATACTCAGAGAATTGGGATTTAGAGACATATTCAAGAAAGTAAAGGTGTGATTTCCTTGGCTATGGCTTTTTTCGAAAAGCGTAATTTCTCTGGACTCTTTTCTGATCCAGGGAGTTCATGGTGAATTTGATAGGATGAGGAGAATGCTAAGGCTATATCACTCTTTCCTGAAGTTGTCCGTCTAAGTGATGCTATTGAAGATGAAGGAAAGCGCATAGAAAATCTGGTAAGAGGGATTTTCGCTGGAAACATCTTTGATCTGGGTTCTGCACAGGTATATGATCTCTTTCTTTTCATACTCTGTCGCTTCCATCAACTCTATTTTGTTTGAGTATATTAATTAATGGACCTTGTTTTTATTTTTCACATCATGAAGCTTGCTGAGGTATTCTCAAATGACGGGATGTCATTCTTGGCTAGCTGTCAAAACTTGGTTCCACGGCCATGGGTCATTGATGACTTGGAAAACTTTCAAGCTAGATGGTTGAAGAAGCCTTGGAAGAAGGTCAGTCATTTAACTTAACTCTGTTTTTTTCTGCTTAACCTTATGCTTTATACTTGGATAAACAAACTGATTTGTTTATTCTTTCTCTTTTTCATGACAGGCAGTGATATTTGTCGATAATTCTGGTGCAGACATAATTTTGGGTATCTTACCGTTTGCTAGAGAAATGCTACGTCGAGGAATGCAGGTGCTTCTATGTGATATAACCATCCCGAATTTTTATTTTCTTGCGCTGTTACGGACATTAGTGTTCTCTGGATTTGACCTTCTGGTTGTGAGAAGTTATTAATCAACTTTTTTTCCAAGGTTGTTCTGGCTGCTAATGAGCTTCCATCTATCAACGATGTCACTTATACCGAGCTTGCAGAGATCTTGTCAAAGGTGCTAAATGGAGTATTTCTATGTATTATCATCCATTACAGATTAAAGACACTCGACCCTGACTGAGTCTTTATTTTGACAGCTTAAGGATGAAAATGGACAGTTGATGGGTGTTGATATCTCGAATCTTCTGATTGCAAATTCAGGGAATGACTTACCGGTATGATATTCTAAAGCTCTCATAAGAAGGATGGATTTCCAACATTTCCTATTCCTGTTTATTGACTGGCTTTATCCCTTTCCATTATTGCTGCAGGTTATTGATCTTGCAAGAGTATCACAGGAGGTCGCCTACCTTTCAACCGATGCAGACTTGGTCATCTTAGAAGGCATGGTAAGACCTATAAATCCCTTCATAGTGAACATATCTGTTGTCTACTCTTAGGTTTCAACTTTCAGGAAACTGACATCTTTATTGTTCTGAACCAGGGACGTGGAATAGAGACAAACCTTTATGCTCAGTTCAAGTGCGATTCTCTCAAGATTGGAATGGTAATAAACAGTGTTACATCCTTCTCTTGTTTTAGGGAAGAAGGCTTCTGGGTTTCTTGATTCTTTCCTCATTTCTCTGGTCTATTCCTTTGTTATGCAGGTGAAGCATCCAGAAGTAGCCCAGTTCCTCGGAGGACGGCTTTATGACTGCGTCATCAAATACAATGAAGTTCAGAGTTGATTGTATTTCACAACCCACATTTTTAACTGAACCAGCCAAACAGTTTATTATATTAAAAACTGTTAGGCTTTGTAAGTTATAGTTTCAAATCCTTTACTCTCTCTGCACTCAGATGTAAGAATCGAAAACTATTTCGGCATTCTTTATTAGAACACGCAAAAGCACCAATCTTTCTGATTGGTCCTTATGGTATTTGAAAGTTTCATATATGAGAACATGATCTTATTAAGAGGTCATGCTTTTAAGTTTCTTGAATTCGAGGCATTTAGAGGACTCCCAGCAAGAGAGAGCGACGAGAACTTTAACCATATTATTTTAAAATCTCAAATTCATCAATACAATATGATGTGCTTTAAACGGGTAAAATAGAAAATGCATTGAAAGTAAAGAAAAAAACTTATGACGCAGCAGCAGATGGATATATCTCTCAGTTGGTCTTGGTAGGATATGAAGCCATCTTGTTGATTCCACAGATTCCCTCTGGTTTACCGGTGTTTCTCTTCATCCTAATAAACCCTTTCTCTCCCCATCTTGGTCCCCATGAGTTCTTGACAATCACATAGTCTGATCCTTTTGATGAACCATACCCAACTGCAGCTACACCGTGGTCTAGGTCTGTTCCACATCGTCCATTAAACACTCCCTGTACACATTCACCAGTTTCTTGAGAAGAATGCAAGATTGGGTACATAGAACACCATATTCAGATATCAGAAATATTTGTTAAATACCCCTTTGTAGAATTGGAAGTCTCTTCCTGAAGCTTCAATAGCCACACTAACAGGCTGGTGAGCTAAAGCCTTCACCAGGCTTTGGTCATCGTTTTCTGGGACATCTTCGTAGCCACTGATTGTCACACGTTCTACATCCTCCTGTACAAGATTCATGAATGATCAGTGTTTATAAGCTGCATCATAATTTGTTCAGAATTCATGTTTGTGTCTAGTGTTTGTTACTTTCTGCTCTTGGCAAATTCCTTCCTCCATGAGATAAGGGTAATCGTCTTCTTTGTGGAGACCACCTGTCGATATTATGTACTGGAATGCGTAGTCCATGAGACCTCCATTGCAACCACTGTTGAAAGTTGTGTCACAGTCTATGAGCTCTTGCTCTGAAAGCGAACTCAGGTTCCCTGTTGTGATCTGGTGGATCCCCTCAACAGCTGCAACTGTCGAAAACGCCCAACAACTACCTGTAATGACAGAAACAAGATTGTTTTTAAGAGGCCCATTCCAATCTCTTGTTCTATATACTTAAGAACAAGAAAAATGAAAGAGAGAAACGTTACCACATGAACCCTGGTTCTTGACGGGAGTCACAGCGCCTTTCTTCCTCCAGTCGACTGATTTAGGCAAGTCGGTGACGTCTTTGTACCTGAAGTTTGCAGATGGCTGTCTCTTTCTAGAGAACTGCGGCTTTGCAAGTCCGAGATACTTCCCCTTGAACTCTTCATGGGTCAAATCCGCAAACTCGTTCAAACCGAGCCAGTAACTGCTGATCTCATTGTTCCTCTGGTCTATATGCATCAGGTTCTCTCTGAAAACCTCAAACCTGTGCACCTTCTCCTCAACGCTTTGGTAAGCCTTGCTATGTTCTGACATCCATGACTCAAAGAGCTCTAGAAGATTATCAGTGGATGTCAAATGCTCCGGTGTGTATCCAATGATGGAGAAATCACGGGCAAGAGCAGAACAGATGAGGGCAGATGCTGAAATGGCGACCAAAAGAGAGAATTTGGTAAGTGATGGTGAAGAGAAAGCCATTGTTCACTGAGAGAAGAGGAAGAGATGGTGTGAAAGAGAGTAGAGGAATAGGCTTTATATACAAGTGGGAGAGAATACAAAGTCTCTCAAAGTATTGGCTTTGAAGCAAAGACAAAGGGATTATTTTAAAAAACCAAGTACGCCGGTCTCTGAGTCTTCACGGTTGGATCTTTTATTTGTTTTGCCTTTTGCGCTAAGCGTGCAATTTTCAACAAAATAGTTTCACTTACGGACAGTTAAAAGTCTAAAAGATCTGGAGGGAGTATTTATCAAATGAAGTTACATAGAGTCTTAAAGAGCTTAAAATATCTGACATTTATATTACTCTTTGATAGTTTTTGGTTCCGTACAAAATAAGAATAGAAGGTATCACACGACCAGATAAAAATGAATAGAGGTACGAATGTGAATTTACCCTATAGGCTACACGAAATACAAAATCGCAATTGTTAAAAGGCTTTATCTCTGTGCTAGAATAATGGCGAACTTTTTTTGGCAGCTCAAGTATAAAGAGATCTTTCTTTACTATCGTAGCTTCCCAGCGGAATGCAAATATACTGAAACAGAGACGACCCTGCAAAGTGCAAACACAGTAAACAATCAGCTCTTATGTCCATAACCGTTAGGCTCTTTTGAAGTGAAAAGATGAGATGGATTGCATTGGCAGAGGCAAATGCAGTTAACTTACGTTGAACCCAGGAAGAAGGCTAGGGAAAGATGAAAATTGAATAGGAATACAGAGACAACCGCGGTGAGAAGCATCGCCACTGATGTCGAATAAACCTACATACAGATTGATAAAGTTAAACCCCGTGTACAAAAGTGATTACTTAGCTGAATCTGCTGGCGAGTGAATATCCATTTGCAAATGTATTACCTTTACAATATTGTCTGCATATTTCATCACCATCGACACAGCAATGCCACTGCAAAACAAACAATAGAATAGTGTTTTAATGTGTTAACTTCACTAACTTACGTGAGAGTCTGGCCTCAAAAGTAGCTTTTACCTGAGAGCGTGGTTAAGAATCATGAGTACTGTGATGAATGAGTAACCATGGAAGAATCCCCTGAAAATGAAAAACCGGCTCATTCAGTTCCAGAGCAGATGCGACTTAAGGGGATAATAATTTAGCCAGCAGAAAATAATGAACTCTCTGACACTAATAATGGGTTTTAGGCTTACTTATTAGCAACCGCATCGAAATCTTGGATCACTATAGCAACAGCATTGAAAGCCATCCCAAAGACATATAGCCAGAAGTTCTGTACATTTATATTCCTAGAAGGCCGCTTTTTTATAATAGCCTGCCAGTATGGAAAGCAAAACCCTTATAAGCTTCAAAAATCTAAGTCATCAATGGACCGACATATTCTACTGTTTTAAACAACAAAGTAAATCAGTGCTACACAAATAAAAGGAAGAAAACCAGGGCTAGCTTTGAGTACTTTAAGTGAAAATCAGGGCTAACAAGCTCACCTCTGTGTACACTCCGGCGAAACCGCTTAAGAGAGCCATAACCTAAAAACAACGACAAACAATCATATGAATTGGTGTGGACATGGAAGAAGCTTCACAACTCTTAGTATGTATTAGCATGCTATGGTGGGAATAACAGCTTACAATTGCCATAATCCAGCCAGGAAGAGATGTCTGAAGTACACGATCAGAGCTGCAAAAGCAATATTCTATATGATACTATGTATACAAAAGTCAGTAGAGACTAAACATGCATCATAAGAAAGAATCAATCACACCCATATTGATAGCAGTCAATAAAATCAAAGCGTCAAGAGCCAAATTTACTTTGAATTCAACTGAGCAGTGGTGCATCCACAACACAATAGAATGAATCCCGCCCACTGAATCTCGCTCAATCTGTTAGAGAAGAAAGTAAGCAAACTGAATAAACAGAGCCTGTTCACACTTGAAATCAAGAAGTTTGTATTCTGAACAAGAAAAGAAAAGGTTGAGGGAATATATCATAGAAACTTGGACGCTATGAAATCCATTTAGATGAATAAAAAACCTACTTTTTCTTCAGTATAATTCTGTACAAGACACCAGTACTTATGATGTTGAGGTTCTTCAATATCTGATAGCCTGGGGCGTCTACGTATGCAAAAATATAGTACTGCCACATAAAAGGTGACACCACAAGTAGTTAGAAACTGAATAACATCGAAATTAGATGTTACAAACATAACGATCTATGCCAAAATAAGTCAGGAAAGCCAACCTGTAACAGATTCTTGAAAAGATACAAAGCTGCAGGAATGGGAAAGACTTTAACTTCGTCATATGTCGTGCTTAACCTGATTCAGAGACAGGAAATGGGTATCAGTAAGGCAAAATGTCAATGAGCAATCAATGGTTATATTCAAAGAAATGAATGGTCAGTTCTCTACGGTCCCCACAGACAGATAATATGAGGTTCTAGGCAACCAAAGCCTTTTATAAAAGGACAGACATAGAAACTCTGAACTTAAAGGAAACTAACCTGAACATAATGCTAGTGGCAAACCCATAAGTATAAATCGAGTAGCAGAAGAATACGTTTTACCTATTGTCGTCAGTAACACCTTCGTTTTTCCATATCCTTGTCAATGCAAGAAGAGATAACGCACATTTCAGAGTCTCAACCTGATGTCCAAAGATCAAACAAGCTCACTATATATTAGCTTGATTACAAGTCTTGATTTCAGAGAAAATGAGAAATTACAATCACTTGTAACATACACTGCATAACTCAAGTTGAAGAATAAGGCGATAATTAAAAAAACTGACCAAGAAGTTGGCGGTTGTAACACTATACTCATACTTGCCAGCTCGCTTCGACCATACAATGAGTATGGCTTGGGAACTCGTGAGAATAGTCAGTGCACATGTTACTACACCTCTGCCACAACACAATACACTTAACCACCCAATAAAAAAAAAAGAGAAACTTTTCGTGGTTTTATCCAAAATAATTAGAGAAATTGAAGAACTTTACTTTCGTTTCCAGCTTGTCCGTTCAGTGGATCCACCACCCAGAGTAGCTAGAGCTATATTACTCGAAGCAACTGCCAAATTGAAGCACCAATGAGCATCAGAGAATACCCAAGAGAATTGGAGATTGAGAACACAAAATCTCACCGGGATGAGGTTTTCCCTTCAAACTCTCGATATCAGAAGCCACCTCATGATCATCCTGAAGCTCAGTATTGAATTGAGCATTAAACGAGAGTCCAAATCCAAATTTGAAAGCAAATTAAAGAAGATGAAGATCGAGTAAAAGCAACGAACCTCATCTTTTATTTTCCGGTACTCCATTGTTGTTCAAAGCTCTCAGATCTCTCTGATCTCTGCTCCGAACATATACTCACACTCCAGCTTTAAAAAAAAATATATGGAAAAAAATTCGGAAAATTTAATGTAACATAATAAAAAGATATAAAACTCTGTTGTTATTGGTGGGCTTCAATATATTTGGGCTTTAGTCCAGTACATGATGGGCTCTCTTTGGACTAACATGGACAGATTCTGCAATATTTTCCGATTAAAAAAACAAAAAGTTAGAATTAAAATGAGTGAGAGTCACACAAGTAAGCAAATCCAGTTGCAAACACTTTTCTGTAGAATGGAACTAATTAAAAGTTGTATTTGCGATTCAACTACGCTACCTACAAACGATGTAATCTAGAATTCTATATTCACAAAGATTCTCACACAAAACCAGTCGCTGGTATTACCTATTTTGCTGGAGTATTCATTCATATATAAGTATAACTACCGAAATCAACAATAAAATACTTTTCAAATTAAAAACAAACAAAATATGCATGTAATTGGCTGGGCATAAAAAAAGTGATGGGCCCTACACACACAGAAAATAAAAAAAGAGCGGAATAAAAACCCAGCCTGTGTTAGAGCTGTGATCACTACTTCCCACCACTAATCTCTCTCTCTCTCTTTCTCTCTTTACTCCAAACTTTTCATTTCTTCTTTCATCTCAAACTCTCTCTCTCTTGTCTCTACAGAAGAACAGCAATGAGCTCGATGATGGAAACTCTCCAGATTCGCAAACCCACTTCCCTCCCCGTTTCTCAACGTCCTACCCCTTCTTCCTCCTCCTCTGCCGCTGCCGACGGAGATGAGCCTGGTGTCATCCGCCGTCGTCTCTCCTCCCTCTCGCTCAACCTCTCAAACCAACCAGCAGCGATCGCAGCTCGTTTCCCGAGATCCAAATCAGTTTCGGCCATGGGAGAGCAAGCAGGGAGCTCCGTGAAAGAATGGTGGCAATGGGGTTGGTCATGGATCCTCTCCAGGAAACCTATATTCATAAGAGATCTCGAGCTCAACAAAGACGAAGCTAAATCCATCGGTTCACAGAACAGAGGAAGCATAATGCACGTCTTCGTCAAGCTTCGATCTCAGATCCGCACTCTCATGGGTTCTTCTTCCGACACGCTTCCTCTTTCCTGCAAGCACAAGCGTCAACGATGATGATCATGATTGGTTCCCTTTGATCTTCGAAATCGGACGCTTGAGATTTGTCTCTAAGAATATATTCGTTTCCTTTACGTGCATCGTAATCAAATCATAAGGGATGTTTTTTTGAAAGAAACAAAAAAAATCGAGATGATGTTATTCTGTTGCTATAATTAAATTTGCCTAGATTTTTTAATCAATTTTATTTATTTGATATGGTTTACATGTTGTGCAGTTGTATTTTTTGTATTTTATAACCATGCAATTAATATCATATAGAAAAGCCCGTTATATCTCTTGTTTTACTTATTTTTTTACGCGCCATTTTTTTATACGACGCAAGTAAATTTTAAAAGAACCTAAAACAAATCCCGAGGATACATGACCGACACAAGTAAAATAGACGTGCTAAATTGTTTCCAAGTAGAAGATACAATAATATATACTTTACCATTTTGTGAAAATGTGAATGTAAAAAACATAGTACTAACGAAACTTCGGTTGCATGGTGCTGTGTGACTGAGATACGTGTGGACTAAATGGCCGACATTACATTTGTCGGTGGGAGCAATATCGTCGGTGACGAATTGTTTATTTATTGTTGTGAGTTATATGACTATGATCAAAACTTATTTTTAAAATTCCAGGGTGGACTAGGTTAAATTATTTAACAAGTTTCATGTTTCGGTTTTGAGATCGATTATGGTCATGCCTTATTGCGATGTTTTGCTATAATCTGATTGAGTAACAATCATCGCTTTCAAATTTGGTTTAGACTGGGTTAGGTAAAGAATGTATTATGATTGAGAAAATGACACCAAAACTAAATTTATAGTATAATAACTTTTGTTAAAGCTTGCGGCGTTGCAAAGCATGTGAATATGAGTTGCCAGAAAATATAGTTATACATGTATAGTGTAATATATATAATGGTTTTGGTATGATGTTCCAAATTACAGATTGGTGCCAATGTATGATTTGTTTCGAACAGCCTTGAGTTTTGGTTTTATTTGAGATTATGAAGACAGATACATAGAAAAGCACTTTGATTACATGATTGAGACTTGCTAGCTCATCAATGTCATTATCTTCCTCTTCAAAGGCCATTGGTATTTCCGTATATATATAAATTTAAATCCACTTGTTTACTGTTTAGTCTGAGATGGATGAAAGGTCGCCGTCGTCTAGAAAGCAAGAAGAGATTTTCAAAGTAAAAATGCTTAGAAATCACACAACATACAGACAATTTTGGTTTTACAAATACAAGATTGAACAAGGTTGAACCATTTGAAGATGAACAAAGGTCACTAACTTCAACAATGGCCATAACAAACAAACAAACATACAAACAACCACAAAGAGGTAAAGAAAAAACCTCCAACGTTACTTGACGATTAGTCACACTGTCGTTAAACATTAGCTCGATCTTCCACAGCGATGAATTCGATTTGGTCTTTCTCCTTCTCCTTATATGTGGTGAGCATTGAGACTGTTGATCCCATAAATAAGAACATTTTCTGCAGTCACAAACAGGTTAAACACCGGGAAAAACATGCTCTACGCGTCTCTCATGCTAATGTTCAAACTATTTCTCATCGTTCTTCTCCCAACACCAGCATTTCCCTTTTGCATCATCTCCACAAACTCACCATAATCAATCTTTCCGTCCTGTAACATAAAAAGAAATCCGTAAACTTTTTATCACCTGACGCATCGACATTAGTCTTAGCGAGAACTGTTGAACAGAATCATCATAATAAGCTTACATTGTTTTGATCAACTTCTTTGATGATGTCTTCAAGGAAAACATCGGTCATGCTATGTTCAACACACGCTTGTTGCAGCTCGTCGATTGTTATGTAACCGCTTCCGTCTTTGTCAAAGTACTGAAACGCAGCTACAAGATGTTCTTCCCTCTCCAGTTTGTTGAGATGGATCGTCGCTGCAATGAACTCACTGTAATCTATTGTCCCACTGTTGTCCACATCAGCCTGTCAATACAAGAGCTCAGCGTAAGAATTACACAACAATGCTTCATTGTCGGTGTATGTAGCCAAATAAGATTAGATTTTACCGCTTCCATTAGATCATGGATCTCTGTGTCTTTCAAAGTCGATCCATATTTCCTCAGCCCAGCTTTGAGTTCATCAAAGGTGATTGCACCGCTGTTGTCAGTATCCATTGCTTGAAACATTTCTCTTAAACCAGCAATCTCTTCTTCCGAGAGGCTCTCAGCTATAACCTAATGACCCCCAAAACAAAGAACAAAACAAAACATTTCAAGAGAAGTGATGCAGAGACCATAGAAGATATAAGGGATTATGCACAAACACACTCACCTTCAAAGCCATCTTCTTTAGTTTATTCATTGCAGAGAACTGCTTGAGACGAGACAGAACAGCTGGATCAAGTGCTCTATCTGGTGCAACACCGTTCTCACAGATCCATGGATGACCTGGAAACAAAAAGAGAGAGAGACAAGACATAGCTATAAGTCTAACGCTCGTGTGGTTTGTTGCTAAAAGTAAGCATTTTTATGTGAATACATACGCAAGACTTCATGAGCGGTCAAGCGTTCTGCAGGCTTGGAGGATAACATTCTGCGGATTAAGTCCTTAGCACTGTCGGATATCACAGGCCACGGGTCTGACTCAAAGTCGATATATCCCTTCAACACAGCATCAAATATTCCTTGCTGGGTTTCTGGTACCCAAAAAAGACAACACAAAACACAGTTCAGGTGACTGAGACTCTCTAAAGGACTAAGAAACGGTATTAACGTGGCAAAAGCCAAACACAATTACCTGCCCAAAAAGGCGGGACTCCGCTTAGCAATATATACAGAATAACACCAGCAGTCCACACGTCAGCTTCAGGCCCATAACGTTTGAGCAAAACCTCAGGAGCAACATAATAAGGACTCCCGACAACATCAGTGAATATCTGACCTGAAAGTCACAGGAAGATCAAAACTAAGAGAATTAGTTTCATAAGATCCTTTAACCATTAGCTCACAGCATTAAGTAAGCTTAAGAACATGTTACCTGGTTTGAAAAATACAGATAGCCCAAAATCAATAGCCTTGAGGGAGAAATCATCATCCTTATTAACCAACAAGAAATTCTCAGGCTTCAAGTCTCTATGCATAACACCGAGCGAATGGCACGCTTCAACAACCCCGACAATGATCTTAGTCAGCTCAGCGGCTTTCCTCTCGCTGTAATGCCCTCTCTGAATAATCCTATCAAACAGTTCACCTCCAGCACAAAGCTCCATCACAATGTGGACATACAGAGAATCCTCATAAGCTCCTTTTATGGTGACGATGTTACCGTGACCAGCTAAATGGTGCATAATCTGAATCTCCCTTCGAACATCCTCAACATCTTCCTTAGAGATCAACTTCCTCTTGGATATCGACTTACAAGCGTAGTCAATCCCCGTGGCAATTTCTGTACAGAGATAAGTTGTACCGAACTGGCCTTGTCCTAGCTTACGGCTCAGCGTGTAGAAATCACGAATGTTTGGTGTCTTATGACCAAGAACATAGTAAGCTTGATTGTCTATGTTACGCCTCATGATTGGTTGGCTTAAAGGTATACCAAGAGCTGGATTTTTGGTGTTGTTGGGAGCTTCTTTGGAGAATTCTTGAGCAATGATCTCTGAAGCGTTGTTGCTGGTCGGAGATTGGTCGGGGTTAGAGCGATCTGAAGAAACGTTGGTAGAGGTTTTGGAGTTATCTTCAGGCTTACTGTGATTGCCTTCGTAGATTTTGTCCTTGAAAGATCCACGGCATGAATTGCCCATGAAACAATGGAAAAATATCAAATCCTAGTGTAAAGACAGCAACTTTCACTCTCTGTTCTTCATCCAACGAACTGTTCATAGATATTTTGAAAACTTTCTGTTAAAGAGAAAACAAGTCAAACCACCTAAAATCAGACCAAATCTCAGAAACTAAAAAAGAGAAAGTAACCAACTTTAACAATCACAAGAAGAAAACCCACTTCAGATCAAGCATATCCAGTTGACCAAAAAGACAAAAACACAAGAAGTACTGAAAAGTCAAACCGGAGTTTACTTTAGTTTCATTGGATCCTCCAAAGGAATCAGAAAAACAGAGAATGAAATAAAGCAGATATAAAGATGGAAAGAGGAAGAAGGTAAACCACTTACCAGTAACGAGAGAACCGTGACAGAGAAGACTGGGAATAGATATGGATTAGGAATCTGACTTAAAAGGAAAAGAGAAATTTAAGAGACGAAAGAAAGTCGAACAAGAAGGGAAGGCTATACAATATTTAATGTTATTTCTCTACCAAAGGGAAAGCTAAATTTAATACTACTATACAAACAGTTTTATTCGAGATTCAAGTAGAATATATATATAAATAAATAAAAGAATACATTTTTAGAAAAATTTGATTGCTGAGACTGAGAGGCTGGTCGGACAATTAGATTCGTTGGATGAGAGTGTGCGGGTTTATTTTACGGCGAAGATTGTGCGAAGAAAGTTCTTAGACTCCTTTAGTGCTCAACAGCTACTTTTCTCTGACCCTACGCGCTTTCCTCTCACCTTCTTCCTTGGCTTTGCATTATTAAACCAGTTCCTCTTTTATAGGATTCTCTCTGGTAGATGAGAATATTAATGTTTATTGGATCAACAAAGTTTGAATATTAACTTGATGGCCATTGACAAAGCCAACTATTTTCTTTTCTGTGTTTTTATATGTTGTTGTTTGATCGTCCATTGATTTTACAACTTAGATTTTGGATTCACAACTCATATTTGTCTTTTATTATTGTAACAATTGCCTGGCTGGAAAATGATACTAGTATATTCGTTTTTATTATATTAGTAACCGTTTTCTAAGGCCGAATAAACTTATTAATGTTATTACAAGTTTACATAAAACTAGGAGGATATAAGCACTAAACACGATGGTTTTATTTCTGGTCAACACACTGAGTCCACGGGAAAGAAGGTTTGACGCCGCCAGTTCAAGCCGATAATGGCTAGAGAAGTATGTACTTAAGGAAAAATCAATTAAAAGACATGTGTGTTTGTCGTCTTGTCCAGCTCCTCCCGAAGAGTTCTATGCTACACAGTTGCAACTTGCAACAACTTGAGGAAATAAAGATATTTGAAGTAGACATTGTAAAGAACAAGGAAACAAGAGCCGCTGGAGTATATTACAAGGGCCATTAAAGGAGATTTAAGTCAAATGAATTCTGCTCCATAATGAAATTCATGATGATCNTTTTTTTTTTTTTTTTTTTTTGAACTAGATGATCATCATAGTTTCATGTTTTGTTTTCTATAGGTTTCCAGACCACATAAAAGTACTCTCTTGCAATTTTATGAGTTGATTTCTCAAAAATGTTTCTACGAGTTTCGATAATTGCAAATTTACATTGAAAAAGGCCTTTAGTAGTACCCATTCGATAATGCTATGGGCTTCCATATCTAAATTTAAACTTGCTTCGACGAGGACGATTGAATAAGTGTCAAGTTGGTACAATATACTACTTAATTCCAAAAACCAGACTTATGACTTAGATTTTTGTAATCTTTGTGTTGCCACTTCAAAATACAACTGCAAATCTTGTTAGGGGAAACCTAAGAACGACAATAACACCTCTGTTCAAACAGAGTTTGAAGTTTGACAGACTGAATGTTGGTGGGCTGAACATGGATCACATGACATCTGCATCTTATTTAATAACTTAAACCATGTCTTTTTGGGAAGGAAAATATATTTAACCTTTTGCGTTTAACCATGCAAACTATGTAGTGATTCAAGATCTTGAATGGCTTGTGGGTACGTGGTAATCAGTGTGATATTTTTCTCTCAGTTGTTTGTCTTCTCTCCTAGTCTAAAATGTATATATATATATATATATATATATATATGTTAGAGAGATTTGATTGTTTTTGGATATAAAACACACTGTAATAGCATTTGACATTTTTCAAAGGCAAGAATGATTGTTGAAATCATATATCAACTTACTGGCTGATTTCTTAATAAATTCATGCTCTTGGATTTCTCGGTGAGCTGAAACTCGGTCAGGTTTTTTTTTTATAACTTTAGTTAAGTTTGGTTTTGCCTTAATAAAAGATTTTTTTGGTGACAAGAGGTACTTGAATTCTTTTTGCTTTTGCGTAATAATATTTTTATTTTTTCTTAAAATGTTGTTAGATGCTAAGCAATGAAAAATATCTTGACTAATGAACATGACGCGTCTTCTCCTCATACCTCGTTCTACGGAATTGAAGCTAACAATAATGATGAATGATGAACTGATAGATGTAGACAGAGGAATCATATATATATTCGATTCTATTGTGTGCTTGATTATATTATGTGGTGTGTACTGTAGTTTCCATACATAACGTTAATTCTACGTTTTTATGGGAACAATTATATATCGGAAAATATGAAGTCACAAATAAACCAAAATTTTCCGGTTAAATATTAAATAAATATACGTATTTTTCTATGTTCAAAATACGTTGATGGTTAATCATTACGGTCAAATATATGAACTTTAACAACGACGTTTAACAAATATTTTGGAGTAGATATTTGTTTTCAGAAAGCGAATAGTTGTAGTAGTCACATGCATGATTTGTTTTGCTGATCAATATTTGTTAATTCTATTCATTTAGAGCTTGCTAATTAGTTCAATGAAACTAAGTTACTCAAAAACAATGACACAAACCAATAGAAAAGTCTATTTTCATATAAAACATCATGATTTAGGTTCATAAGAAAGTCGAATGAATGTTACACAGTTAAAATGATGCCATTAGACCTTAGCAAAATCACAGGCAGATTCATTTTCTGTACTGTACGACGAAGTTGAATTCTTTTGGAAAACGAATATACGAATCATTATAGTGTTTTTTCCCTTCTTTCTTCTGTTTTTAACTTTGTAAGAAAAATGTAGTAAGGTAATATTCATCATGTTGTAACATACGACTGACTCAGCTAAAGTTAAAGTGTCTCAATTGTGTTTGGACAATATTCTCCATAATTGAGTTTTTTTTCATTCTTTCTTGATTAATTATGAAAAGTTGAAATGATTCGAAGATGCTTTTCAGATGTAAACAAACCATACTTTTACTTTACCAATAGCTTTATTCAGAAAACTCTAAAGTCCTGCTTACACAAAACTAGATATTTATCTCTAGTTTCTCGTATGATCCCAATAAATCAAAGATCTCAAAAAACAATCCTACCTTTGTTTCATATTTACAAAACGTACCAAACCTTTATGGTCGACAAGAAACTCATTACGAAGTCAAATAGAGGTAATTACCTTTTCACCCCCCTAGAGAAAATAAGTTTTACATTTACTTCACGAGTGGGCTGCTGCCAAGGAGATGGTTATATAGGAAGAGCATGGTCGAGAAAATGTGAACTTATTAACGGTGAGAATGAATGATGTAGAAACTCGTGGACCCAAATCGAAAAAAGACAAAAGTTTAAGATTATTGGTGTTTTATTCGTTCTGAAGAAAATGCTGTACGCAAAACACGAGAGAGAGAAAGGGAAGAGAGAACATATTACGTGCTGTGAGAGGAGAGGAGCAAAGCGGCAGGTGTCACTAATCCCATAGGCTCTGTTCACAGTCCTTTCTCAACTAAAGTATTGATTTTTAAATCTCAAATAGTTTATTTTTTTCCGAAATCTGATTTAACCAAAAGGGAAAAGAAAAAAAATGCTTTTTGATTGCGGAGTGACGCCATTGAAGCGGCTCATCAGTGATAGTGTGGCTTATTCTGAGTGCAACTTGCAAGCCCTAGTTCTCATCTCTCTCTATATCTTTATTCTCTCGCGCTTTCTTTGGCTTCTCTTCTCTTCTCTTTCTTCTACTTGGAAGAGATAATAAATAAAGTAGTCAAATTTGATTCTCTTTTTTTTTGATTTTGACACTTAACCTCTGTTTCTCCAGCACTCTCCTTCGGTTCTGTTCAATTACGTCACTAGGGTATTTAGCTGCTGTTGTTTCAATTGGGTTGTTATATTCTTAGGTCATGCTTTTTGGATTTATCACACTCTGTTCCTGTTTTTGTTGCTCATCAGGGATTGTTTAAATTTTTCGACTTTCAGGTGGGTTTTTGCCTCACTCACCGTTTTGATCAGTGACTCTGTTTCGCGGAAATTCGCTTCAGATTTCTTGAGAAGAGAGACGAATCATGAGTGGAGCTGTGCTTGTTGCTGTTGCTGCTGCTATTGGCAACTTGTTACAAGGATGGGATAACGCAACTATTGCAGGTGATTGCTTTTTTATGCTTCTAAATCTGTAATTCTCTGTGTCTCAATGGTTAGGATCGGAAAGAAAGTAACGATTTTTGATCGTTAGTTGATGCAATTCACAGATCTCTTTTTTGTGCTTGTGTGATGCATGGTTTTTAAGCTTTTCTTTGGGTTTGTGCAGGAGCTGTGTTGTACATAAAAAAGGAGTTTCATTTGGAGAGTAATCCATCAATGGAAGGACTAATTGTGGCCATGTCACTTATTGGTGCTACTCTGATTACTACATGGTCTGGAGGAGTAGCTGATTGGGTTGGTCGCCGTCCGATGCTTATACTGTCGTCTGTTCTCTACTTTGTTGGTTCTTTAGTTATGCTTTGGTCTCCAAACGTTTATGTGTTGCTCTTAGGAAGGTTGTTAGATGGGTTTGGGGTTGGTCTTGTGGTCACGCTTGTTCCTATTTATATATCTGAGACTGCACCTCCTGAGATAAGGGGACTGTTGAATACGCTCCCGCAGTTCACTGGCTCTGGAGGGATGTTCTTGTCTTACTGTATGGTTTTCGGAATGTCTTTGATGCCATCTCCTAGCTGGAGGTTGATGCTTGGTGTCCTTTTCGTCCCTTCACTTGTCTTTTTCTTCCTCACAATCTTCTTCTTGCCCGAGTCCCCAAGGTGGCTCGTGAGCAAAGGTCGAATGCTGGAAGCAAAGCGGGTTCTTCAGAGGCTACGTGGTCGGGAAGATGTGTCCGGTTAGTCTTTAAATTATTGCGAGTCTAATTCGTTTCGATGAAGAAATTCTTTTCTCTTGAATTTTCTTATGTGGCAATGCATAGGTGAGATGGCTTTGTTGGTTGAGGGTCTTGGGATTGGAGGTGAAACAACCATAGAGGAATATATAATCGGTCCTGCTGATGACGTCGCTGATGATCATGATATAGCTGTGGATAAGGATCAAATTAAGTTGTATGGTGCGGAAGAAGGGTTGAACTGGGTTGCTAGGCCAGTCAAAGGAGGAAGCACCGTGAGTATTTTGTCTCGCCATGGAAGTACAATGAGCAAAAGGCAAGGCTCATTGATTGATCCTCTTGTCACACTGTTTGGGAGCGTTCACGAGAAGATGCCAGACACTGGCAGCATGAGGAGTGCCTTGTTCCCACATTTTGGGAGCATGTTCAGTGTGGGAGGGAATCAACCGAGGAATGAGGAATGGGATGAAGAGAATCTCGTTGGAGAAGGTGAGGATTATCCATCGGACCGTGGAGAGGATTCTGATGATGATCTTCATTCTCCGTTGATCTCACGTCAAACAACAAGCATGGAGAAAGACATGCACGCTGGTCATGGAACTCTTTCTACCTTCAGACATGGAAGCCAAGTGCAGGGAGCTCACGGGGAAGGAGCGGGTAGTATGGGGATTGGAGGTGGATGGCAAGTGGCATGGAAATGGACTGAAAGAGAAGATGAATCGGGACAGAAAGAAGGTGGATTTAAGAGGATTTACTTGCATCAAGAAGGTTTCCCGGGATCTCGACGTGGCTCCATTGTTTCATTGCCTGGAGGTGACGGAACCGGTGAGACAGAGTTTGTACAAGCGGCTGCTTTGGTTAGCCAACCGGCTCTTTATTCCAAAGACCTTATCAGAGAACATACAATTGGTCCTGCTATGGTTCATCCATCGGAAACAACTAAAGGGTCACTCTGGCAGGATCTTCATGATCCTGGAGTCAAACGTGCTCTATTCGTAGGAGTCGGACTTCAGATACTTCAGCAGGTAATCTAGATAGAGACATCGATATCAGTAAATTACAACAGATATTTTTTTGACGGTTTAAGCTAAATTTATCTTCGTCTGCTTCTTCTTGGTAATGCAGTTCTCAGGCATCAATGGAGTTCTTTATTACACGCCTCAAATCCTAGAGCAGGCAGGTGTTGGGATTCTACTATCGAACTTGGGCATTAGTTCTTCCTCGTCATCCTTACTTATAAGTGCATTGACAACCTTTGTGATGTTACCTGCGATAGCAGTTGCAATGAGGCTCATGGATATCTCAGGTCGAAGGTGATTAGAAACTTAAACTTCCTTTCTTTGATTCATAATTAACAATACACACGTAACGAAAGAAGCTAATTTTTTTTTTTTTTTTTATGTAGGACGTTGCTGCTCACTACGATTCCAATCTTGATAGCATCTCTAATAGTGTTAGTAATCTCGAATCTAGTTCACATGAACAGCATTGTCCACGCGGTCTTATCAACAGTAAGCGTCGTTTTGTACTTCTGTTTCTTCGTGATGGGTTTCGGTCCTACTCCAAACATCCTCTGTTCAGAGATCTTTCCAACTCGAGTACGCGGAATCTGCATCGCCATTTGCGCGCTCACTTTCTGGATTTGTGACATTATCGTCACATACAGTCTCCCTGTGCTACTCAAATCCATTGGATTAGCTGGTGTGTTTGGAATGTACGCTATCGTCTGTTGCATCTCATGGGCCTTTGTGTACCTTAAAGTCCCTGAAACTAAGGGCATGCCACTTGAAGTCATCACTGAGTTCTTCTCTGTTGGAGCTAGACAAGCTGAAGCTGATAAAACCAACTGAGAAACTAAAAGACAGGAGATCAAGTTTGTAATGTTTCCATGTTCATGTGGATTTGTTGTTGTCCTTCTACTTTGTGCAGTAATAATCATCTCTCTCTTTCTGTTTCTTCGTCCTCGTGTGGGGAGAAAAAGTTTCAAACTTTCAGTTACGAATCTCTCTTTATTGTCATTTACCATTTCCAACAAATTAAAAACAGCCCCACAACTCAAAAATTTGTAAATGGATTTGGAATGAGATTGATAACAGATGGCCGCCAGATTAATTCAATACAAACAATGACTAGACGAGAGAGAATCGCAGATGAACAATGTGGTGTGACAACCTTCGAATTTTAATGTTTCTTTGATGGTCTCTAAAACGTTTTCCAAAATCTGGTGATGACTATGGGACTTGAAGTATAGAAAAAATGAAACCAAGTCAATTGATTTCAGTTCAGTTTTTGGTGTGGGCAGTTAAACCGGACTGGCAACTCTAGGTTTTCTACAGTTTGCCAATTGGTACCAAAACAAACCGGAAAGATAAAGGGAGATAAGATGCCAAGTTATTTTCTATACAGCTTGAGCTTTGTCTTACAAGTTTATGTTATGCATTAATATATATAAATATTTTTGGTGTTAAAAATGTTCCGTATACATCAAGGTTTATTTCTTGAAGTATAATTTGTTGTCAAAATCCCTTTTCTTACTACTATACGTATGAGGTATGTTGTCTGCATTTCTTCACCACAACATCTTTGATGCCTGAAGAAGATGAGCTTGAGTGATGATTAGAACTGTCACATTGGTCCAGAAGACTTTACTGAAAGATCATCGTTCCGTTTACGCTTCAACCTTCTTTTGGATTCGGCTTCTTTTTCATCGAAATAAGCTAGAAATGTCTGCACTGTTTTAGGACGCGACCTTTCTGGTGAAGGAACTGTAGCTTCTTCCTCCGGCTTGTCGTGGTTACAAAAGTCGCGGACTATCTTGAAGAAGTAGATTAAGAGAGCGATGAAACAAGCAATCCCACACATGAGGAATAATCCCCAGAAGCTACGGAGCTTAAGCTGCTCTGGATCATCATCTGACTGTGAACCATTCAGGTTACTGCAGTTGGACTTCGAAAGCCACTTGTCATGTATCTTTTGAAGCTGCCCTGTTTCTGATAGACCTAAGATCGCGGTTGACATGTCAACTGCTAATGGAGAGTCTCTTGGGAATGCCTTCAAAAAAACAGAAATGCAAAGAAGATGATCAAGGTTCAAATGTTTAAACAAGCAACAAAGACATTTGAATGAGAATGAAGAGTACTCACAAATCCCCAGCCGCTTCTTGTGAATTCTTGGCCTCTGATGGCAAATCCGCAGAAATCCGAGAGAAAGAGATCAACGTAAGGGCGTTCATCGACAATTGCTGAGACAGTTCCGTTCTGAAGAGCTGCAGCGTATTCTTTAGGAGAGCCGAGTGGCACAAGTCTGGATCTAGCGATGTTAAGTTCATCAATCATGTAGTTTTCAGCATAAGAACCTATCTGAAACCCAACACGTCCGGTGCTGCTGATGAGTGTGTCTACCCCTTTGATTGGTGAGTTAAGCTGTTGCACTGTAAGAATCGATGTAAGACTAGCTGTGTAGCTTGAGGTGATGATCAGAACCACAAAAAGCCAGATGAGCAACACCATACGACCGAGTGTACTCACTGTATTCTCCCCTGCAAGTTTGAATTGCTCCAAGATGTTAAGAAATCTATACAGGGACTCTAATAGCTAGCTGCAGTTTCAGTATGAACTTACTTTGGGAAAAAAACATAGTCGAGAAGCTGAACCTGCATTATAAAAAAAAAATCAGGTACGTTAACCGCCAACATATCGGTATACTCCAGCCTCAGTGACTGTTTACTAACCAGAATATTGTGACAATTTGTCTCCTTGGAGGTCCGCGGAACTCATCGTTGAATCTATGTTCAAGAATCCATATTACTGATCCAACGATGAGGAAAAAAGATGCTGTAACAGCCCACATCGGAGGAGTAAAAGGGCGTAAGAACGCCCAAGGAGTATCATTTAGCTTTGTGACTGGAGCAACCACGACAAGCCCTGATTCTATGTATGGCTGAGTGAAATCTACAATCCTTGTTCGTCTTGTTACAATCGCTATGTCTCCTACCACAGCATCAAATACCTGAAAGCAAAAACATGCAAAAACTCACACTGTTACAGTCAATTTATGATAAGGCTTTGTTTATGATGTCTTGATCGTTTTCACTCACCCCTGTACTGACATTGTTGACAAGTTCATTGTAGTTTGGGTTCTTGAGACCGTCTCCAAAAAGGATGAACTCATGAGGAACCGGATAAGGTAGCAGTTTTATCGCAGCTTCAAAGACATTAATGGAATACCCATCCATTTCGTTGCTTCCATTGACCCTTGACACAAAGTCCTTAAAGCTTACTCTATTGGGTACACCGATTCTCAATCTTCTCCCGTTGTTCGGGAAAACCCATCCACGTGGCGTCTCAGAAGTCCCACCAGGCCAAGTCACTTTGTTCAGATGTTGGTTTGAGCTCGAACGGTTTGAAGGCTTGCTGTATAGTGACTCTGGAGGTATAACAGAGAGCCCAGAGTGGTTAGACCAGTACCCTATCTGCCTAAATCCGTCACCGACCACGTTTATAATGTCATACGCAGGCTGAATCATCGATCTGTCGGGAAGAAACTGTACTGGACCTGTAACACCAGACATCTTTGTATTCACAATATACTTAAGAAATTGTGGTCCTTGATCAAATATGCTCAATGCACCTAGATTCAGTGACCCTCCCTTCAAGTGGGTTAACTTTGAGTCGCTGGAGAAGGAAATGTTAGCTCCGCTATCTAGAAGACTCTTAACAGCTCGAGCAATGATCCAGACAGTGTCATATGCATAGAGTCCATAAACATTTAACCCGACAGCTCCATTACTCAACTTATTCCACCGTGCCATAAAATCTCTTTTCTTTCTTGATTCTGGAGTGTGAATACGAAGCGTGAGGACTCCACTAAGAGATTCGGCTGTCTTGGGAGATAAATGGTTAACTGAATCTAACAGAGAAGTCATCCAAGTTGTAGCTATCCAGACGTAGCCTTTCCCCATCATGCCAAGCTTCCGGGCTTCTTTAAAGATCATCCTACCTGTTTTAGGGAATGTGTTCACAATGATTACCCGAGATTCCATCCCTTGAATCTTAACCAACTCATCTATGATCTCACGAGGACTTGTAATCACAACATCCAAAGGAAGCACCGCCTTGTAAGAAATCTTGCAGCGCCTTCCTTCGAGCTCATTGTCTAAAGAGGTTACACCATTTCTACTGTTGTCATCGTCATTGAACAATGCAATCACATCAGACCAACCGTAGTACGTTATCATTTCCGCAATGGCACGCATCAAGAAGAGATCGCTAGGTGCTGTTTGGACAAAAAACGGGAACTGGAGCGCTGAGAGACTAGGGTCTAGAGCTGTGAATGACAACATAGGTACGTTGAGCTCATTTGCAAGATGAGACAGTACATGAGCCATTATTGATGTCTGAGGACCAATTATAGCCACAGCATCAGTCTCCATGAATTGCAGTGCTGTGATATAAAAACCAACACACGGATAAGTAATAGTGTAGTTTCAAAGCAAAAAATCAATAAAAAGAAGATAACTTTTCTTCACCTCCCATGATGCTGAGGAATCCGTTGCGCTTAGCATCATACATCAGTATACGCAACTTAGATCCACCGAGGAAGCTAGGATCGGAATTCACATCGTCCTCTGCAGCTTTCATGGCAATATCTGCAACTTGACCATATAAAGTGCTTAAACTGAAGATTGCTCCAACATTAACATTATGAGGCCTTGAAGCTCCCTCTGAAATCATCCCATCACCATTAAGAAGAACAATGATGCTCAACAGAACCAAAACCCAAAACATTGCTTTGGCTGAATCAGTTCCTGAAACACCACCAGGTTTGATAAACAACACAACAATTAGAAAAAAAAAAACCTTGAGAGTAAAAATTCCCAAAAACTTGGAATCACTACAGATTGCGAGCAGCTCAGCGGAATCAAAATGGGATTTTTTTTTTTTTTTTTTGGGTCAGAGCAAAAGAGTAAGACAAGACAAAGCTAGAAACTTGTATAATGAGCAAAGATTATATGGTGAAGATAAGCAAAGAAAGTAGCTTTCACCAGAACTGAAAAAGTGTCACGAGGACTTAAACCGTTACCTCAAACATAGAGAAGACAACGTTTGGCAAGGAATTAGTGGCAGAGATGCCAAAACCCAAACCAAAACCATCCTTTAAAAAATAAAAGATCCGTCAGGCAGAACGAAGAATATAGCTGAAAGAAAGGCATGAGGAACAAGCAAGATGAATAATTTATAACAAAAAAAAACGAAAAGGGAAGAGCGAGTGGGTCTTCTTCAACATCAAAAAATGAAAAAGAAAAGTTCAATTGAATCATGGCTATGCTTGAAGACTTGGGAAAGTTGCAAACTTTTTGGTGGGATTTGATTACCTTTTTTTTTTTTCAGATAGTTGGTAAAGATTTGATTACTTACAACTAGAATTCATGCAATGGCCACATTTACAGGCTGAGAAACAAAGGTTAAGGAAGGGATATTACATAGACAGATAGACTACTAATCAACGTCTGTCGACATCCATAATTCGATATCATTAGCCATCATTAAGTGAGAGGGTGAAACTCTAACTTTATGTTAAACAACACAACAAAAAAGCTATAAACATAATGTTTTATTTTGTTTCTGTTTTGCAAGTTGACGAATTGTGTGACCCTTTCTGTTCCCGGAAGAAAGAAGATGATGAGAATATTTGAGTTATTTGATTAAAAGAAACATACTATTAATTACACTATACTGGACCTACTGGTAGTCTTTTGGTTAAGTGCTAAAATCATTAACCAATATAAATAAACTTTTGCGTCATCTGATTTTAAAAAATATATTTTATGCTTTTATATGTACTGTATATATTAATTCGGTTTAAAAAAATATCATCCAATAACATCGTTAGTACTCTCTCTGTCTCATACCATCGTTAGTCTTTTTTTGTCGTTTCTATTTTAAATTAGACCATTATCCAATGACTCTTATTATTTTTGGTTCATTTTTTCTTGTTTGTAAAGTGATATTTGTGGTATTTGATACGACAATTGACAAGGTCTAAATATTTCGAAAATATCTTGATTGAGGAGTTTTCCACATTTAAAATATCTTTCTACTGTTCCACATAACTCCAAACATATTATACTTATTGGACTATTCTTTCAGTTGTCATTTTATACCGCCAAACTCCAAACAGAAAATTACAGATCCTTATGTCATTTTCCGATTATTTTTTGTCCAATAGACAAACTTAAACCTTGTTAATTGTTACTTTTTTTTTTTTTGAACTTTTGTTAGTTGTTACTTGTTACCATAAGAGAGAGAGAGAGAGANAGAGAGAGAGAGAGAGAGAGAGAGAGAGAGAGAGAGAGAGAGAGAGATGTATTACTACATTTTAAATAATTATCATTCAAATGATTATAGAGCGAGTAGCAAGAACGCACGGTGAAGAAAACTTACAAGATTAAAGGTCAAGAAATATTTCAAATTGAAAAGAGAAGAAAAACTAGGGAAACAAATTAAGCACATGATCAAATGTCCAATATCAATAGTGTATATCATGGGAGAGTGGGGATTTCATTATGTGGAAGCTCCACCGAAATTGCGTAATGGAAGATGAAAATCCACTTTCAAAAATCTGTACTTTTTCCAACGAACCTATATGCTCCTGTCATCGTCTGTGAAGCAATATGAACGAACAATATCTGGTTTAATTAGTCTGAAGTAGTTTTGAGTTCTATATGAAATAATATAAATGTATCACAATTTGGAATTGTAGCCAAACTGGTGTCCCTCTAAGATCATCGATCAGCTCATGAGTTTTTTGGCTAACTCGTTGACGTTTTCCATGATCATCATTTTGGAATGTATATCCGGAAAGATCTGAATCCGCAAACAGCAAAACTAGAACCGCTTTGTAAAAATCTGTGGGAACTTGTTTCACACTTCATCGAATGTACCAATGTGCCATTACTTATTTTTTTTTATATAGATATACATACACGACATGAGTTTACGTATCAAATTACCATATAAGAATTAGGACAAGCGTGTCACCTGCTCGAGTCTCTTACCAGTTCAAAATTTTAGAATGTGTTGTCATTAAAGCTTCTGTTACCTTTTGCGTTGGGGTTGATTTTGATTAATATAATGTAGTATTAAAAAAGGGATACACTATCTTCATAAAAATTAATATCAGTCTTTGAAAATGAAAATTATTTGTATCAAACTATAACATCTCTATTTCTAAAAGATTTCAACAACATTGGGTTTTTTTGTATCAAATTATCATATAAGAGCTAGGAGAAGCATATTACCTTTCTCGAGTCACTCAATCAATTCAAAATTTATAGAATGTTGAAGCTTAAAAAAAACTTTTTGGCCGCGCTTAAACCTTTTCGGGGTTAATTTTTATGAATATAATGAACTTAACGTGGTATAATTACCTCCATCTTAGTCATCAAAAGGTTTTGATTGGCTTTGGAGTTTTACTGTTTCACTGTCAACAAACAAAAAAGCTCTTGCATATGCTCTGGATTAAAGACCGAAAAACGAATTAACATGGTTTAGCGGTTTAAATTAAACCTAAACCGAGAAAAGTTTTTTTAAAATAGAACACGCTTAAAACGGTGTCGTAAAACATCATCACGTCACGTGGCACGCATTCTGAGAAGGATAGGAACAGTTAAGACCCGACCCGAGTTTTTTTTTATCTTTAAGACAACATTAATAAACTTTTTCAGTTTCATGTAAATTTGCTGTTCAAGACGACAAAACAAACAAAAATATAAAAGTCGATCCCTTTGTTCCTTCTTTGTTTTGCCAAATTCCTTTTGCAAAGAGTAATTCGACCAAATTCCTCTTGTCATCTCCGTTAAATCTTTATCTTAGGGTTAGGGTTCCCCCAATTGGATTACACAACTTGATCGAAATTGTTGTCTCTGAGAGGATAAAGTTTTGGAATGGGTGGGGAAGGAGATTCGAATGAGCCACAGAGCGTCGTTGATGGTGGCGAAGGAGGAGGAGAGGTGGTTGCTGTGAACGTCAGGTGCTCGAATGGCTCCAAATTTAGCGTGAGGACGAGCCTTGAATCAACGGTCGAGTCTTTCAAAGCTTTGGTAGCTCAGAACTGCGACGTGCCAGCTAACCAGCAGCGCTTGATTTACAAGGGACGAATCCTCAAGGATGATCAAACCCTCCTCAGCTATGGTACTCCTCAAATTTTCCTTCTTTCTGATTATTTCTTTGGGGATTGATTGATTTGATTTTCCCCCGTTTTTGGTTTCCTCACTTGCAAGGAGATGCTATTAGGTTTCTGCTAGTGCAAGTATTGGTTTTTGTATTGATTTTTCATAGAATATTGATTCTTGTTGATACTATGTTAGAAGAGTTTTGATCAAGACATCTCTTTTACCAAGAAAAGAAGCTTCTTTTTCAGCATGTTTATGTGTATATTGTCTTCACGCGCTGAGCCTCTGCTTATGTGCTGATGGGTAGATATCTAGTAGATGCATTGTTTGAATATTAACTGATTAAGATGTTTTGAATTCGCTAAATATTTTATACCTATTTGTACGGTTTGCCTCTTTAACCTTACTGTCCTGTTACCTCTAGGTTTACAGGCGGATCACGCTCTTCATATGGTTCGAGGCTCTGCACCTTCGTCCGCGGCTCCTGCTGCAAATGCTGGGAACCAAACTACTACGCCTAGTGTTACTCGAGGGGTTGGTTCTAATGATGTCCCAAACACCGGAGGAGCGAGTCCAGGAGAATCTTTGTTTCCGGGGCTTGGATTTAATCCTTTAGGTGGTGGTGCAAATGCCATGCCTGGGTTATTTGGAGCTGGCCTTCCGGACCTTGAGCAAGCACAGCAACAGCTAGCCCAGAACCCAACTATGGTTAGAGATATGATGAATACACCAGCCATTCAGAATCTTATGAACAACCCTGAGCTTATGAGGACCTTGATAATGAGTAACCCTCAAATGCGTGAGCTTGTTGATCGTAATCCTGAGCTTGGCCATATACTTAACGACCCAAGCATCCTTCGGCAAACTTTAGAAGCTGCAAGAAACCCAGAGCTTATGCGTGAGATGATGCGAAATACTGATAGAGCCATGAGTAACATTGAATCCTCTCCTGAGGGATTTAATATGCTTAGGCGTATGTATGAAAATGTCCAGGAACCGTTGTTGAACGCTACAACAATGTCAGGGAATGCCGGAAACAATGTCGATTCTAATCCTTTTGCTGCTCTCCTGGGGAATCAAGGCGCTGCACAAGGCAGAGATGCTTCTAACAACCCGACGACAACCAATGCTGAAACAGGCACAGGGAATGCTGTGCCGAATACAAATCCACTTCCAAATCCTTGGGGTGCTGCAGGTGGTATGAAACGATATTCTCTTAGTTTTAATTTCCTTTTGCTTAGTACTTGTCGTGTATAACGAAAACTATTCAAAGCTTATAACGGTAAGCCTGGCTTGCACAAGAAAATTTATTTAGAGATGGAATTGTACTATAGTAATTTGTTGTTGTAAGTCTCACAGTTCCTTGTCATTAAAGGTTAAGTAAACAACTTTCTTGTCAGCACTTTGTAATTCGATAAAGATGACCGAACGTTCTTTGCTCTTACTTGACAGGCCAGACAACTACGCCTGGAAGTGGAAGGACGAATTCAGGTGGGGATACTAGATCCCCTGGCCTTGGTGGCCTCGGTGGTCTTGCTGGCCTTGACGGTCTTGGTGGACTGGGCATGCTAGGTGGGGATCCAATGGTTGGTGCTACTCCAGATGCCTCTCAAATGAACCAATTTTTACAAAATCCAGCCATGTCACAGATGATGCAAAGTTTACTTTCCAACCCACAATACATGAATCAGGTAATGCCTTGATTGATATAATATAGGGCCTTGGTTGTTTTGATAACATGTTTTTAATATTCTCTTTCAATTCCAGATTATGAATCTCAACCCACAACTCCGAAGCTTGATGGATTCAAGTCCTCAAATGAGGGAAATGATGCAGAACCCAGAGTTCCTTCGTATGCTTAGCTCCCCAGAGACAATGCAGGTCTGTTCAGCCTCCTCACATTTGCCTCTGCTGTCTTTATGCATTTGGTCTCTTCTTCCAGCCTCATGTTTTCGGAATTGTTTTTGTCCGTAGCAAATGATGAGTCTGCAGCAGTTACTTATCCCTGGGAATAGTAATACAACCAGCCAGTAAGTGAGAGTTCCCTTAGCTATTTTTATGTTCTTAAACTTAGTTGAGAAGTAACATGTCCTTATTTTGGGTTCCTACATGTTCACATGATTTTGTGAATAGTTAAACATTTAATTCGTTCGACATAGTTATCACTGTTCTGGTTTCTATATTTTAATGCTGATCAATCTTTTCGTCTTTTTTATGTAGGGTTCCAGGGGAAACTGGTGCTACCACAGGTACTCTTAGAATTAAATATTAATCGTGTATCCACAATTCACAGGCCTTAGTTACATCACTTAATGTCCTCATTATCGCTTTATATGCTTTCATGGTGCTAGTCACTTTCTATGTCTGTCTTTGCATATATGTTTTTTTTATCATAATTGCATCTGCAGTTAATGGATTCAGTATTATGAACACGCAATGGTTTTTTAGGCACAGGTGATAACGGGGGGCTGGATTTGTTGATGAATATGTTTGGCAGTCTCGGTGCTGGTGGCTTAAGTGGTGCGAACCAGTCCAGTGGTGAGATGCAGTTTCTCTAGACCCTTTTCTCTGAAATGTAATCTACACTTGAGATGGTTTTCTATTGACACAACGTACATGTGTGTTTTGTTTTGTGGTTCAGTTCCTCCTGAAGAGCTTTACGCCACACAATTGCAACAGCTTGAGGACATGGGTTTCTTTGATAGAGCAGAGAACATTAGGGCGTTGCGCGCAACCAACGGCAACGTTAACGCTGCTGTAGAAAGACTCTTGGGAAGTCTCGGCCAGTGATTAGAAAGGTTCGTTGAATTTTAGTCTTTTAGGTTTTCTTATTTATGGCAATCCTATATTATACTAATCATACTTTTATAGGGTCAACTTGTGGATACAAAAGCCGCATTGATTTTTATAGCAGCGGGTCTTCTTCTCACATTACCTCAGAAAACTTTTTCTCCATTTTTTATTTTCCCTTCCAATGTACACTCTTTAGACAAATTTCTCTTTGATATTGTTGTTCGTGTAAACTATAAATTACAGGATCTAGATTTAAATTTAATTCAACCCATGCA